>OW240913.1:160345760-160364748 GCA_933207985.1 Pelobates cultripes | reverse complement strand
GACCGAAAAAACAAGCACAATAATACAAAGCTAACACAATCCAATGAAAACAGGGGAACTGTATAAGGAAAAGCAAAGGGACAGGAATAGGTAGACAGGGTGTAAATAAAGTACAATAGAATATGACAATAAAAGATAAGACATGTACATAGACAGAGAGGTAACAATTACTCTGACCTGTTGATAGCTGGAGCAGCAAAGAAAGAGGAAGTGATGTCATAGACAGGGCCTTATATGGGCACCATATCTTTTCTCTGATTGGTTGTTACTGTTTCTATGCTGCTGGAGTTTTCAGTAAAGAAGGATATGCAAATATGAAGCCTCCTGTCATGTAGTAAAATTAATGTAAAAGTGCCACAACAGATTGGTTGAGCATTAGACACCAACAGAGCCCTGTTTTTATCAATCTGCTTAAAACAGGGGAGGTGAACAAGTGGTTATGTTGCTTACAGTGCATATAGTGTCCTTGGAAGAGATAAGGGGTGGCTTAGATATATAGAGCTACAATATGGACCTTTTTAGAGTACTAGTTGAGCAGCATCCCATGGCCATCCCTTTATTAGTAGCTGAGCAACATCCCAAGGCCATCCATGTTTTGTGTTTATATTTGTGGTTTTCTTTAGGTTTTTTATGTAATTTCTCCCATTTCCTGACAGTGGTACAGTTGGGAACAGCCCGTAGTGCTGTATGTTGAGTAATTTATCATGGATTTCAAACTCTTTGCATTGGTCGATGCAAGTGGTTAAACTCAAGAACATTTTGGTGTTTTAAATGTTTACTGTTTTTTAATTTTAGTTTTTTTGTGTGTGTCTTTTTTACTGATAATTTTAGGATTTTTCTGTGTGTTTATTTAATTTTTTTTGTTTGTTTTGTTATATTCTGTTGAATGCTACTATAATTGAGTGGTGTGTATTGGAGGCTTGGGATTTCAAACCAATATAAGTGTTTTTCTTGAATTATGTAATTATTTTACCCAGTTTAATACATAAAACAAATACTAGGATATGGGCTGTGTTGAGGCAGATATGACAAATGAGGTATTATGCCCCAAATCATCTGGCTTCTATGAAATTGGAAATTGTATATAATTATGTAACTTTGTTTCTCGATTTTGTCTCAAAAACAGCTATTGAGTGGGTGGAAAAAAACCTACAGTTTATAATTTATAATCATTTATAATCCCAGACTGTAGTAAATCTTCTTCACTTTGGCAGATATAAAAATCTGATGAAGTCCCTGTTATGGAAAAAGTGTTGGCAGGATATGTATACTCTATTGGGCACACTACCAGTTCTTTCAGTGACATCCAAATTGGTACTCTAGGGTCACAGTGTTTAAACACTTTTAGATTTTATCTAATTATCCAATTAACTGCTTCTATCCTTAAGCAATATGCTCCTTCACACAGCAACACATTGGAATGCCTGTGGGCTTTAAAGGGATGCTAGAAGTGTCAATATCAACTCAATGCTGTGGTCATTTTGCCAAAAATCTGTGTCAAAAATGGTGGCTCTCCCGGGACCCTGCGAATGGCTCCTTTCCAGCCAAATTAATAATGTGGCATGCTCAATATTGATGCCATGTAACCTTGATATTGTGAGTAGAAAGGCCATTTAATGTCCTTCTGCATAAATGTAAGGTGAGGGTATATTGGGCTTTTATTGGTCTGTTGTTATGAGAAAGGGATTATGCAACATTATTCAACTGTAATTTAAAGGAACACTATAGTGTTGGGAATATAAACATGTATTCCTAACAATATAGTTCTGACAGCGATATTTAGGACCCCATCCATTCTGTCAGCTGAGCTAGAGGTGAGATATAAAAGTGAACTTTTCGTAAAAAAAAAAAAAAAAAGGGGACACTATAGTCACCAGAACAACTACAGCTTAATGTCGTTGTTCTGGTGTCTACAGTATGTCCAAGAAGGCTTCTGAGAAAAGTAAGTGCTTACATTGTAGCCAAAACCTGTAGGTACAGTCACTCAGACGGCCACTAGAAGTGCATCCTAGGTCAGTGCTGCACAATGTGCACCACTGGCATTCATTGTCTCCACAATCTGCATTAAGACGCTGAGAGTTCCCCATAGAAAAGCATTGAGTAAATGCATCTCTATGAGGAGATGCTGATTTGCAGCGTGGCATTTTGTCGCACATTCACAACATTCTCCCAATGGTTTCCTATTTCATATGATCTCAGTCATAGAGGAGAAGCCGAATGGGGCCAGCCACAGCAAGACCCCAGAATACATTAAAATGCTCTACTTTGAGCATAAGTCACTGATCTTTTATCTGACATTCTTTTCAGACCAGACTCTATGGACTCATGGACTTTTCTTTTATCTAGACAACTAGAGAACCCCACCCCAGGCAAGTAATACATTGTCAGCCAGAGTAGCTTAATCAACAAACATTGCAATAGAAGATTTGTAGAGCATAACAGATCCCAAGAAAAAAATGTACTTCTAAAGGCTTGGAGCCATTTCCTGCTCAAAAGGTTTATTAAATTCTGTAAAAGCAGTGATAATAGACTTGATTTTTCTTCCTACCCCATACTTTGAACCTTCACTAATAGTCTAGTATACACCCAAAAGTCCCAGATCTGGCAGGACCATCCTGATGTTAAGGTTTTGTTCCCTTATACAAGACTGGTTTCCTGGTGCCATGCACCTGGGGAAGGCAATGAATTGTTCTTAGCAAGCTCAAGGTGAGAGCATGGTTAGATAGACTTGTGCTAAGAACCCTAGGACCATGCAGAGAGCATTTCAACAAGCGCACTGCTTGGTTTGCCCATTCTTCTGGCAGCTGTCTCCTTTCTAGGCAGGATGACCCATATTTAGGAAATCACTAGTTATGCAAGTACCATCATTGGCATGACCCCTCTAGGTCTGCCAACTCAGTCTATAGTTTCAAGTGTTACAAGTATGGTCTAGATTCCTGATTGGAAAATTGTTATCCTCTTTATCCATGATTTAGGCAAACATTATTATACATGTATACATGATACATAGTGTTAATTATATTTGTTATGAATCAATGTGATCATTTTCTTCATAATTAGCACTGGCTAGTAGCTACAGTCACAAGTTCCTGTATTTGCTCACAATGCAGCTTCATGTTGTAATGAATATACTTAAAACCAGACTAAAGAATTTTTAAAAAGGAAAATTCCCTCTGCCCCAATTCATATTTCACTTTTTCTGCAGTGGATGTCTACCCCATAGCTTCATGAGTTCATTTCCCCAGCATCACTTGTGCTTCTCTCCCCCACATACCACTTCCGTCATTTCCATCTCTCTCCCAGTATTCCGCTTCCCTCCTTGAGTCTCACTTCTTATCGCTACGTCCAATGCCACCTCCTTGTGTCTATCTCATCCAATAAGCATGTTGTCTATATCACTACCAACCCAATATCTTGCATGCGGAAGAGTAGCTGAGGAGTATGAAACTGTGAGTCCTGGGTGTGTGCAATAACTGCCAGGTTTCTTCATGTCCGGTTACTTACGCTGTGTGAATGTGGAGAGGATGCAAGATAACACCACATCCCTGCTGGCTCCCCTTCTAGGTGCTTCCTGGGTCCAAGGGACCTACTGGAACTACTTATGGGACAGCTGTGACTACATCAGTGTTCCAGAAGAAGGGGTATATGGTAGTGAGGCTGGGGATTTTGAGTAAGTACTATGGCAGTAAGGAGGGGAAATATGAAAATGGGTTGTCGTGAAATATGGCTGTGGGGGTGGTGTGGGGAAATATGGCTGGGGGATGGTGCAGATAAATACTTTGGTAGTATTCTAATTACTGAAATTACAGGTTGTAAAATGGTTTGTGGAACCTTAAACTGGTGCCCTGCCTCGGGCCCAATACATAATTATTCCAGCTCCGAGTGTCACTGAGCGATTTCTGCTTCCCATCATTCTATTGAGGGTGTGAAATATCATATATCAAGTCAGTTATCATAGACTTTCTAGGAGCTATCTGTGATAACTGTGGCATCTCAGGCCAATCCTTCGCAATCACTGAGTTGGGCCAATGCATCTCTATGCAGAGTGTTTAAGATCTTCATGCAAAGAGTGAAGACCCTGAACATTGGTCCTGCAAAGATTGCAAGACCGCGATAGGAAACACATCTAGTGGCTGTCTGATTGACAACTGATTGACAACCACTAGAGTTGCCTTAGGGACTAATGCAAACATTAGCTTTAACAGACACATTGTTTACAGTATAGAGACTGAAGGGAGAGTGTCTTGGCACCAAAACCTCTTTATTTAGCTGTAGCGGTTCTTGTGCTTAGAGTGTCCCTTTAAATAAGTGGAGCTAGTGTCTAGTTTTCACATACAGTATATTACAGTACATTTTCTTATACATTATAACAAAATGGTTTTTCCTTTTACTTCCACAATTTACCTTGTGATGCAGCTTGGTGTAAATAACCTTCTGGTACTAGAGGCAGATGTGTCATTTCAGCAGTATCTCTCCTTTTTCTCTCGTTGCTCTGAGCTCTGAGCATTTTTCCTGTTTTATTGGAGTATAACCTGTTGCTTACCCTTTAGCACAAACTCCCCTGTCATTCTCCACTTTCTAACTCCAACATGACTTGGAAATTAAATCTTTATATGGGCAAAAACCTTTCTCTTACACACAAAGTCTGTTTGACCTGGAAGATTAACAGATTCAAAGTGAGTGTTTAATCAGGTGGACATAGTTCCAGCTAATAATTTAACCTCGGCAATTACTAAGGAGCTGATCTATAATTGATACAACAAAGGGGATTTTTAACCTCATAAGGTATGATGCTACCGCTCTAGACTCAAAGACTGCCAAATGTCATGAAACAATCTTGGTGTGGTATTGTTGAATATATAATGTTAAATAATAAGACAGACGTATTGACAGACAGATATACTAAACAGACAGATATACGAATATATTGATAGACATACATGCAGACAGACAGGCAGACAGACAGACAAATAGATTGAACAAACGTTGGACACTGATGTGCATTGTCAACCTTCACTTAAAACGGGAACTAGATAAAGAATAACCCCAGAGACTGCTACATACAAGCGAGATAAAGCCACCAGACTTAACGTGAAACCCAAGTGCCTCTCATTATGGTCATTGTTTAGTAAATAACTGTCTGCCACATTTCATTTAAAATCTGAATTATGTTAATTAATCACAACTTTTTTTTATTGTCCCTGAGCACAAAACTGTTATATGTTCATTCATAGTAGCAACTGGTTATAGAGTGAATGGGTCATAATGAAAGAGGAATTTTACACTTTAAATGCATTCCTCATCTCAATGCAACACAAGGCAGCTGCCTACTTTGACTAATGGGAAATCTGGTCCTGTTAAGTTCTATTGAATGCATCTGTTGGGTATTATTAAAGAGTGAAAAGTCCCGTGCCATTCAGTAGAATTTCATTTTCCAGCTGATTTATAGTCCCCATAAAGTAATATCTGCCTTTTTTCTTGCTGTAGTTTTCACTTACCAACTTTTTCTGCACTTATTAAGTCTGTTTCAGTGTTTATATCCAAGTCTCTGACTTTACTGGATGGGCCTCTCTTCATGTTCCATGCATTAAAATGTATCATCAAATATTCTACCCGAAAATATGAGTGCTAGTACATACCTAACATTGTTAAATATTTTTACCACTTTATTATATATTAAATGTTCTACTGTACTATATAATGTCAGCCAAAAATAAGTCAGAAGGAGAAAAATAAATCAATAAACTATAGTTAATAATTACTGGTTTCAATCAAGTTTTTGTTGCAGAAATAAATTTATGCTACACAATCTCTGCTTTTTATTGTTATTTTAGTCTAACTACAGACAGTCCTCACTTAATGACCGGATTCCGTTCTTGCAACTCAGTCGTAGAACAAATTAGTTGGTGAGTTAGGATGCGCTACAGAGCATCCTCTAGAGGACAGGTCTACGTTCAGGGGAATTGCAGATAACATACACCTGCTCACTAACGCGAGGAATCTCGCAAATCTATGTTCGGGGGAAATTCCCCTAACATAGACCAGCTCTCTAATGTGGGGAACCCCTTGAATCCCGGCGTTAGAGAGCTGGTTGTAAGTCCGAGCAGTTATAAACCAGGTAAGTCACAAAGTGAGGACTACCTGCATTCAGAGTACAACATTGTGGCTTATATATATTTTTAGGTTTCACTCCTACTGATATATGTAATAGTAAATGTAAAGCTGCCTTTGCCCACTGTGCAAATGCTTACAGTGTGGCATTTCCCCTTTCTGCAACACTCACTACATCCACCTTTTTCTCTGTCCCAGACTGCATACCAGGAGCTTCTGCCTTCTTGTAAGAAGGGAAGGAGAGGAGTGTACAAGTGAGTCCTGGGGGACACCAGGGAACTGTCCTCACAACTCTGTAAAGTAATAAAAACGTGAGCAGGATTTGGATAGATTGGGGGATTGGGCACTAAAATGGCAGATGACATTTAATGTAGAGAAATACAAAAGTTATGCACTTCAGGATCAAAAATGCACAAGCAACTTACACCCTAAATGGTAGTGAATTAGGGATAACCACACAGGAGAAGGCAGCTTCAACATGGATGCTGTCCAGGAGGTGGGAGGGTCTGGGAGGGAGGGTCTGCTGGAGATTGGCCGGGATGTGTCAGCTGACCGGAGCTCGCCGCGAACGGTTCGTGGCGAACCACGGCGAGCAGTTCACGGGAAGTTCGTGAACGGTTCGCGACATCTCTAATGATAACATTATACAAATATATTCGGGGCCAGTACAAACCCTTATCTGGAAATCTATTCATAAACAGGGCTATACATAGGATACAAGGTCACCCATTTAGGCTGGAAGAAAGGAGATTTAATCTAAGGCAAAGAAAAGGTTTTTCTACTGTAAGAACTATAAGGATGTGGAATCTCTGCCTCGTCCATACAGATGTTACAACTGCAATTGGATAATACTTGCAAAAACATAACATACAGGGATATAATTTCTAATTAGTGGGGTAATAGCTGCTTGATCCAAGGAGACATCTGACTGCCATTTTGGGGTCAAGAAGGATTTTTTTCCTAGTTTGTTGTAAAATTGGAAGCACTTCAGACTGGGTTTTTTGCCTTCTTTTGGATCAGCAGCAAAAACATATGTGAGGAAGGCTGAACTTGATGGCCACAAGTCTCTTTTCAGCTATGTAACTGGTCCAACTCTTTTTTAACCTGCCCGTCTACCCCGGCCAATGTTAGGGGGTATGGATCTGATGGAGAGATGAGAGCAGGAGAAAAGAGATAAGCATAGGGTATGTGTATTCTTATAAATGCATACTGTGTTTTTCTGCCCCACCTCTACCACATACAATACACTTGGAAGACATGACAGTTTTAGTGTTTTCTGTCAAAAGAAATTTAGATAATTACGATAATTAGTGTTTTTTTGTCGATTATTAGGCCCCTCATAATTGTCAGTACCAGGCCCCATATTCTTTTAATCCACCCCCGGGTTTGCCCTCCTTCCTCCCCTCCCCCCTTTAAATCTAAAGCTAACAAAAAAGAAATTAAATAAATAAAGAATACATTTTTCCAGAGCTGAGTCCCTCTCGGCACTGCCCTTATGCCTCCTCACCTGATGTCATCCTGCAGGCATGTCTCCAAGCAATGCTTCTTATAGAGGAGCATTGGGGACCTATGCATTTGCTCCAATGTGCGTCCAATTCTTCCATAGATAATCACTGCATGCAGTGATTCTCTTTGGCAGACCGCGATGGTACTGTGCATGTGCATGTTACGTCATGGTATGTTACTGAAGGGGGAGCTAGATAGAGCTTGGAAGTAATAGTCCTGGCTCTTATACACAGATGGATGAGAAGTGTGGCTTTCAAGTCGTCTAGTTAACTGTAGGCACTACGACATCTTAATTTAGATTAAGTTGTTATAGTGAGTACAGTGTTTCTTTAATTTTTACTGTTTGTGGTTATTTACTAAGGAAGTTCAGAAACAAAATGCAAAGCGCCAAATGCTACAAAGAGCACACATGTTTTTAAAGTCACAGACTTTATCACTTGCAATTTAACCAAAGAGAAAGATGTATGTGATCAACATTTTAAATCTGTATGAAACATGATTAAATATTTTTTTGTTCACCAGTCCATAGAAAGACATTGGAAGTTAACATATTTTAATAATGTGTCTACCGTTTTTATTAACCCATTTTAAATTTATGTCTTCCCAAATGGATGATAATTTTTTTTGTTTTACATTGACGTGTTCTTGAATGGTTGGTATTTGGCTATCTTTAAAATATTTTAAAATGTGTTAAAAATGGTGTATAAAAAAAATCAGAAATCTGTGAGCTGTTTTAAATGTGTGCCCAAAATGTCCAAAGTGCAATAAAGTTTATCAGCATGTAGCTTAAATATTATAATTTAGATATATAGGGGGCAATCAATTTCTCTCTCAGTGTTTTATTCCCTGTGTTGCACATCTTAACTGTGGGGGAAGGTTGTAGGTTTCACAGCATATACGTTAAGATAATTTATACTATTTAAAACTGGATATAAGCTGGACTGGTTAGAGACATTTTTTTTTACCATGCAAGCATTTCTTAAATCCGCACACTCGCCATTAAAGCTTAAAATCCAAAAAGTCTTCCAAAATACCAGAAGGTTCTTATGTCAGAAAATATAAATGCAATACCGTACTCTCAAAAATGTTGTTTTAAAAAAATAAATAAGTGAACTTGATTTTATTGATTTTTTATAACCAACATTGGTCAGGTTTGAAATTATACATATAGTCAAAATTTGAACAAAACCATTTATACTGAGAATAAAAGTATAGCAGAGGATATGTTTATAATAAGATTATATAAGACCATGAAATAATGTACCCCTTGTCCGCAGATTAGACTTTCTAACCACTACAGATACACTATACACTATCTATGAATAGAAGTTACCTAAAGAAGCAAAGTGCAAATGTTACAACAGAGTAAAGTAGCAATTGCATCCTATGTCTCCCTAGTACTGGGGAAAGAGATAGGGTAGATAAACTGGGTATAGCTGCCCTTAATATACTAAGATAAAGTGCAATATCTAAAACCACCAGAGAAAAATAATCAAATGACAGAGCCTGATTGCCATTTATAGAGCGCAGAGCCATAGTCAGAAGGTAGGAGGCGAGCAAGCAGCCCCCTCCAAGAACACGTGGCGAGGTCTGTTCCGCCACATTTCTCCCCTTTACCCACCAGACTAACAGTGTATCTGACCTCCTGCCGGTCAGTGCCCTGGTTAGTCCAGCAACCCACCAACAAAACAGAATCTGCAGCATCACCCACCCACGAAAATTGGTTACTACACCTGGGGTAGTGGGTCTCTTGTCCATGTCCAGGAGCTCCACCTCGGCTCTGGGAGGTACTAGCACTCTGGATCGGTGGGTTGCTGAGTGGGCAGAGGCCAGCGGTACTCTGCCCTGTTGTCAGCGCTACCACAGGAGTTGCCTGGTTAGAGCCCAGGTGAGGGAACGGCGTAGTAGGCTCCTCACTCCGGACCTGGGGCTGCTGATGGAGGGGAAGCCAGGCTGTCTCCCCTTTGGATGAACAACCCTGCTGCTGGGGGACAGGACCGACCGTCCCTACCCCCTGTGATGCATGTGCAGAGACCACGGTCCCATCTGCATTGGTGTGGGGCTTAGCATCTCCCCTTTGTGGACTAGGCTGCCGCTGGGGAGGTGAACCGATGGTCTCTACTCCCAATAGAATACTCTGCTGCTGGGGAGTAGGACTGACTGTCCGTACTCCCTGTAGCTTGGGCGCAGAGACCACAGTCCCATCTGCGCCGGTGTGGGGCTTATCATCTCCCCTTGGTGGGCTAGGCTGCCGCTGGGGAGAGAGGGTGCTGGCCTCCTCTCCCTGAAGAACACACTGCTGCTGGGGAGAGGCGCCGGGTGCCTCCTCTCCCTGCAGAACACACTGCTGCTGGAGAGAGAGACCGGTTGTCTCTCTCCCTGGGGCTCACTCTGCCGCTGGGGAGTGAGGCCGGTTACCTCCACTCCCTGTAGGGGATACTGCCGCTGGGGAGAGAGGCCGGCTGCCTCCTTTCCCTGCAGAACACACTGCTGCTGGGGAGAGAGACCGGCTGTCTCCTCTCCCTGAAGGATACGCTGTTGTTGGGGCGCAGGGACAGAATACTTCGCCATCTCTGCCCGCCATTCTGCTTCCTTCTGCATCTCCTCGGCCACGACTCTCCTCAGTTTTTGTATACGTTGCTCTGTTGGGTTGGGTCCATAGAGAGCCAACAGCCCCTTCAGTAAAGGGTCAAACCGTACGTGACTGTACCAATACTCCAGGCATGCTTGGTGTTCCCAGGATGCTGCTCCTCACACTAGGGAAGCCATCCCACCGCTGCCACCACTGTAACGGAACTCCGACCGAGTACCTTCCGCGCCGAGGACCACAAGCACCGCACCGGACACCACAACCACCGCAGACTCAACAACCACCATAACTTAACTGGAGTCTCGCCGTCTTCCTTCCACCCCGGATCAGCTTCTGTCCTCCAGGACCGTGTGGTGAAGACCTCTCCTCCAGGAGAGCGTATCAGGAACAAGCTCTTAAAAGAGCTAAGTGATTAGATTAAAGCTCAGGAGAGTATGCAGAGCATAGCAACCCCCAGTGTGATATAGCAGTTCCCTCCAATCACGAGACAAGACTACGTGTTGAGGGTCAAGAAGATCTGTTTTACTTGGCACCAAAGGGCCTTCTTTTATGCAGATTTTACAGATACAGTACCGCCCACAGGGTTTTGTAAAATAACCAATAAAGCACGTAACATACAGTAAAACCACACCCATTCACTCCCACAAAATTCTCCCCTCTGCCTGTGATACAATTATCTCAGCACAATAGACTAACTTAATTATCACAGGCAGGAAAATACAGTATTATAAAACATATCACTGGGACCCCAAAACATGCAATAACCCCATACAAATATATCCTCGAAACCGGGGGGTCTGGGTGAACCACATATCTAAAATTCACCCAGATCCATTCAGTAGTTTGGAAGATACGGTTTAATGCAGATTCTGCAAGAACATATACAGGCTATATGAAAAATAATTACTGTTAAATGTGTCCGCTGTTCTGTAGTTTAAAACTACTGAACGATGTCTTTGCACACCAAATACCGGCAAGATGGCACCGTGTAGAAAATTCAAAACAGTGTCTGTAAGTTAAATTTGCCGCCATCCATTGTTCTCACCATGTGCTTCATCCATTGTTCTCACCATGTGCCTCTGATACATGAAATGGTGGCCACCCAGTAACTCCACAGTTTGTCTGGTAGTCTATCCAGCTGAACCAACAGATGAAACACATGGGGAACAGTGCAACAAATGAAGGGAATCATAAGAAATATGGACAATAGTCATATTTGTGCACAATCTCCAGTTTTGTCACAGGGCACAACTAGTGTTTTCAAATGCCATATATCCCAGGGCCATAGTCAGAAGATAGGAGGCAGGCAAGCAGCCCCCTCCAAGAACACGTTACAATATTATGAGAGAGGGGATTTAACTATAAATAGGCCAATTCAAGAAAACTTACAGGAACGATAGGTTGAAGAGGACCCTGCTCAAACAAGCTTAGAGTCTATAAAAGGTGGGGTATAAAACACATCAGGACAAGAGGTAGCAATCAAACAAGGTGGAGTGAAGTAGAGCTGGAGGATAGAATAGAGTGCTGCCCTTTAGGAGAGAGCAAGGGACAAGTATGTGAGGTAGAGGTTACTCCTGGAGGCCATAAACTTTCCTAAAGAGATGGGTTTTAAGTCACTTAAACGATTGAAGACTAGGGGAGAGTCTGATGGTGGTAGGCAGGCTATTCCATAGGAAGGGAGCCGCCTGCGAGAAGTCCTTTAAGCATGAGTTGGCGAGCAACGGACAGGAGAAGGCCACGGGCAGAGCGGAGAGACCAAGAAGGGGCATACCTAAGGATCTAAGAGGGGCTAGAATTGTTCAGTGCTTTATAGGTATGGGTTAGCACTTTGAATTGACTTCTATAGGGTACAGGAAGCTAATGTAAGGACTGACAGGGGGGTGAGGTGTGAGAGGACCGACTAGAGAGGAAAATAAGTCTGGCGGCAGCATTCATTACAGACTGTAGCGGGGCAATACGGCTTTTGGAAGACCAATTAGGAGAGGGTTACAATAATCGATGCAAGAAATTACTAGAGCATGGACAAGCTCCTTGGTAGCATCTTGCGTAAGAAAGGGACGGATGCGGGCTATGCTTTTAAGATGGAATCTACAGGATTTGGCAACATACTAGATGTGAGGTTCAAAGGTGAGGCCAGAATCAAGTATGATGCCGAGACAGCGCGCTTTCAAGGATGGACTTATGTGGATACCACTAACTTGAAGGGAGAGCGAAAGAGGAGGATCAGTATTAGGAGGAGGAAAGATAAGGAGCTCAGTTTTAGAGAGATTGAGTTTCAGAAAGCTGGAGGACATCCAGTCAGAGATGGAAGAAAGGCAAGCAGTTACACATTGCAGGACGGCAGGGGAGAGGTCTGGGGAGGAGAGATATATCTAGGTCTCATCAGCGTAAAGGGGGTAGTGGAATCCAAAAGAGGTAATAAGAGAGGCAGTATTAAAAGAAAATAGAAGGGGACCAAGGACAGAGCCTTGGAAGACTCCAAACGATACAGGACGAGGGGATGAGGTATCATTAGAAAAGGAGACACTGATTGAGCGTTGGGAGAGATAAGATCCATACAAATGGATTTGGCTTAAGTTTAAAGTGGAACTAGAGGGTTTCTAGAGAAGTTAGTGCCAGCTGATGTCCTGTGTCATGTATTCACGAGCTCGATACAAAAATCAAAAAGGAAAAAGAGGAAAAAAAAAAAGAAAAAATAGGAAAACATAATAAATAATGAAGAATTAAAAAGTATGCAGCCTGAAACAGTAAAGTCCAAAAGTATATATATAAAAAATGCAAGAGTTAATGTGGTGTCACTGTGTGTACCTTTGGTTGGATCTCACCATTCCTGCTCCAGGTCAGTAAACAGTCACCAAGTGAATCCTTAGATGTAGTGGGTGGATGAAAGACATGCTGGTCACCATATGTATGAACATAAGGAGTCTTTCCGGTCCGTATACATCTCCTCTGCTATACATTTTTCTCAGTATATATTGTTTTGTTCACATTGTGACTACATGTATAACTTCAAACCTGACCAATGTTGGTAATGAAACATCAATAAAATCAAGCTCAAACTTTTTTTGCAAACAACATTTCTGGGACGGCGGTACTGAATTTACACTGAACAAAAGTAGTTGAGTTGAACTCAAAGATCTAAGACTTTCTCTATGTACACAAAATTCCTATTTCTCTCAAATATTGTTCACAAATCTGTCTAAATCTGTGTTAGTGAGCACTTCTCCTTTGGAGATGGCTTATGGTAGAAACATGAACATTCTATTCACGGTGGACATTCCTGCAGTCAGAATGTCAATTGCACACTCCCTCAAAACTTGCAACATCTGTGGCATTGTGCTGTGTGATAAAACTGCACATTTTAGGGTGGCCTTTTATTGTGGCCAGCCTAAGGCACACCTGTGCAATAATCATGCTGTCTAATCAGCATCTTGATATGCCACACCTGTGAGGTGGATGGATTATCTCGGCAAAGGAGAAGTGCTCACTAACACAGATTTAGATAGATTTGTGAACAATATTTGAGAGAAATAGGCCTTTTGTGTGTATAGAAAAAGTCTTAGATCTTTGAGTTCAGCTCATGAAAAATGGGGGCAAAAACAAAAGTGTTGTGTTTACAATTTTGTTGAGTGTATATTGTTGGGTATTTTGTGCTTTGGTCCTTGGAGGGTGACCTCAATACACTTCTCAAGAACAGTGAAATTCTAAGACAGTCTTTAAGAGCATTTCATAAAGATTTTATCTTCATGAAATGCTCATTTTTTTAGGGTAGTGGAGGGGAGGACAGAGCCACTATAGATACTACTGCTAAACTGATTTAACCACATTTATGAAGTGAGTATAAACATTGATATTGTTGAAACTGGATTATTGTTCTCAGTTATTCCGGTTTGGCAATCTGGTCTGTCAGTGAAGAGGCTGCAACACTGTTGATGTCTAAAAAGTGGAATGTCATTTACACCAGGCTGACAGTCCATACTGGCCAACTCCACCGAGGGCAGGACATGTGCGAAGATGTGTTAAAGCACTCAGTACAGTTTGCACAACACTTTATGGCAAGTAATTCACTGGTTTGCACAGAAGTGGTAGATGACTTTGAATTCAGGACTGTCCCACAAACTTGGCACCTCTGGGAGATATTGAGCTACACACGCCTTCCTGGTTTCCTGGAGTAGAAAATCTGTTGTGCATTTAGCTCACACCAGCTAAGGGCAATAAACTTTGACAGCCCTGTCTAACACATAATGCCATTCCCTAAATGAGACCTCAAATCAACTAATAAATCACAGTAAGGATCTAGTTACGGATAGGTAGATTAAGATCAGGGTCGGATTAACATAAGAGCTGACGATTGGGAGGTATGACTGTTTTAAATGTGATAATATCTTAATGAAGCCATTTCCCCCACATTCAGGTTGTTTGTACTTAATAATTTAGAAGAAAATTCTGCACTTTCTTCAATTATCAACAGGTTATTTGATTACATTAGTCCTCCATCCATTGTTTTTGCCGCCCTTTCAGTCCCTCGCCATTGCTCATGTACAGAAGAAGGGTTCCATGAGATCTGTCTCCGACTGCCAGAAAATTCTGGAAAAATGATTAAGCAAATAAATTAATATTAAGTGGGAAATAGCTACATTGGAAAAATATATTAAGGAGAAAATAACTCCAAGAGGCCTACAGTTTTTCAAATTTCCTTCATTTGATCAAGACATTGTTTTCTTTATGGTAGAGTGGTCCAAAATGTTAGACTCTATCTCCTTTACAATGATGAACAGCATTATCACAAACTTTGGAAAAACTTGACACAGAGATCAATAAGGAACATAATTTACTTTTAAACCACACTAATGCGGAAGAATAAAAAAAGATAACTGACACGATTCAGCATAGGCTAAATATGGTAGAAAAAGGCACAATAGAGATAAAAAGACAAAATACATAGGAGATCAAATGGACTACAGAAGAAATGAGGTCCGTACATATGGTAAAACTAGGAGGACAAACTATGGGGAAAGGAATAATCAGGAAATTAAGACATAATCCCCATTTTGCACACACAAGGGAAAAACAAAATGATAGTTATATAACTGACAAACATTAGAAAGGAGAGATAAAAAAATAGATACATCCAAAAAAAAGGTTACACAAGGAGCAGAGGCTATAAAAATTCCAGTGAGAACTGAAAAAAGATTAGAAACCAAATTAGAAACAATACAAGGAGACTATCACACATACCGACCAACAACAGGTATAAATAATTAGCAAGTACTTCAAGGGAGGAGGATTTTTGGAGCCTGAGAAACAAAGAGAAATCCAAGCACATTACCCCCAAGGGTCCCCAAGCAAAAGACAGAGGAGTATAGAGGAAGGGGAAGCAGAAGAGGAGTGGGCATGCAGAGGAGGGAAGTGAGACAGGCAAATTCATTAAGAACTGCAGAAGAAAATGAACAAAAAGGTGGCATTTTTAATTTAACCTCATAAATTTTAAATGCATCTCAAATAAAACTTCAACAAAATGGTCTCAAATTTGACCCACGAAAAACTTGAATAAATTCGGTACATATGTTGACCTGAATAGTTTAAAAGAAACCTTTGTCTTAAATGTTTTTTTCGAAAGAACCCTATTATGACTAATTAAATTGCCATTAAAGAAGATGAGTGTACACAAACAATATTTAAATCTAAATCAACCTTCTTTCTGGGAGGTTTAATTTCAGGGGAGATGACAATCTTTGGGAACATGGTTAGGAATGATATTAACAAAATCAAAAAACGTAATAAATACGAGTATAATTAAACAGAAAAGGAACACTATGAAATGAAAACTCTTCAAAAAGACAATCCAATCATTATTAAACCTGCGGATAAAGAAGTATAGTATTGATGGAATCAAAAAGACTGTTGGGGCATATGAATACATGCAGAGAATTAAAAACAGACCCAACAAAGGAGATACAGAAAAGGTTTTATAATTTTTTTAAAGAATGGATTTGATAGAGGAATTTTAAACAAGAACAAATTTGAGTACTTAAATATACCATTTTCCAATATCTCAGTTTCTTATCATCTTCCCAAGGTACACAAAAACCCTACCCAACCACCAGGAAGATCTATAGTTTCGGGACTAACCACAGAGCCACGTTGGAATCAGACTTACCCACACTCCTCACCATCTTGGGACTCACTGGTTCCCACGGAGCACAGAGCCGTGAAAGGCCCATCCATAATCGGAGACCCAGCCACCACAGCAGCGTTCATCCCCCGATCCAAAGGATGCACAAGTCTAGCTCCCTGACTGAGGCCGCACATTAGAACTTCCACGCCAGACGGGCCGGACAGTGCCTTATCAGCAACTTATGCCGCTATGACTATGTTCTCACTTCTGTTTTTTGTTAGATACAAGTTGTTTCGGCCCTTCCATGCTCAATCTTGGCAAGCGCAATGGAGCTACTTTAGTTTGGCAGAGCTCCCACCTCCCCGCCACCCCATTGGTTAGGGGTACCCACAATCCTCGACTCAGCCAAGACCAGTTCTGCGCACAACGCTCACACTTTAAGACCCCGTGAAATGGCCAAACAGTAGGAGAGGGAAATGAAGCGCTTAATGCAAAATGACCTGTGTACTAAATCCCAGTTACTAACGTTTATATTTAAGGTTCCATAGTGCACCAGCCTACGGCGATCACATAGCTCAGGGGAGTACTTATCAACCTATAATGTGCCACTTATTCCTGCCACGTGACCAACCGAGGTCACTGCAAATCCAGGTCCCCTAGGACTATGTACAATAACATCTCAATAGGCATGCCCCTTGTTATTATCTCTTAGTTTTTTTTCTACCTATACCCCACTCCATTTAAAACTACTGCGACTGCATGGACACTAAGTCCCCACCTCACAGGCAGAATAGTCTAAACCATCACTGGGAAATAAGCAAAGCCGTATGCGCTGGCACTGACATCAGCTCTTGTAACATTTTATGTTATGCTTGCTTCTGAACACATCATATGTATTCTTGCCAGGGGCGTACCTAGAGCATTTGGCACCCGGGGCGGATCCTGTGCTTTGCACCCCCCCCCCCTCCCCCCCCCCAAAAAAAACCTGTAAAAAATGTTAAAGGTTTTATTTCTTTTATTTTTACAATTTGTAAACTTTGCAAAACCGCTGTCAGCCCCTCCTACAAAACCCTTGTCCTGCCCTGCCCCTCCTACAAAACCTCTGTCCTGCCCCTTCTACAAATCCTGTACTGCCCCATCTACAAAACCCCCGCAACCCCCTTCCACAAATCCCCTGCTTATCCCCCCTTATAAAGACTCCTGTCCCAATACAAAACCCCCCCCCTTCTACAAAATCCCTGCAGCCCCACACACACATTTACAGGCAGACAGTCACACACTCAGTTCAGTCACACACAGTCACAGGCAGACAGTCACACATACACATTTCCTCCGTGCGGCCAGTTTATCAGCTGTTTGCTTGAGTGAGCTGTACTGGCCGCACGGCACCCTAACTACCATGGGACACTGTGCGGCCACAGCTCACACAGCCCCCTCCAGCCAGGGCCGGTACAAGGATTTTTGCCGCCCAAGGCAAAAGTAAAGTTTGCCGCCCCCCATGTGACATCACAATGCCCCAGCCATATGATTTGCCATGTTAACTAACGCCAGTGCTGCAGTGCCGCCGTGTTTACATTAAAAGGCCTGCAGGGACAGGCTATAGACACCAGAACCACTACATTAGGCTGAAGTGGTTCTGGGGACTATAGTGTTTCTTTAATGTGAGGTAAATTAGAGCTTAGTGCCACGAATAATATACTAGATTGCCTACTTACAACCAGATGAGGATGATGATGGGCTCTAGCTGCAGTCTGGCTCCACTGGTCTGGTGTAGAACAGGCTCTCTGGAGGCGGTTTGTAACTGTGGTCACAAAAATCAATGTTCTGGGAGAACGGGAAGCAGCTCCATTTTTGGGGGGTCCTTTACACAGCTCAAGGTCTGGGTCCCAGGGTCCACCTTCATGTTCCACCAATGAGTTTGTTCACAGGGGGTGGACAGGGCCGGATTAACATAGGGGCTGATGGAGCTGCAGCTCCAGGCCCAGGCCCATGGAATAGGCCCACTGATTTAAAAAAAAAAAAAAAAAAAATTTTTTTTTTTTTGTAAAATTTTTTTTTTCACACACTACTCTTAGGGATTCCACCTGGCTTTTATTTTATTGGCACAGACAGTATTTGAGGCTGCCTGGCTGGTGCCAATATTGCAGTGATACTGGCAATACGAATCCTGGTATTTTTCTCAGTATAAACAAGAGATTAATCTGCAATACCAGCACTGGCCAGTAGGGGTCGCTGTGTGTGTGGAGACAGGCAGGGATAGGAAGTTCCAGCATTTCCCTCCCTGCCTATCTATACTCACTGATCTGCAGGGGTGCAGCTACAGAGAGTCCAGACAGCAACTCCCACCCTGCAGAGACAGCCTACAGCTCAGGGAAGTAAGGGATGGGGAAAAGGCTGCAAGGAGACATACACTGAGACACTAAGGGGCACTGGGAGACATTATGGCAGACACTGAGACACTAAGGGACATTGGGAGACATTATGACACAGACACATGGGGACACAGTGTCCCCATGTCTCCCAGCCAGTGTCCCTGGTGTCTCAGTGCCCCCTAGTCTCCCAGTGACCCCTAGTCTCCCAGTGCCCCCAGTCTGCCAGTGTCTCACTGTCCCCTTGTCTCCTAGTGCCTCCATGTCTCTCAGTGCCTCAAGTGTCACAATGTC
>OW240913.1:160318315-160345660 GCA_933207985.1 Pelobates cultripes | reverse complement strand
GTGCCCCCATGTCTCAATGTCCCCATGTCCCCAGCCAGTGTCTCTAGTGTCTGTGTCCCTGGTGTCTGTGTCCCCATGTCTTCAAGTGTCCCCTATTTTCCCATTGTCCCCATGTGTCCCAGCCAGAGTCCCCTAGTCTCCCAGTGTCACTGGTGTCTCCGTGTCCCTAGGTCTCCCCGTGTCCCCAGGTCTCCCCGTGTCCTACTGACATGGGGACCCTGGGATACATGGGGACACAGGGAGACATAGGATCACTGGGAGACCTGGGGATACGACATTAGGGGACACTGGGAGACATGGGGCACTGAGACACTGATACATAGGATCACTGGGAGACCTGGGGACACGACACTAGGGGACACTGGGAGACATGGGGCACTGAGACACTGATACATAAGAATACTGAGACCTAGAGTAATCGACACATGGGGGCACTGAGTCATGAGGGCACTGGGAGACATGGGGGCACTGGGAGGAATCCATCTATACAGCAGATTTAAACTAAGTAGTTTTTTGGTGATTTTACAGCATTTTCTCTTATGTCACTCCTTGAGATTTACATCATGTGATGTCACCCACACATATTTAATTATGCAAATTAGTAAGGCCGGTATGTTTTTCCAAGAAAGGTGGCAACCCTAACTACTTTTCATATACTCTTACTTAAGTATGGAAACTTAAGAGGGAGTAGAAGCATTACCTTCAGGCTTTTTGCTGTAAGCACAGTCTTTTCAGAGAAAATGCTGTGTTTACATTACATCCTAGTGATAACTTCACTGGCCACTCCTTAGATGACTGTTAGAGATCCTTCCTGGGTCATGGCTGCCTAAAATGCATCCAAACATTTAGTGTCTCCTCCCTCTGCATGCAGACACTGAACTTTCCTCATAGAGATTCATTAAATTAATCTATATAAGGAGATGCTGATTGGCCAGGGCTGTGTTTGAATCATGCTGGCTCTGACCCTGATCTGCCTCTTTGTCAGTCTCAGCCAATCCTATGGGGAAGCACTGTGATTGGATCAGGCCACCACTTCTAATGATGTCAGCAGACTGCTTGGTTTTATGAGTCTAACAGCATGCAGAGTTACAGCTTCAGGCTTGAATATAGTAGGATTTTGCTATATTTATGGAGGCATGAGGGGCCCATGGGGGCTAGATGTCGTTAGTGTTAAAGGACCACTATAGTGCCAGGAAAGGCATACTCGTTTTCCTGGCACTATATACTGAGTGCTACCTCAGGGACCCCCTCCCGCCGGGAGGGTAGAGAGCTTTACCTTTCAGTGCTGGGCTGAGGCTCTCCTCTCCGCCTCGATCCAGCCTTGGCTGAGATGCTTACCTTGTAGCGGCAAAGGATTCTTGTAGCGCATTCAGCTGATCCCTAGAAAGCGTACATAGATGCTTTCCTATGTAGACTAGTGTGCTCTGCTGAAAATCACAGTGAGAAGCAGCATAACCTCTGGCGGCACAATCAATGAGACAGCAGCTAGAACTTTAAGAAGAGCTTAGCTTGGTGATAAACCTGCCCGGTTTCTCTGGGGCTTTGCTATGTTTTATAAGAATAAGGTTAAGAAGCCTAGAACCTGGCACCCAGACACTTCATTAAGCTGAAGTGGTCTGGGTGCTCAGAAATAATTCCCTTTAACACTATAGGGTCATGAATTCATGTGTGTGTTCCTGACCCTATAGTGATTCTTTAAGGTAATGCTGACTTTGGTCTCTCTAACACTGTGGCATGTTCCCTTTCTTCTACACTCACTACATACAGCTTTTCTCTGTCCCAGACCATATACCAGGAGCTTCTGCCTGCTAGTAAGAAGGTAAGGAGACAAGTGGACCAGCGAGTGCTAGGGGACAGTCCTTAGAAAGCGTTGAGCGAGCGCATCATTAGATGCATTTATGCCAAGCTCAGGGTGCTGTCTGCATAGTATGCCCTTAGTTGGCCAGCTGCATGATTGGCAGGCAGCCTGACATGCATTCATACCAGGCTGGCCTTCTAATTCTTTGGGCAGACATATCCTCTTTTTGGGCATGTTCGCCCCTTTTGGCAGGTTACGTGATTTGTGTCAGTGGCACACCCTTTTACCATGCCCATTGACTTCCTGCTTGACTGGACACTGCTGTTAGGGGTTATGGATTTACTTGAAAGATGAAAACATAAATTAGAGAGAGATTAGCCTAGGGTATGTGTTTTCTTATAGTTTTCTTTCTCTCCAGCACCATCTCCATCAGATACATGATGCTTGGGAGTGTTTTACTGTTTTTGGTCGATATGATTCCGTAATTAGGCCCGTCATAATTGTCAGCACCAGGCCCACTGGGCTCTTAATCTGGCCCTGCAGGTATAAAAACCTAGAATTACCTTTCCTCATTGTCCTGTCATTGTTTCCCTAATGGTTGTCTAAGAGCGCGTTCCTTATTCATGTTTATTCTGGTTTTTGACTTTGGCATTAATTTTGACTTCCCTGTATTCTGGTATCCCTGACCTCTGGCTTTCCTTTATCATTGTTTCCATTTCTGTGTCCCCTGACCTCGGTTAGCACCCTGACTATTCTTTGGTACGTTAGTCTGGCCATTCTTAGGCCCGGTAATACGTTACCTATTAGTCATCTGTGTAACACAATTGCATCATATCGTAATCCTGACAGTAATGACATCAGAACTGGTTCCTGGGTAGTTAACCATCACAGGAAGAGATGTAGGTGGAAATCGATATCCCGTCATTTTAACTAAGGGCAAAAGTCCATAGTACACATCTAATAATGACTTTGAACTCTGCCACATTTTGTAAAACATAGACTATGTTTGTCCACCTGGGAGAGTGCAAGACCACACTGGCTTTTGGTCACTTAGATACCAATGTTTTTTGATGGAATTAGATGAGTCATTGTTATACTTTTTATCATATAATATTTTATATATATCGCCTACTTTTCATTCTACCACATTTAATTTACTATGTACATTATAGAGTTTTATTTGTATTTGTTGTATGTAGAATGTTTTTAATTTTGTGTCTTATTGTAAATCAATATGCACATAAGTGCCTCATCCAATTTCCAATTACATATATATATATATATATATATATAGAGAGAGAGAAACATTAAACTACTACAGTACTTTATATGTGATTAATATACATTCCCTCTCTTTCCCTCCTGTACTTATATATACTCGTTCTATTTGCCCTTTGTTAATATGGTCGATTTTGTATGCACGAACTGAAACCGAAAGTGACGTGACGTTGCACCTGTCATGCCACTTCCGTCCATCTCTACACCATGCGATTGCCAAGATGAAGTTTATAGACAAGTGACGCAACCGGAACTATGCTGCACCACTTATGTCTATTTGGGAAGATAAGAAGAATCATCTGGCATAATGAACTCCCACGGAATTGGACATCTGTGACTTGATGGTAAGACATAGAACGGACCAATATGATCAGGTCTGGACAATTTAAAAATATCCAGACACAGGAAGTAGATTCAACTGATTGAGAAAGCCACAGAAAATGACGAAACGCATCTCAGGAAGATCCAGCACTTAAGACTTAAATTATCTATTGTTTTTATTGTTTTTAAATAACTATTTGTCTTAATACATATTTACTTACTTTTCTGCTAATAGTGTCTGGTGCAATCTTCAAAATCTAATTTAACTTCAAAGGGCAGTGTCCACCCTAAGTGACACAAGGCTATTGTACTTGGAGTCAAGGTTTGAGGTTCCTAAAGAAGGTGAGCAGTTTATCTATATGATTATGCACTGAGTCACTTTATATTGCCTGACATACTTCACTAGAGGCTGCTGCTTCCCTCTGTTGTATTGTCTCCCTTTTGAGTGTCCCCAACTTAAAGACAGAAGAGGGACAGTGTCACCATTGAACATATCTGCTAGAGTGATCTGAACCTATCCTATTTGCTCTACACTTGTGAGTGTGTTACCATTTATCATTTTTTCCACACTTTTTGATTTAAGACTTTAGTGCACCATGTAGTGCTCTCTTTTGTATTGTAGTTTTTATATGGTATCCCTTATTGTAAGGGTAAGTGTACTGTTTTTCATATTCTTTTAGCGCTCCACTGTATGCGTTGGTGGCAGTGTCACCACCTAGTACGTTTGTTCATACCAACTCTAGTTAGCCTCTGGGTCTTAAATTTAATAGAAATTCTCTATTCTTCAAATACATCTTGAAAGTACTCTGTCTTCTTCTCTTTCTCTACCTCTCACTAAAATTCTCAATCTCTCTCTCTCTCCTCTGGTATATTTCCATCGGCCTTCAAACATGCAACTATAACCCCAATTCTAAAGAAGCCCAACCTTGACCCTAACTCCCCGTCCAACTATCGTCCTATCTAGCTACTGCCTTTTGCATCCAAGATCCTTGAAAGAGTTGTGTATGCAAGATTGACAGACTTCCTTGAGTCCAACTCTCTGCTAGACCCGATTCAGTCTGGTTTCCTTCTAAGCACTCTGTGGAAATGGCACTGACCAAAGTATCCAATGATCTACTTCCTGCAAAATCTTGTGGCCACTACTTTATCCTAATTCTTCTTGAACTTTTCTGTGGCTTTTAACACTGTTGATCATCAACAGCTTCTTCTCATCCTCCGCAACATCGGTCTACAAGATATTGCTCTCTCCTGGTGCTCCTCCTACCTATCCCAGCGCTCTTTCAATGTTTCTTTCTCTGGCTCTGCTTCTTCTCCCCAACTGCTCTCTGTTGGTGTCCCAAGGTTCAGTCCTTGGTCCCCTACTGTTCTCTATCTATACTGCCTCCCATTAGCTCCTTTGGCTTCCAATATCATTCCTATACGGATGACACATAAATTCTAACTGTGCTCTCCTGATCTCTCTAAGTTCCTCTTGACTAGTGTCTATGACTGCCTCTCTGCTATTTGTAACTGGATAGCTGCCCACTTCCTTAAACTCAACTTGACCAAAACTGCAATTCTGGTCTTTCCTCCCTCAAGTGTTGCTACTCCTGAGTCTGTCTCTCTCCAAGTTCACGGTGCTAACATCAGCTCCACCACACAGGCTCGCTGCCTAGGTGTTCTCTTTGACTCCGACCTCTCCTTCATGCCTCATGTTCAGTCTATTGCCAAATCCTGCCGCTTCCATCTCAAAAACATTGTGCGTATCCGACCCTACTTAACGCTGATGTGACTAAGGTGCTGGTGCATTCCACTGTCCTTTCTCGTCTTGACTACTTTAATCCGCTTCTCAGTAGTCTTACATGCTACCAACTTGGCGTCGAGGCTCATCTTCCTGTCTGCCCGCACCGCCCATGCCTCACCCTCCTGTCAGTCCCTACATTGGCTTCCTGTGAGATATAGGGCTCAATTTAAAATTCTGGTTCTTGCTTTCAAATCTCTACATAATGCTGCTCCCACCTATCTATCCTCCCTAATACACAAGTATGTCCCATCTAGGCCCTCAGGCTCTGCAGCAGACTTACGTCTATCGTCTGTGCGCACTCCCACCTCTGATGCTCGCCTTCAAGACTTCGAGGGCTGCACCATTCCTGTGGAACTCAATTCCCTCCTTTGTTAGATGCTCCCCCAGTCTCCACTCCTTCAAAAAAATCATTAAAAACCTACTTCTTCATAAAAGCGAATCAATTAAACTGTAAATAGCTCCCAAATGATTCCTCTGTTGCAACTGTCATTAGTCTAATACTCCCTTTAGCATGTAAGCTCGTTGAGCAGGGCCCTCAACCTCTCTGTTCCTATGTGTCCAACTTGTCTGGTTACAACTACATGTTTGTTTGTCCACTCACTGTAAAGCGCTGTGGAATTTGTTGGCTCTATATAAATAATAACATAATAATATGTTGTGTCACTTCTGATTTTCATTTGTGACTACTAAGCCCACAATGCACTTGGTTTGCAACGTATCCGTATCAGGATTGGATTCTATGATGAGCGGCGGGTGGGGGCCCTAAATGAAAATCCCCCCCTTCCAAGGTGACTAGAGGTCACCAAGCCCCTAGTCACCTCCCCACCCAAATAAAAATTATCCCCCTAAAAATAACTAACCTGTAAATAAAAATAAAACTTACCATTTGATGTCTTCTTTCTTCTAAAATCTTAATTTTTCAGCCCCAAAAAAGGCCAAATAAAAAACCATAATACCCGTCGAACTTAAAATAAAAAATCAGAGCGCAAAAAAAAAAAAAAACAACGAACAAGGAAAAAAACCTGATGCTAAAAGAAATAACCCATCTTCACCCATGGAGGGCTCCGCGCAAACTGAGCTTTGCAGGGCGGTGCTTATAAAGCCTTGCCCCGCCGTGCAGTTAGGCTAAGAACACTCTAATTGGTTGGTTTAAGTCAATCAGAGTGCTCTTTGCCATTTTACACAAGTGGGAAAGTTCTTTGGAATTTTCCCACACTGTGTAATTTGACTCATAACACTCAGATTGGTGGACTTGGATTCTAACCTATCAGTGTGCTCTGTGTCATTTTACACAGTGTGGGAAAGTTCTTTGGGGGAGGACAGTAGGTCCCACCACCCTCATTGTTATCTAGGTCCCCCACCTGCCGCACAGGGGTGGTGGCCAGGGGGGAGGACAATAGATCCCCCCTTCATTAAATCGCCGAACACCGAACTCGAACTGTTACTGAAATGTACGGGTTCGGTTTTGGGGTCAAAAAATCGTACTGTTCGGTACGAATCCGAACTTTACAGATCGGGTTCGATCAACTCTAATCTTCCTCCATCCAATTTAAAAAAACATGAACTGGAGGGGGAAGAAGACATACAAATATTGTGCATAAGTAGCACACAATCTTATTTTTTTTATAGATTTATTCTCAATTCTCACATAATTAGTCAAACATATACAATTAAATATGTTGTTTGTTTTTTCTCCTTCATATAAAATTTGGTGGAATTAAAAGCCATGAGAAAATATACAATATACAAAGGAACGCAACTGAAAGGCCTCAAATATTATGGTTGAGACACTGCCATGGCAGTCTGAAAGGCATTTAATAGGTTATTCGTTATTCACCTGTACGTACAGCCAAACAAAAGTTTATCATCTTACCCGGAACAAACAGATTGCTCAATCAAATATTAAAAAAATAAAATAATATATATATATATATATATAAAAATCCAAAGTATTCCTGCACTCATGCTTGAAGTGTCCCTTAAAGGTCGGGTGCTAGCACGCCGAGGCTAGTGTTATTCATCCATCCAAAGTAGGCAGGAGCACTCACTTGTTAAAAGTCCAAAGTTTATTAGAACATATTGTAAAAAACGATCAACGTTTCAGTCCTGCATAGTCTTTGATCCTGATGAAAGTCCTCTATGCAGGACTGAAACGTTGATCGTTTTTTTACAATATGTTCTAATAAACTTTGGACTTTTAACAAGTGAGTACTCCTGCCTACTTTGGATGGATATATATATATATATATATATATATGTGTGTATATATATATATATATATATATATATATATCAGCATGGTCACAGTGAGATAAAAATTCCAGATAAGAAGATGCTAACACATGTTGTGCCTATCAAGTACTTTCTAGTAAATAGCAGCAGTGGTCTGAAATATTACTATAAAGCAAAAATCTTTATTTTTTTTTTCACATACAGTAGGTGTGACAAAAATAGAGAGATAAAAAAGATAAAATACTGCGTATTAAAATGGTAAGAGAATATAAAAAGAAAATCTGAAAACAAAATCTGCATTTGTGCATAATGCCAGCATACGGAAAGTACAAGTAAAGCATATATTTTAAATATAAAATGCATTTAAAAAGTTTTATAGCAAGCTATATAATGCTAATGTAATTCTGAGAGGCATATGAGCGATAGCATTCATTCCTCTCCCATTCTTCAATGTAGGAATGGCATGATGTTTGAACATTCCTTTACTGTTTGAAGGGTGACACTGTCATTTTCAGGGCATATGCAGATATTAAATTAAATAAATTGCTCTACAAGCTGGTAATCATTTCTGGAGTATCAATGAAGGTAAGGGAGGTTTTTTTGGCAAAGCAAGTGTATGCATGATTTTTGTAGTGAAGGATTTAATTTGCATTTGTTATAAATGTACTGTTATTCACCTGTAGAAAAACAATAGACAATCATTTTATAAATTATTATTTACCAATGATCTTGCAATATATGTAGCGTAATCACTATAAAATTACAAGAATAGCTGTTGTAATTTTCGCTTTGTTTAAAGGACAATATTAGAGTAAAAATTTATGGCAACAAACAAAATGACTTCTGTTTCTATTGTAGGATTCCAGAATAGTATGGATTTAGCTTTTGGTTAAAAATACTTGAATATTATCTTTCATCTTTTTTAACATTCCAGAGTTTTTATTTTTGTGATATATCCCTATATGTGAGCAAGGGGTGGGTTTTATCACATAAGAAATAAATGAGCCTTTGTTAAACAGTTTGAATGAAAGAATGATAAACAAGATAAATGTTTGCATAATTGTCTATTGTCAAAGGACAACACTGAACACAATGGTTAACATTTTTAGAAAAACTCCCATTTGCATCTAAAGACAGACAATTAGCCTGCTACAGGCAAAATCAGCTTCTTATACTTAAATAGAATAGATGCTTAATTTCTGTTTTTTGAATGAATTTTACATGCCTACATATGGCACCTATGTAATGTAGCGACAATATACTGTTTGTGATTTATGATTTATCAGACATGCACTTTTCACACATATTTCGCACTTATGACATATGCAATTTTCATTTAAAGGCATAGTTTCATTAGGTAGAAATATATACATATTTTGGTTTCTAAATAGTACAATGAACATATCATAGTGGATTGGATAATGTTTCCAGCTACTTTGTCCTTAAGTTTGAAATTCACTTAGATATCTCACTTTAGTGAATAACCCTATGACTGTGTGTACCAATATGCATTTGTTTGTGTATAACACTAGATATTAGACTTGAGCATTTGGTTTCAATAAAATTGAGCTTAGGCCAAATTTGGGCTGCTAGGCTTGCCGGGCAGATTCTGTATCTCTAATGTGCAAGGTCGATGTCAGGGCCATACTGGCCCACTGGCATACCACACATCGCCCTGGCAGCTTCCCTTTGAGTCTGAGGGAATTAGCAGAAGCAGAGAGGGAGCCGCAGTTGCCAGTTTAATTTACATTATTCCGCATGAAGAGTGAGTGCAGCTCACTCAGAGGGGTCTGGCCGTGGCCGGGTTCAACAGTTCCATTGTGGCAAATGGCTGCAACAAGTGTCATAGTGGTGGTGTCCCGGGGCCGGTTGGTCACCTTGCTGGTCTAGCAAGACACTTAGTTGTAATGACAGCAGTGCAGCTGTCAGGTAGACCAGCTCTGGAGTACTGAGGGAGAACAGTAATGTGCTGTTCTCTCTATATATCAAGTTCCCTCACAGTTCCTATTTTTCCTAGCAAAGCAACATCATAGAGTAGCTGGGAATTATGGGAGCCACAAGAGAGCATGAGAGAGACAGAGAGAACAGCACATTATTGTCAGGAGTTCCAGACCAGGATCATCAGCAGAGGCAACCTCCAGTGTCCAGCAATGTACACCCAGTCTGCCTGGTGTCTGTGTGCCCAGTGCCAAAAGTTAAAAGGTATCATCAAAACGTGAGTAGTAATTTATGTGATGTTATTCATTTACGTGTTTATGTAATTTATGTGATGTTATTAAATTAATTAAAAGGGGGATGTATAATTATGGGGTGTGTATAATTAAAGAATTAAAGGGGAGGGAGGTTTAATTATGGGGGGTGTATTAATTATGGGGGGGTGTATATTAATTATGGGGGTGTATTAATTATGTATTAATTATGGGGGGTGAATTATGTGTATTAATTATGGGAGGGAGGTTTAATTATGGGGGGTGTATTAATTATGGGGGTGATTAATTATGGGGTGTATTAATTATGGGGGGTGGTTTAATTATGGGGGGTGTATTAATTATGGGGGTGTATTAATTATGGGGGGGTGTATTAATTATGGGGGTGGATTAATTATGGGGGAGTATTAATTATGGGGATTAATTATGGGGGGTGTATTAATTATGGGGGGGGTGGATTAATTATGGGGTGTATTAATTATGGGAGGTGTATTAATTTGGGGGTGATTAATTATGGGGTGGATTAATTATGGGGTGTATTAATTATGGAGGGAGTGGTATTAATTATGGGGGTTTATTATGGGGGTGGTTAGTGGTTTAATTATGGGGGTGTATTAGGTATGGAGGGATGTTTAATTATGGGGGGTGTATTAATTATGGGGTGGTATTAATTATGGGAGGGAGGTTTAATTATGGGGGAGTGGATTAATTATGGGGGAGTATTAATTATGGGGGTGTATTAATTATGGGGGGGTGTATTAATTATGGGGGGTGTATTAAGTAAATGTTAATTATTTAAATTTTATTTATTTCTTATTTCTAAGTTAATTTATTTTTCATAGTTCCATTTTTTTCAAGTTGATATACAGTTTACAAATTTGTGAAATAAATGTTATTGAAAACATTGAAAAAATTGTGGGTGTTTTCTTACATTTTTATTATGGAGTGTGGGCGGGTGGGGTGCCACACTCAAGGTCCGCCCCGGGTGCCAAATGCTCTAGGTACGCCCCTGCCACTCTCTGAGACTCTCATCTCCCTGTCATGTAAGAGAGTGATTTGAAAGTTCAGCAGGCAACACTCAAGGAAGAAGAAGCAGTGGAACAGAACCAGGAGGGACTTGAAAGCCCAGTCAGAAAATAAAAAATGGTAAGTAGCTTTTTTATTATTATTTTTCATCATACAAAATAGACTTACTCAAACACACACAGATACATTTGCATGCATAAGCACTTAGACAAGCACACTCAGGACAGAATAATTTACATCCCCAATAATTTTTTTGTCATATATCTGTGAATACAAATACAAAAAGATAAGTCGTGCACTCACTCCCATCACTCCTGGGCGGCAGCAACGACCACAGTACACATCAGCCATCATACATACAGCCATCATACATACAGTAAAAACCAAAGAAAACGTTACCTGTGCTCTCTCCTGAATCCCTATGTATATTTAAACAAATGGAGGTCATTTAGTTACTCCAGTGGCCATTGGAAGGAATGCCCGCCTGCCAACGTCAATGGAGACCCCCCCTAGACGGGTCCTACTCTGACCCTTCAACTTGCTTCCTTGAGCTTCTGACAAAGATAAAAATAATAAAGGGAACACTTAAACAACACAATGTAACTCCAAGTCAATCACACTTCTGCGAAATCAAACTGTCCACTTAGGAAGCAACACTGAGTGACAATCAATTTCTGTTGTGCAAATGGGATAGACAACAGGTGGAATTATAGGCAATTAGCAAGACACCCCCAATAAAGGAGTGGTTCTGCAGGTGGTGACCACAGACCACTTCTCAGTTCCTATGCTTCCTGGCTGATGTTTTGGTCACTTTTGAATGCTGGCGGTGCTTTCACTCTAGTGGTAGCATGAGACAGAGTCTACAACCCACACAAGTGGCTCAGGTAGTGCAGCTCATCCAGGATGGCACATCAACGTGAGCTGTGGCAAGAAGGTTTGCTGTGTCTGTCAGCGTAGTGTCCAGAGCATGGAGGCGCTACAGGAGACAGGAGACGTGGAGGAGACCGTAGGAGGGCAACAACCTAGCAGCAGGACTGCTACCTCCACCTTTGTGCAAGGAGGAACAGGAGAAGCACTGCTAGAGCCCTGCAAAATGACCTCCAGCAGGCCACAAATGTGCATGTGTCTGTTCAAATGGTCAGAAACAGACTCCATGAGGGTGGTCTGAGGGCCTGACGTCCACAGGTGGGGGTTGTGCTTACAGTCCAACACCGTGCAGGATGTTTGGCATTTGCCAGAGAACATCAAGATTGGCAAATTCGCCACTGGCGCCCTGTGCTCTTCACCGATGAAAGCAGGTTTACACTGAGCACAGGTGACAGACGTGACAGAGTCTGGAGACGCCATGGAGAACGTTCTGCTGCCTGCAACATCCTCCAGCATGACCAGTTTGGCAGTGGGTCAGTAATGGTGTGGGGTGGCATTTCTTTGGGGGACCGCACAGTCCTACATGTGATCGCCAGAGGTAGCCTGACTGCCATTAGATACCGAGATTAGATCCTCAGACCCCTTGTGAGACCATATGCTGTGCGGTTGGCCCTGGGTTCCTCCTAATGCAAGACAATGCTAGACCTCATGTGGCTGGAGTGTGTCAGCAGTTCCTGCAAGATGAATGCCAGCCCGTTCCCCAGACCTGAATCCAATTAAGCACATCTGGAACATCCTGTCTCACTCCATCCACCAACATCATTTTGCACCACAGACTGTCTAGGAGTTGGCAGATGCTTTAGTCAAGGTCTGGGAGGAGATCCCTCAGGAGACCATCCGCCACCTCATCAGGAGCATGCACAGGCATTGTAGGGAGGTCATACAGGCACGTGGGGGCCTAATTTTGACTTGTTTTAAGGACACTACATCAAAGTTGGATCAGCCTGTGGTGTGTTTTTCCACTTTCATTTTGAGTGTGACTCCAAATCCAGACCTCCATGGGTTGAAAAGTTTGATTTCCATTTTTTATTTTTTGTGTGATTTTGTTGTCAGCACATTCAACTATGTAAAGAACAAAGTATTTCAGAAGAATATTTAATTAATTCAGATCTAGGATGTGTTATATTTGTGTTCCCTTTATTTTTTTGAGCAGTGTATATCTGTGGATTTTAAAATTAGGTTTACTATTTTCCAATGTGGCAGTGCACTAAAAACACAATTCACTTAGATTAACCCCTTAGTCACCACTTGACGGTCTATGCCATCATGCAGTGCAGGTCTTCACGCCCCTTGACGGCATACACCATCATGCAGTAAAGCTGCCAGCAGTGACAAAATCCCTGATGGTACCAAAGAATCCTAGTTATCTTTCAAAAGACAGATAAGCTATGTGCAGCACTCAATTGCCCTTTAAAGCCATTGAAATACCACGGCTGAGAGATCTCGCTCATCCGCAATATTTTTGACTATGCCTTCTGCTTGCAGCATAAAGGAAAGGGAATCCCTGGTTTCCCTCTGTGAGCCAGGCTCAAAGTGAGCATGTCACAAAGCTCTTTAAATTGATTAAAATGCCAAGGCAGACCAATCACCCTCTTAAACATGTCATTATCTGAACAGATCTCCCTCTCCCTGCTTACCCCCTGCTCCTGGATATTTGCTTGGCTGTTTCAGCTGCCCAGCGCCAATCTTTGTGTAACATGAGAGGGAGAATGTGATATACAAAGGGGCTAGGGGAAGAAAGAGACACATAGAAGGGTGATGGGGTGAAATCCAAAGGGGCTTTGGGGGAAGAAGAGATACACAGAGGGGCTGGGAAAGGGAAACAAGAGACACACAGAGGGGCTGGGAAAGGGGAACAAGAGACAGAGGGGCTGAGGAAGTGGAGAATAAGATAGAGAGGCTGTGTGAAAAGAGACACACATAGGTGCTGGGGCAGAAGAAAGAGACAAACGGAGGGCCAGGAAAAAGGGGAAAAAAGAGATATACGGAGGAGCAGAGACACACAGAGGGGCAAGGGGAGAACAAGATAAACTGGCTGGGAGTAAGAGACACACAAAAGAGTCTGTGGGAGAAAGACACAAAAGGGGGCAGGGGGCAAAAAGACATAGAGAGGGGCTTTAAAAAGGTAAAAAGACACACAAAGGGTCTGGGAGTAAGTAAAATATTCATCAAGGGATGTTGTAAGAGACACATAAGGGGGGGTTTGTGAGAGACACACAAGAGGGGTGTAAGACACACACAGGGGAAAATTAGGGATAAGATACACTAAGGCGAATACGACAATCAAAAGAAGGGATAAGAAACACAAATGGGGCAAGATGTAAGCCAACTGAAGTCCAATCAATGAGATGAGATTGGAGGTGTTGGTTACAGCTGCCCTGCCCTATAAAAAATACACACCAGTTCTGGGTTTGTTTTTCACAAGAAGCATTTCCTGATGTGAATGATGACTCACACAAAAGAGCTCTCAGAAGACCTACGATTAAGAATTGTTGACTTGCATAAAGCTGGAAAGGGTTATAAAAGTATCTCCAAAAGCCTTGCTGTTCATCAGTCCACGGTAAGACAAATTGTCTATAAATGGAGAAAGTTCAGCACTGCTGCTACTCTCCCTAGGAGTGGCCGTCCTGTAAAGATGACTGCAAGAGCCCAGCACAGACTGCTCAATGAGGTGAAGAAGAATCCCAGAGTGTCAGCTAAAGACTTACAAAAGTCACTGGCAAATGCTAACATCCCTGTTAGCGAATCTACAATACGTAAAACACTAAACAAGAATGGATTTCATGGGAGAATACCACAGAGGAAGCCACTGCTGTCCTAACAAAACATTGCTGCACGTTTACAGTTTGCACAAGAGCACCTGGATGTTCCACAGCAGAACTGGCAAAATATTCTGTGGACAGATGAAACCAAAGTTGAGTTGTTTGGAAGAAACATACAACATTATGTGTGGCGAAAAAAAGGCACAACACACCAACATCAAAACCTCATCCCAGCTGTGAAGTATGGTGGTGGGGGCATCATAGTTTGGGGCTGCTTTGCTGCGTCAGGGCCTGGACGGATTGCTGTCATTGAAGGAAAAATGAATTCCCAAGTTTATGAAGACATTTTGCAGGAGAACTTAAGGCCATCTGTCTACCAGCTGAAGCTCAACAGAAGATGGGTGTTGCAACAGGACAATGACCCAAAGCATAGAAGTAAATCAACAACAGAATGGCTTAAACTGAAGAAAATACGCCTTCTGAAGTGGCCCAGTCAGAGTCCTGACCTCAACCCGATTGAGATGCTGTGGCATGACCTCAAGAAAGCGATTCAAACCAGACATCCCAAGAATATTGCTGAACTGAAACAGTTCTGTAAAGAGGAATGGTCAAGAATTACTCCTGACCGTTGTGCACATCTGATCTGCAACTACAGGAAACATTTAGTTGAAGTTATTGCTGCCAAAGGAGGTTCAACCAGTTATTAAATCCAAAGGTTCACATACTTTTTCCACCTGCACTGTGAATGTTTACATGGTGTGTTCAATAAAAACATGACAACATTTCATTCTTTGTGTGTTATTAGTTTAAGCAGACTGTGATTGTCTATTGTTGTGACTTAGATGATGATCAGATCACATTTTATGACCAATTTGTGCAGAAATCCATTTCATTCCAAAGGGTTCACATACTTTTTCTTGAAACTGTATATATATATATATATATATATATAGATATATATATATATAGATATATATGTATATATAGGAAAAAGCTACAAGTATAGCTGCACTCACGGTTAAGAGATAAAATCTTCAATGCTTTATTGGTTCATTTAAAAAGGATCGACGTTTCAGTCTATCTTGTGGACTTTCCTCAGGATCTTTCCTGCAAGACTGCAAGACTGCTAAAAAGGCTACTATATATTTATTTGTGTGTGAATATTTTGCATATATTAATTCACATGTATATATGCATAATACACAAAGAAACTTCACTAATATATAACATATGTAATGAGCACGTATTGGCTTAGTCTTGTTGCTAGGTGCACAATAACATATTCAAAATGAAGAGCAAACTCACAGGATTTCAAAATAAGCAAGATAACTTCATTTTTTACAGTTGTGCAACAGCATACATTCACCATTTTAGCCCCCATTTTTTTTATTTTTTTTATCACTTAAAGGTTTCCTTTATACATGTTAAGGCATTATGCTTTTGTGTATATCAATTGTAAAAATGGAATTCCAGCTCTCACCTCTTTTATTGAGCCAATTTTGCATACTTATATAGTGTACATGTATTTCCTATTTGTGAGTTCCAAATAGCTTTATACATCTTTATGTACATATATATCTTTTTTTTTACTTTTTTTTTTTATATATACTTTTTTATATATTTTTCATTCCACATTTCTTTGAACACCTTGTCATTTACATGATAACATTTTGGTATATCATACACCAATCTTCACTTAATAGACCACTTATATGGTGGATAGTTCCATACTCCACTTTTTTCTTTATTTTTTCCTTTTCATTATTATTTTTTATTATCACTTTTTTATTATTAATTTTTTGGAATCAATAAATTTATCTATTTGTTGTCACCACATTTCATACTACACCATATATGCATTAAGGACATATGTGAGAGATTGACTTCCTTTCTTTGTAAAACAAGTTTTTGTTCTGTATTATTCCATAAATATATGTTATGCTTTCTCCACATTTAAAGATCTAAACGTTCTGCGCACCGAACTGCCAAATAGCAGTCTCAGTGTATTTGGAACGCATGTTGCCATATAGACGAAACGCAAACACCGTTCAGGTCTTTTAACCGGAACCGCAAATACAACGTGTAACGCATATGCTGTCCTGTGGCATGCAAACCGAATCAACTCAGTGAAAACGTGATTGAAACCACCTGAAGAGGACCTATGATGAGAACTTTTCCTCTCAACAACGAATCAGATCGGCACAGAATCAAATTCACCTGGAGGACTCTTCAATCAACGACTCTTGATCAGTACTATTTAAATGGGACTGAGGAAGGGTTAGGATTATGCATGTTTGATTTTATTCATTGCTGTTCATTTATATCATTGAAGAAGTCCATTTAGTGGACGAAACGCTTTAGATATTTTTAATTTCTGCTTATTAAATCTTGCTTTTATTATAGTTTTTATTTCAGGCTTTTTGTGCCTAATAAAAGATAAAAAATGTTACCTAATCCCTGACTCCGTCCTTTAAAGTTCCTGTGCCTGCTGAATATCCATTTCAATCCAAGGTGGAGAGCGGACAATTGCAGCCCTGTTTTGGGCTTTGAAGCGCTTTTTAAATTTCCATCTTGCAACCAATTATTGGCATGTTTCACAGTTGAAACTATACATCACTATGTATTGTTTATCTTTTAGATTTTAGAACCGAGCTGTATCTCAGTTTTTGTATATATTTACCCATTAAAAAGCTTTCCTTAATTAATGTCAAGGTAGTTGGACTGATACATTGATTATATGCAAATACACATCTGCTTAAAGGACCACTATAGGCACCCAGACCACTTCAGCTTAATGAAGTGGTCTGGGTGCCAGGTCCAGCTAGGTTTAACCCTTTTTGCAGTAAACATAGCAGTTTCAGAGAAACTGCTATGTTTACCTATGGGTTAAGCCAGCCTCTAGTGGCTGTCTCATTAACAGCTGCTAGAGGCGCTTCCGCGCTTCTCACTGTGAAAATCAGAAGATGCCAGCGTCCATAGGAAAGCAGACGAAAGAAGAGGGAGGAGAGTCCCAACGCCGAGGGAGCCCGGCGCTGGAAAAAAGGTAAGGGATTAACCCCTTCTGTGCCGCGGGAGTGGAGGCACCCTCAGGGCACTATAGTGCCAGGAAAATGAGTATGTTTTCCTGGCACCATAGTGGTCCTTTAAAATAAATATGCACTTTTGTTTATTTTGAAGCACTTTGAGTATTAGTTTTCAGATTTATAGTATCTTTTCCATCACGCAAATAATGACAATCTCACAAGTGCCAGACAGAGGATTTGAACTGTGGTTCTTCCATGCAATAGTCCGGCTATCTTTCCTGTGGGCAACACATTAGTTCTTTTTTTCTGTAGCACATTTATCCTTATGTTGTCTCCAGCACTAGGGGCTGGATTTTACCTGGGGCTGGATTTTACCTGGGGCTGCTCCTATCAATCTGAAGCTGATGCCCAATTAGCCAGGTATAAACACTGCCTCTCCCTGAGGGCAGTGTCAGTTCATTGACTCTAGTTCCTGTGTTTGTGATCCAGTGGGCTCCTGGCCTTGGCTTATTCTTATCGTGTGTCATGACCTCTGGCATCCTCTGACTTTGGCTTACCCTCGTTTATCCTGACTTCTGGCACCCTCTGACTTTTGGCTTATTCTCAACGATTCTCCTGCTTGTGTCCTTGCCTGTACTGTGACTTGGAGCAATATCCTGCGCAGCCCCTGTGCACAGACTCACTGGCTTATCTGTTCACCATGGTCTGTGTTTATTTGCATGGGTGAGCATCTCTCTCTGCATACCGGACTCCCAACTAAGCTAAGCCCTGACAGAGATGCAGTATTGGGCTGGTATAGAATTTTTTTCTATGGCTGCTTTATGTATTCCATCTGGCCCTGGTCGATGCCTTAATATGTTGGGATACTTTAGAATTTTTTGGGGGGTTCTGCATTTGATGCTATAAAAAGGGGAACAAAGTGAAGAGGAAACTGATTTTTACTTTTTAAGGCTGGGTCAATACACAGCTTAGTTTGCAATGATAGACAAGAGGTATAGACAGTGGTAAACCCCTGATGTATTGCTGCCATCTGTGTCAACATTCCAAAAAAACTCTGACCTATCATGTACATGTAGATGCGATAATCTGTTCAGTGGACTTGTTGGGAGCTCCTGCCTTACGTTTTTCTTTGCACTTTCGCCCACTTCCTCAGAGATGGGACCTCTCAACGTGTCCTCAGAGCAAGTGATTGCATCCATTTGTACACACCGGGTCAGAGTTTTTTGTAATGTTGGCACAGATGGCAGCAAGGAAACAATTCATCAGGGGTTTCCTTCTGCAGAATCAAGCATGCTAAGTGGAAACCCTCAGATTTACAGTCAGCACTGGGAACTCTACACTGGGGACATTGTTTCCCCAGCTATTCACCTCCTCTTGGCACTATTGCTCTCCCTGGACATTTTCTCCTGGTACCACACAGGATTTTATCTTGTGGCTGTATTTTAATATTGGATAGGTTTTTGGTGGTATTTTTATACCATCTTCTAGAGCAATATTTAGGGAATAATTCCCGTAGTTTACTTTTGTCACCTAGAAGAGCTTTTCTTCCATACCTCGTGGTGTGTTTAGTTTTTTAGGTTACTGCTCTGCCAGTGGCATCTACACCAACTTTGAGTAGGAAATGTAAAGTGGTGACTCTAGACTATGTAAGGTCTTAGGCAAAATTCAAGGAGTGTAGTTACACTGAAGGGAGGGGCATGCAGGACTGAATACAGAGAGATAGTCTCTGTATTCATCATTCAGATTCTCTGTGTTATGAGCTTGCTTACTGTAGTAGACTTCATTTTCAAACTAAATTAACTTGCGATAAACACATTTAATCTGTGATTACGCTAATCGTTTATACATGATTGCTGGGTATGGCTGCTTAGCCTGGCATTCATGTATACATAAGTGCTGGTGTGAATGGGTTATTGGAAACAAATATGAACATTTTGATTGGGCCAAAAAAGCTTTTAAAACTAATCTACTAAATACATTTACAGATGTGTCAGACATTTTCCTACATATTCTCTAATCCTTTCACATATCTGTATGTTCTTTATGTGTTGCCCCATGCAATGTATTTTACATATAATATATTTCCCCTTTACTTTTGCATTATCCATACCATACCACACTATTACATGCACAAATATACACACTACTACAAAAACAGCCAGACTCGCGTTAAAAAGCTGCAATATGTATAAATAACAGAAACACAGATTTTTGTAGAAATTGTATAGAAATGCTCAGCATATAGTGGAGCTCGCCATCTAAAGCAGGGGTGATCAATCCCAGCACATGCAGAAACTAACCAAAATCCAAGGATACGCTGGCTAACACTAAAAATCATATATGAAATCGATGCAATATGTGTTCAAATAAAACATTCCTTTACCTTTTATTGGAACAATCTAAAAATAAAAAATTTAAGGACATAACAGTGCAAAACGTAACAAAGCATACTCCAGGAAGATAACGTAACACGTTGGCTCTCCTGGTAGCTGAGTGGAGGTGGAAAGCTGCAGCTGGCATACTCAAGGTAAGAAGTCAAACCTTTTTAACCCCTTAGTGACCAGACCATTTTAAAATTTTCTTACTGTTAAGGACCAGGGTTGTTTTTACATCCCTGCGGTGTTTGTGTTGAGCTGTAATTTTCCTCTTACTCATTTACTGTACCCACACATATTATATACAGATTTTCTTGACATTAAATGGTCTTTGTAAAGATCCCATTTTTTTTCATTATATCATTTACTATAAAAAAAATTTAAATACACACTTTTTCTAACTTTGACCTTCCAAAATCTGTTACGCATCTACAACCACCAATAAACACCCATGCTAAATAATTTCTAAATTTTGTCCTAAGTTTCGAAATACCCACTGTTAACATGTTAGCTTTTTTGCAAGTTATAGGGCTAAAAGTACAAGTAGGACATTGCTGTTTCAAAATATATATTTTTAAAATGTATCAATAGTGACATTTAGTGATGTCCCGAACGGTTCGCTGGCGAATAGTTCCTGGCGAACATCGCTTGTTTGCGTTCGCCACGGATGGCGAACATATGCGCTGTTCGGGCCGCCCCCTATTCGTCATCATTGAGTAAACTTTGACTCTGTACCTCACAGTCAGCAGACACATTCCAGCCAATCAGCAGCAGACCTTCCCTCCCAGACCCTCCCACCTCCTGGACAGCATCCATTTTACATTCATTGTGAAGCTGCATTCTTAGTGAGAGGAGGGACAGTGTAGCTGCTGCTGATTTGATAGGGAAATTGATAGCTAGGCTAGTGTATTCAGTGTCCACTACAGTCCTGAAGGATTCATCTGATCTCTGCTGTAAGGACAGCACCCCAAAAAGCCCTTTTTAGGGCTAGAACATCAGTCTGCTTTTTTTTTCTGTGTAATGTAATTGCAGTTGCCTGCCTGCCAGCCTGTGTGTCAGGCTCACAGCATATACTGTGCCCACTTGCCCAGTGCCACCACTCACTCACTGGTGTCACAATAGCTTGCATTTAAAAAAAACAAAACTTTTTTGACTGTAATATAATAGCAGTCAGTTTCCTTCACGAGTGTGCGTTTCAGGGCCTGCCCAGTGCCACCACTCACTCACTGGTGTCCCAATAGCTTGCATTTAAAAAAAACCAAAACCTTTTTTGACTGTAATATAGTAGCAGTCAGTTTCTTTCACGAGTGTGCGTTTCAGGGCCTGCCAGGGCACAGTGTCACACCAGTGCAACTCATATCTCGTGTAACAGTAGTGTACATTTAAAAAAATAAAATAAAATTTTGACTGTAATAGATTGAATAGCAGTTAGTTGTCTGCAAGCGTGTGTGTCAGGCCTACAGCGTCTACTCTGCCAACTTCTGCCACTGCACAGTGTCACTCATATCTGTTGTCACAGTAGCTTGCACGCATAGTACCACTAATCGAAAAAAAAATGACAGGCAGAGGCAGGCCACCCCGCAGGGGCCGTCGTGGTTGTGGTGCTGTGATTCCCTTTGGCCCTAGAATAATGCCCAGTGTTCAGAGGCCACGTACCCTGAACTCGAAAAGTTCTGAGGACATAGTTGACTGGCTAACACAGGACACCCAATCTTCTACAGCTTCCGCTCGGAACCTTGACGCACCATCCTCCTCCAGCTTAGCTTCGGGCACCTCTCAAGTTACCACTCGCCCGCCTGCCGCCACCACCAACACTAGCACCACAGCAGCTTCACTTGGTATGTCAGAGGAGTTATTTACACATCAGTTGGAAGAAATGAGTGATGCGCAACCATTATTGCCAGAGGATGTAGATAACAGGGATATGTCTCAGTCAGGCAGCATTACACACATGGACGTACGGTGTGATGATGATGATGTTGTACCCGCTGCTGCTTCCTTTGCTGAGTTGTCAGATACAAGTGAAGCGGTTGATGATGACGATGCGTCCGTGGATGTCACGTGAGTGCCCGCTAGAAGAGAAGAAGAACAGGGGGAAAGTTCAGATGGGGAGACAGAGAGGAGGAGGAGGAGACGAGTTGGAAGACAGCTTGCATCGGCACCTGGGGTCAGCCAGACAGCACGCCAATCAATCTGTTGCCACCACCAGAATGCCATCATTGCAGAGCTCAGCAGTGTGGCATTTTTTTGTGTGTCTGCCTCTGACAACAGCGATGCCATTTGCAACCTGTGCCAAAAGAAACTGAGTCGTGGGAAGTCCAACACCCACCTAGGTACAACTGCTTTGCGAAGGCACATGATCGCACATCACAAACGCCTATGGGATCAACACATGAGTACAAGCAGCACACAAACTCAAAGTCGCCATCCTCCTCCTGGTGCAGCATCTTCAGCCACGTTAACCACTGCTGTCCTCCTTGCCCCCTCTCAACCATCCGCCCCTCTGTCTCTCGCCTTGAGAAGTTTCTGCTCATCTGCCCACAGTCAGGTGTCTGTCAGGGACATGTTTGAGCGTAAGAAGCCAATGTCACAAAGTCATCCCCTTGCCCGGCGTCTGACAGCTGGCTTGACTGAACTCTTAGCCCGCCAGCTTTTACCATACAAGCTGGTGGAGTCTGAGGCATTCAAAAATTTTTTAGCTATTGGGACACCGCAGTGGAAGGTACCCGGCCGAAATTTCTTTGCACAAAAGGCAATCCCCAACCTGTACTCGATTGTGCATAAGGAAGTAATGGCATGTCTGGCACAGAGTGTTGGGGCAAGGGTCCATCTGACCACTGATACCTGGTCTACAAAGCATGGGCAGGGCAGGTATATCACCTACACTGCGCATTGGGTAAACCTGCTGACTGCTGCCAAGCATGGAATGCGTGGCTCTGCAGAGGAGTTGGTGACACCGCCATGACTTGCAGGCAGGCCTGCTGCCACCTCCTCTACTCCTCCTACTCCATCCTCTTCCATAACCTCCTCGGCTGAGTCCTCTTCTGCTGCTGCTTCTTGCTCCACATCAACGGCACCCCCCCTGCTCCCCAGGTACTATTCCACATCCCGGATATGGCAGTGTCACGCCGTCTTGGGGTTGACTTGCCTGAAAGCAGAGAGTCACACCGGACCAGCACTTCTGTCCGCCCTGAACGCACAGGTGGATCAGTGGCTGACTCCGCACCAACTGGAGATCGGCAAAGTGGTTTGTGACAACGGAAGAAATTTGTTGGCGGCATTGCATTTGGGCAAGTTGACACATGTGCCGTGCATGGCACATGTGTGTAATCTGATTGTAAAACGCTTTGTGCATAAGTACCCAGGCTTACAGGATGTCCTGAAGCAGGCCAGGAAGATGTGTGGCCATTTCAGGCGTTCCTACACGGCCATGGCGCACTTTTCAGATATCCAGCGGCGAAAAAACATGCCAGTGAGGCGCTTGATTTGGGACAGCCCAACACGTTGGAATTCAATACTCCTAATGTTTGACCGCCTGCTCCAACAAGAAAAAGCCGTTAACGAGTATGACCGGGGTGCTAGGACAGCCTCTGCGGAGCTGGGAATTTTTTTGCCACGTTACTGGACGCTCATGCGCAATGCCTGTAGGCTCATGCGTCCTTTTGAGGAGGTGACAAACCTAGTCAGTCACACCGAAGGCACCATCAGCGACATCATACCATTTGTTTTCTTCCTGGAGCGTGCCCTGCGAAGAGTGCTGGATCAGGCCGTAGATGAGCGTGAAGAGGAAGAGGAAGAGTTGTGGTCACCATCACCACCAGAAACAGCCTTATCAGCATCGCTTGCTGGACCTGCGGCAACGCTGGAAGAGGATTGTGAGGAAGAGGAGTCAGAGGAGGAATGTGGCTTTGAAGAGGAGGAGGAAGACCAACCACAACAGGCATCCCATGGTGCTCGTTGTCACCTATCTGGTACCCGTGGTGTTGTACGTGGCTGGGGGGGAAGAACATACCTTCAGTGAGATCACTGAGGACGAGGAACAGGACATGAGTAGCTCGGCATCCAACCTTGTGCAAATGGGGTTTTTCATACTGTCGTGCCTGTTGAGGGACCCTCGTATAAAAGGGCTGAAGGAGAACGACCTGTACTGGGTGTCCACGCTAGTAGACCCCCGGTATAAGCAGAAAGTGCCTGAAATGTTACCGAATTACGGCAAGTCGGAAAGGATGCAGCAGTTCCAAAATCAATGAAAAGTATGCTTTACACAGCGTATAAGGGTGATGTCACAGCACAACGGGAATCTAACAGGGGAAGAGGTGAAAGTAATCCTCCTCCTCCTCCCACGACCACGCCGGCAAGGACAGGACGCTTTACAGACGTGTTGTTGATGAAGGACATGCAGAGCTTTTTAAGTCCTACGCATCACCACAGCCCTTCGGGGTCAACCCTCAGAGAACGACTCAACCGACAGGTAGCAGACTACCTCGCCTTAACTGCAGATATCGACACTCTGAGGAGAGATGAACCCCTTGACTACTGGGTGTGCAGGCTTGACCTGTGGCCTGAGCCATCCCAATTTGCGATAGAACTTCTGGCCTGCCCCGCTTCAAGTGTCCTGTCAGAAAGGACCTTCAGTGCAGCAGGAGGTATTGTCACTGAGAAGAGAAGTCGCCTAGGTCAAAAAAGTCTAGATTACCTCACATTTATTAAGATGAATGAGGGATGGATCCCGAAGGGACTGACAGTGGGCGATACATTCGACTAAAAAAGGCCTGATGAGGGGGACGTAACAGAGTGTCGTGGCTGCCGGCCCGCCGCATGATATTTAAATCCCTAGCTCACCCCTGTCGTGGTTTCCTGTTCCTGGTTTCCTGAGAGTGCTGTGAATCTGATTTCCTGGTATCCTGATCTTGGCTTTTCCCTGGTTATTCTGAATTCTGGTTTCCCTGACTTGGCTTGTGTAACCGGTATTGTGTATTTTCTGGCTTCCTTGACCTCAGCTTTCCCTTTGACCATTCTCTGTCTCTAGCGTATTAGTCCGGCCATTCTAAGGTCCAGTTTATGCTCTTTCCTTTTATTTTCCGTTTCTTGCCTATGTATATGTTTTCATAGTTTCTGTGTGCTGGACCACACTAGTAGTCGTGACATTGGGATTAAACTGATAAGAATAGTACTACTTAACATACCACTCCTATCTGGTGGCACATTAGATTGCATGCGCAGTGCCCCAAATTTGAAGTAGGAGGACCGACCAAGCATCTTTTTCCATCTCCCGGTTCCTAAAATCGATGCCATATACATGTCCCCTGATAGGGGATGTAACAGGGATTAAACTGATAGGAATAGTACTACTTAACACACCTTATAATAACGCAGTGTTGTGGAAATAAGGTCTACACATATTTCCTAGTTAAAGGAAAATGTCTATTTACTCATCTCACACTATGCTATAGAGTTAAGCACACATGTTTAATCAAAATGGCTGCTAGAAGCTTCTAACCCCTTCCTCCCCCTGCCCCTTTAAACACCGACTAACTACCTCGTGCAGCAAGATGGTGCCGGGAAACCGTGGGAGACCCTCATGGACCTGGTGACATGAAATATTGACATATTTTTAGCTAGTAAAATGTTTATTTACTTCATTTAGTTATACTTAATATTATTCAATAAATTACTAAACTGACCACTAGATGTCACTCAGGAGTACCCCACCCATCGACCAAACACTCTAATTTTCAAGATGGCGCTGGAATCCGGGGGGAGAACTCCATGACGACAGTAATGACATAAGAAGGCACACCCTGTAGGACATGCTTTGAATAAAACACTTAACACTTAACCAATTATTGATGTATTATTCCATGTTATCTCTGACAATGCTTATGATGTAATTTTGCTTTAAAAGGGACCTGCCGTCCCCTCTGAATAAACTTTTCCTCAAGTTATTCAACAACCTGGAACCTGTGTCTGGTGTGAATTACTTCAGGTAGCGTGCACGCATTGTTTCATTGATTTGGCCAGGGGCAGATACACAAAGAAATAATCAATACTTTAATTGATTTTTCCATTTCAATTGGCGCCATAACGTGGGGCCCCCGGATTTGCCGGTTCGGAGGGCCGGATACCAAGGACCAGAGCGGACCCCCAGAAAATGGGACAAGCGGAGCCTGATCACCTCCATAATACAGCCGTTGCCTGTGTTATTCTCCTGTTTTGTGTCGGTCTGTCTCCGAGTCCACTTCCGGCTTCCAGAAGGCTACTAGAGACAGGTATTTAGCTCATCCGGGGTACCTTTTTAAAGTGAACCTGTCGATTGTCTATCTGCCTCCTGTATTTGTTTGAATGTGTGTGACGGCCGGAGTGTGTGTTTCCCCCCCCCCCTTTTTAAAAGACAATAGCTTGACTGCCTAGCGGGCAGGGAACGCATTTTATATGTTAGCTTGACTGCCTAGCGGGCAGGGAACGCATTTTATATGTTAGCTTGACTGCCTAGCGGGCAGGGAACGCATTACAGCTGGTGGGGCTGGGTTTTATATGTTAGCTTGACTGCCTAGCGGGCAGGGAACGCATTACAGCCGGTGGGGCTGGGTTTTATATGTTAGCTTGACTGCCTAGCGGGCAGGGAACGCATTACAGCCGGCGGGGCTGGGTTTTATATGTTAGCTTGACTGCCTAGCGGGCAGGGAACGCATTACAGCCGGTGGGGCTGGGATTTTACAGCCGGTGGGGCTGGGATTTTAAGTTTGCTTGACTGCCTAGCGGGCAGGGAACGCATTACAGCCGGTGGGGCTGGGATTTTACAGCCGGTGGGGCTGGGATTTTAAGTTAGCTTGACTGCCTAGCGGGCAGGGAACGCATTACAGCCGGTGGGGCTGGGATTTTAAGTTAGCTTGACTGCCTAGCGGGCAGGGAACGCATTACAGCCGGTGGGGCTGGGATTTTGTTTGTTTATTACTGTGCTCCCATTAGTACTTGTGTTATACTGGGACCAGCCTGGTGGGTGAAGGCTGAGGATTGCTATACTTCGATTATTTGGCACCGGTGTCAGTAACATGTACATGGCCATTTTACTCTCTGTCATTCTGTGGTTTTTTGTTTAATTGTTGTTACAGTGTGGGTACCCTTGGTGTGTGTGTGTGTGTATGTATATAGTGTGGCTAGTTCTGGATTCTGGGGTTTACACTCATCTCTATGTTTGTGATTTTTGCAAATGTCTTCTTGTTAGTGTAACCACTTTCATCTTTTCATTTGTCCTTTATCTCTCCTGTGTTTGTTGCCCAGAGCTGTGTTAGTCACCCACGCTCGCCCCCTCCGGTCTGTGGCCACCTCCCCCGGGTGCACAGACCATCGTGACTAGTCAGTCGAGCACTGTAGACTTTCCTACTTCTTCTTCCCTCTCACTTGGTCTCCTTTACTTGGCAGACCTCGCTTGGTCAAAAAGGGGCAAGAACATGCTAGACCAGCTAAGGGGTATTTGGCTTGTGATATTGTTAAAGAGAGGGCAGGGGAAGAAGCTATGCTGAAAATGAAAAAGTTAGCAAAGATTTCTGGTTTCCAAACGTATAAGTCTCTGTCCTTCTGTCTTGTTACTTTACAGCACTCACATGGTTAAT
>OW240913.1:160301753-160318215 GCA_933207985.1 Pelobates cultripes | reverse complement strand
AATTGTTGTTACAGTGTGGGTACCCTTGGTGTGTGTGTGTGTGTGTGTGTGTGTGTATGTATATAGTGTGGCTAGTTCTGGATTCTGGGGTTTACACTCATCTCTATGTTTGTGATTTTTGCAAATGTCTTCTTGTTAGTGTAACCACTTTCATCTTTTCATTTGTCCTTTATCTCTCCTGTGTTTGTTGCCCAGAGCTGTGTTAGTCACCCACGCTCGCCCCCTCCGGTCTGTGGCCACCTCCCCCGGGTGCACAGACCATCGTGACTAGCCAGTCGAGCACTGTAGACTTTCCTACTTCTTCTTCCCTCTCACTTGGTCTCCTTTACTTGGCAGACCTCGCTTGGTCAAAAAGGGGCAAGCACATACTAGACCAGCTAAGGGGTATTTGGCTTGTGATATTGTTAAAGAGAGGGCAGGGGAAGAAGCTATGCTGAAAATGAAAAAGTTAGCAAAGATTTCTGTTTTCCAAACGTATAAATCTCTGTCCTTCTGTCTTGTTACTTTACGGAGCTCACATGGTTAATCTTCATGCCTGCAGTTTCTCTCTCTCCCCTTTTTGCACTGTCACACTTTCTCCCACCCCTATTCCCCGCTTGCCTACATTTCTGCATTTCGGAGCTACTGATAAGAGTTAGAGAGAAAATATTCTAATTGTGTAGTATTGTGTACATTGTTCCATACATAGACGTTGTCAGGCAGGTTATGGAGCTATAATTGTGTAATAATATTTTTATTGTTGCCATTTGGATGGCGCCAACAGATTCCGTAGTGCTATATATACTTATAAATTATGTTTTGAGATAAGGTACTGAGGATTGTGGGAGTGACGAGATCACAAGATTGCATTCAGTGTTGAATACGGGATTTAGGAAGGTGTAGCTTGTAGCTTGTTAAGGGGAATATGCGATGTTGTTATGTCTGTATAAGAGGAGGAAAGTGATTAATGGTTAGAGGATGTTAAGGGAAATTGGTTGAATTCCGTGAGTTTATCTTGCTTCATGTTAAAGTACATTTTTCAATGGATAGCTTTATGGGCTGTTAACTGCATAATGTTCTCAACTGTCTTATTTAACCTGCCAGGTCTGTTCGTAGTTTGGTTTTTCATTTTGCAGAACGGGATGTTGCCTCTCTGACTTATTTTATTAGTTATAATATGGTGTATTGTTGAAAGTACGTCAGCCACCACCCTAAAGATGGCGCCTAGTACAGAAGGACCTATCTACAGTCACGGTTGCTTCTAAAGTAACGTCACTTCCGCCCTTACCATGCCCACACCTCCTGTCTTCCTTTCCCACACCTATCATGGACGTCACCTCACTTCCTCCCTTGCTGTCATTTCCTTCCCCGCCCCTGTCATGGCTGCCTCCATCATGAGGCCTACCCCTATCATGCTCGTCCTATTTAGAGACATTACACTCTACATATTATGAACTGAAACGTTATATTACCTAAAACAATCATGCCATTTGTTTCCCTGTATCAGAGATGTGTCCGTGATATTTAAAAAAAAAAAAAAAAAGAAAGAGGTTGCTAAAGAGTCATTTGCACCTGTGGTGTGACCTACAAATGAGTTCTGTAGGGCACGAATATATGAGCATTACAGCTAATTATCCTGATGATTATTCATTAATGCCTGTGTCTTGCAACAAGGGATATTGCAAAATAATGCAAGTTATTTTAAACATTGTATCTTTACTTAATAGAATCTTGCTAGTTAAAAATCGTATGTTTACAGTAACATCCTTTACGTTAAATGACATTCCTCCGCCTCCCTGTCCCCCGCCACCTTTACCTATGCTTGCCTCTCGACTGACCCCTCCCCAGTGTTACCCACTCACCCGTCTCCATCCGCTGCCCCGCTCTCTGCCCTCTCGACCTTACTCACCCCACCGCCCCAGATCCTCCAGACCCTTGTCCTCCCGCTGATCCCGCTTCCCTTATGCCTCCGGACCTCTCTTCTACCTCGTTGTCCCCTCCCCTCCCGACTGATTTGCCGTCCCTAATCTCTGCCCTCACTGCCCTGACCCAGCCCCTCATTCCCACCCCTCCAACCCCTTCTCCAGTGGTACCCCCTCCCGATATCCCGGTCCCCTCTACCTCGTTGCTTCCTCCCCTCTCGGCTGATTTGCCGTCCCTAATCTCTGCCCTTACCGCCCTGACCCAGCCCCCCGTTCCCACCCCTCCAACCCCTTCTCCAGTGTTACCTCCTCCTCCCGAAGTCCCGGCCCCCTCTACCTCGTTGCCTCCTCCTCCCTCGGCTGATTTGCCGTCCCTAATCTCTGCCCTCACCGCCCTGACCCAACCCCCCGTTACCACCCCTCCAACCCCTTCTCCAGTGCCCTCACCGCTCTGGGACCCAATCCCCTATTTCACCCTCCAACCTCTTCTCCAGTGTTACCTCTCCTCTCAAGTCCACTTCTACCTGCTACTTCCTCCTCCCTCGGCTGATTTTGCCGCCCCTGATCTCTGCCCTACTTCCAGGCTACTGCTCACCTCCAACCTCTTCTCTCCAGTGGTGTACCTCCCGATATCCTGGTCCCCTCTACCTCGTTGTCCCCTTCCCTCCCGACTGATTTGCCGTCCCTAATCTCTGCCCTCACTGCCCTGACCCAGCCCCCCGTTCCCACCCCTCCAACCCCTTCTCCAGTGGTACCCCCTCCCGATATCCCGGTCCCCTCTACCTCGTTGCCTCCTCCCCTCCCGACTGATTTGCTGTCCCAACCCTCTACCCACGCTGTTACGACCCAGCCCCCTGTTCCCATCCCTCCGACCCCTCCCCCGGTGACCCCTGACTCAACCATGGCCAATGACCTGTCTAGCTCGATATCCGCCCTCTTCTCTGCTGTTACCTCCCTGGTTAATTCCGCGATTCCTGCCCCGCCTCCCACTGATTTACCTCCTCCTCCTCCACCTCCTCCCACCCTTAATACTCACCTATCACGCCCATCCCAGCCGGCCCCCTGCTTTAGAGGCCCGTGCATACCCTCCAGCTCCTGCTGATGGGTTTGACACGGGTGGTTTCCAAGATATTCAGCTCCTACCTCGACAAAGCCGCCTTGCCCATGCTCCTATGCAGTCCAGCCACCCTCCCACTTCTACCCACCGGTACCAAGGACCCGACCAGGCCCATTTAGATTTACTGCAATAGGTTACCGGCAAGCCTGTGTCAGCAACCCCTGCCATGACCCCTCCTTTTTGTCAGACACCGATGTCTCCTGTGTTGGGGTGGATGGTACACCCCGCAGTAGCCCCTTCCCTACACTCCTGCATGTTGGTTCACACATACTCTCACGTTTTGTTGTTTCTTCTACTTGTCCCATTAACCTCTTGGGTGCTGATGTTCTTTCTCGGCTCCAGGGTCCAGTTAACTACACCCTTATCACAGACAGACACCACTGTACTCTGCTCACTCCCCATCTTGTTGAACCTAACTGACAATACAGGGAGTGCACGGGTCACACCCCCCCCCAGTGCTCTGGATCGTATCCCCCAAGAACTTTGGTCCACCGGCCCGGATGATATTGGACGCTTACATGTACCCCCCGTCCTGGTCCAGCTCCTGCCTGGAGCACTTCCTCTTCGTAGACCTCAGTATCCTCTGAAGCCAGCACAAGCTGAAACCATCACCAAACAAGTTGAGTCTCTGCTTGCCAAAGGTGCCCTCACCAAGTGCACATCTCCATGCAACACCCCACTTTTCCCTGTTCAAAAGCGAACTGTTAAGGGCCAACCCGACCAGTACCGCATGGTACAGGACCTCCGTGCTGTTAATGAAGTAACCATAAAGGACACTGCTATTGTTCCAAACCCCCATACCCTTTTGTCCCAGGTGCCACCCAATTCAACAATTTTTTTCTGTAGTGGATCTAGCTAATGCCTTTTTCAGTGTCCCCCTTGACCCTTCCTGCCATTTTCTCTTCACCTTCACACATGAAGGACAACAATATACCTGGACTGTTATGCCTCAGGGAGCTCAGAACTCTCCCACACAGTTTGCTCATGCCATGTCTCTAGTTTTGGATCCCTGGCAGAAATCTCATCTGGATGTTATTCTACTTCAATATGTTGATGACCTCCTTCTCTGTGCTCCTAATTTGCTTATTGCAGAGCGTGACTCAGAAGATCTCCTATGTTTCCTCGCTGCTGCAGGTTGCAAAACTTCCAAATCCAAGCTGCAATGGTGCCGGCCCTCTGTGGTCTTCTTGGGACATTGTCTTTCCCATGGCACCAGACATCTAACTTCTCAGCGTGTACAAGCTATTTTGCAACTCCCATTACCTGCAACACATCAGACTCTTCATGCCTTCTTGGGTCTTATCACATACTGCAGGTCCTGGATACCCGAAGCATCAAAGCTCATGCAGCCACTCTATGATGCCCTCAGGAGTGAGCCCTTTCACCTCACTGAAGAAACTATCATCTGTTTCCACAATCTGAAAAGAGCTATTGCTTCTGCACCTGCCTTGGGCCTACCCAACTACCAACTTCCTTTCAATCTGTTTGTCTCTGAAAAATCAGGACATGCTTCCGGAGTCCTCACCCAGAAACATGGATCAAGACAACGACCTATTGGCTATTTTTCCTGCATGCTTGACCCTGTTGCGAGAGGTAGTCCCTTTTGCCTCAGAGCGGTGTTTGCCGCCAGCGCCCTCCTGGACAAGACCAATGATTTTGTTCTTGGCCACCACCTCACAGTGTTGGCCCCTCATGACATTACTGCAATCCTGCAACAAACTCAACCTAAGCACCTTTCTTCTCAATGTTACCTTCGTCTACAAACATCCTTACTGTTACCTGACAATGTGAAACTTCAGCGATGTCTCTCCCTGTACCCGGCCACTCTTCTGCCACTTCCCAAGGGGGGAATTGTGCATTACTGGTATAGCCTGGACATCAACCCAGAGGTTTGAGCAATTGTGCATTACTGGTATAGCCTGGACATCAACCCAGAGGTTTGAGCAGATTTGCAGCTGCCTGCACTTGCACCCCCACATAATGAACAATCAGAGGCCCTACTTCACTGCACCTTATGGTTTAAAGACAGACCAGGCCCTGATATGAACTATGAGGAAGAATTATTCCAGCTCAAGGAAATTCCAATTACCCTGACTGACTTGTTATGGGACCCCACAGGTACCATGCTCATCTTAGTCCATCTTCCAGAGAACATGACACATCTCTACCATCATTGGGAAACAGCTATCCCACACATATCTCTCACCAGATCCTCTGACACCTCATGGAAAGACCTAGGCCCGATGGCCAAACCTGGAGTCAAATGAACCAAGAACAACTGACTTCTATGGGGACCAGCAAAAAGACTATTAACTACTGTACAGCAGGGTACCCTAGGTACCACACAGACGTCTGTGAGGACCCACTCATCATAGACTGTGACCCTGATATTTCCCCACTTAGCTGATCAGGCCGCTAAGGAAGCAGCACAACAAGGATGGGAAGTGGACAGAAGAGTGGCCACAGACGCAGTGCCCATCTACACCATGCAGACACTGCCTACGGATCTTAGGCTTCTAAAGGAACAACCAGCTACTGCTACTCCCCAGGAGAAACAAAGTTGGAAGAACAAAGGAGCTGTACTCCGTGATGATGTTTACACTATCAATCTCAAGTTTTGCCTATCCAGAAATATGTATCCAGCGGTGGTCCAATGGGCCCATGGGCCAGCCCACCTGTCAAAACATCTGATGAACTCATTGATTGACAAGTATTTTGAAACACCAGGCATCACTACCTTAACACAGAATTACTGTAAATCTTGTACTATATGTGCTAAATGCAATCCTGGAGAGATTATAAAGACTGCACCTAATCATCTAGCTAAACCACAATACCCCTTCCAGAGGATCCAGATTGATCACATTCAGATGCCAAAGAGTGGACGTTATGAATATGCATTGGTCATAGTGGACATGTTTCCAGGATGGCCAGAGGCCTTCCCAGTGACTAATCTCACCGCGAGGACTACAGCCAAGTATCTCTTGACAGAAATTGTTTGCCGCTATGGAGTTCCAGAAGTAATTGAAAGTGACCAAGGGACCTCCTTCACTGCCTCGCTAACACGGGAAGTCTGGCCAGCACTGGGGGTGACCCTTGCATTCCACACACCATATCACCCACAGAGTAGTGGTAAGGTAGAGCGCATGAATGGCACTTTGAAAGCCAGAATGCTTCAAATGTCACAAGAAACTAACATGCCCTGGCCCGAGAGTCTCCCATTAGCGTTGTTTAGTGTAAGGTACACTCCTAGGGGAAAATATAGCCTATCACCTTATGAGATTTTGTCTGGTACAGCACCCAGGTTAGGTTGTTACTTTCCCCAACAGCTTCAGATTCAGTCAGATGCTATGGTAGACTATGTGACTGCCCTCTCACATGCCTTGACCAAAATACATGCCCAAGTGTTTTCTTCTATTCCAGATCCTGAGTCAAATACAGGTACACACAAGCTGCTTCCTGGTGATTGGGTTATGGTCAAGAAGTTTCTCAGGAAACACACCCTAGAACCAAGATTTGATGGCCCATATCAAGTGCTCCTGATTACAGCAACGTCAGTTAAACTAGCCGGGAAGAGTTCTTATACACGCCTCACATTGCAAAAAAGTGCCTGCTCCAGAAGAGGCTAATCTTGCTGAAATATGAATTTATTATGTGTCTTGTGTTTTCTTATGCTGCTACACTTTACCTGGGCCCAACAAGTGGCCATAACCAAAGATAATCATGTTTACACTTTCTGGTACAATTCTTCTAACACAGATGTAGCTACATACACCTTTGATTACTGTGACATAGTTGTTTGCACCTTTTCCACAAACACAATATGCAGCCATATACAAAGACATACCTAGCAAAAAGGCTCACCTCACCAGACTGGGTAGGAACCACTCACATGACTATTAACACGTCAAAACCACATATTAAGACTCTACATGACATGGTAGCTATAGCCAATCCCACCTTTGAAGACACTATGACAGTAGAGACTGGGTTTTCAGACACTAATTTGTGGCTAGAATGGATGAGATATAACGCCAACTCACATAATAAGACTAACTGTTATGTATGTGGAGGAGCCAGACCCCATCTGGGCACAGTACCTCTAAGCCTACCTCCTGAAGTAGAATTATGTGTTCTGAGTCTTTATGCACAATCCACCACCAACTCCTCAACATGTGAATCATGGAAAAGGGTTTACCCAATCACTCATGGATATGTCAAGCCACCTGATGGAGTCACCATCTATCCAGGTAATTACACATGTTATGCTATACCTAAGAATACTGGTGTGTATCTGGGCAGATTCCCATCTGGATATTGCTCAACCTACCATAGCCCACCTGTGTCACTGCTAATAAATCATGCAAAGACCATTGGAGATATCTATTGGTTATGTGGTGACAGACAATTGAGGTCCCAATTAGCTGAGCAATGGTGGGGGGAGTGTGCCCTAACCAAAGTCATAATGCCTATCCACATTATTCCAGATGGTAGTCATAACACGTTAAACCTTACACATGTACACTCTAGAACCAAACGAGGGGCTCCTATCCGAGGGAGCTTTGACCCCCATGTGTATATTGATGCCATAGGTGTGCCAAGGGGGGTGCCTAAAGAATACAAAGCAAGAGATGAAGTGGCTGCAGGATTTGAATCCCTAATTCCAATGATAACTGCTAACAAAAATGTCAATTGGATTAACTACATTTACTATAATCAACAGCGCTTTGTCAACAACACTAGGGATGCCCTACAGGGCCTGGCAGAGCAATTACAAGCCACTACCCAAATGACATTTCAGAACAGAATGGCCCTAGATATGATTTTAGCTGAGAAAGGGGGTGTATGTAAAATCCTCCCTGAGACCATGACATGTTGCACATACATTCCAGACAACACTGGGCCCAATGGTAAGGTGACTATGGCCATAGAGAAGCTAGATAGTCTTGCAGACGAGCTAAATAAAAATTCAGGAGTCACTGACACTTGGGACAGATGGTTTGGATGGATGAATGGTTGGCAAAGGACCCTCTTCCAGGTAGGGACAGCTGTTCTTATAATGATCATCATTTTCTTATTTCTAACCTGTTGCGTACTCCCTTGCATACAGAAGTACTTACAAAAAGCAGTAGATAAGACTATAGTTGACGTGACCCCTACTTTCCTACATCAGGACGTCACAGACCTTGAAGATGACACACCACATACACCCCTTCAAGCACATCAGTTCAAACAGACAACTGCTTTCCTGTAGGGATAGTATAGGGAAAGCATCTGTCTTGGCAGGCGAGTCTCACGTGTGGAGATGTAGTGGATTAGCCGCTGCGGGTTACCCACGGAGTGAAGTGTTCGATGCCTACTGAGATAGATTAGGAGCATATCATTAGGGATATATTAGGGACAGTAGCAGTTGTTATGGTAAATAGCCATTTTAGGGGGGACTGTTGTGGAAATAAGGTCTACACATATTTCCTAGTTAAAGGAAAATGTCTATTTACTCATCTCACACTATGCTATAGAGTTAAGCACACATGTTTAATCAAAATGGCTGCTAGAAGCTTCTAACCCCTTCCTCCCCCTGCCCCTTTAAACACCGACTAACTACCTCGTGCAGCAAGATGGTGCCGGGAAACCGTGGGAGACCCTCATGGACCTGGTGACATGAAATATTGACATATTTTTAGCTAGTAAAATGTTTATTTACTTCATTTAGTTATACTTAATATTATTCAATAAATTACTAAACTGACCACTAGATGTCACTCAGGAGTACCCCACCCATCGACCAAACACTCTAATTTTCAAGATGGCGCTGGAATCCTGGGGGAGAACTCCATGACGACAGTAATGACATAAGAAGGCACACCCTGTAGGATGTGCTTTGAATAAAACACTTAACACTTAACCAATTATTGATGTATTATTCCATGTTATCTCTGACAATGCTTATGATGTAATTTTGCTTTAAAAGGGACCTGCCGTCCCCTTTGAATAAACTTTTCCTCAAGTTATTCAACAACCTGGAACCTGTGTCTGGTGTGAATTACTTCAGGGAGCGTGCACGCATTGTTTCATTGATTTGGCCAGGGGCAGATACACAAAGAAATAATCAATACTTTAATTGATTTTTCCATTTCAGCAGAGAGAGGCAACGCAGAGAGAAGAGTCTGAAGAAGAGGAGTCAGAGGAAGGTGGCTTTGAGGAGGTGGAAGACCAAACACAGCAGGCGTCCCAGGGGCTATTTGTCACCTTTTGGGGACCCTTGGTGTTGTACGTGGCTGGGTGGAGGAAGAGACCTTCAATGACATCAGTGAGGACAAGGAACGGGACATGGCTAGCTTGGTATCCAACCTTGTGCAAATGGGGAGTTTGCGGTTGTGCAAATGGACTGGTCTGTCACTGAAGCGGGCGTAACCCTTACACTACCTGATCGATACAACATCTTACCTGATGTTTTAAAGCACGTTATTCCAAACAATTTAGGAATGTTAGGTAATTTATGCCCTTTATGGATTAAAACCAGACTCTGTATCAACTATGTAATTTTCCATGAGAGTTTTGCCATGGATCCCCCTCTGGCATGCCACAGTCCAGGTGTTAATCCCCTTGAAACAACTTTTCCATCACTATTGTGGCCATAAAGAGTCCCTGTGGGTTTTAAAATTCGCCTGCCTATTAAAGTCTATGGCGGTTCGCCCGGTTCGCCCGTTCGCGAACATTTGCAGAAGTTCGCGCTCGCCATTTGCGAACCGAAAATTTTATGTTCGCGACATCACTAGTGACATTGTAATACTGTTATCTGTCATAAATCTCTGAATAACACCTCACATGTACATATATTTTTTTTTAAAGTAGACAACCTAGAGTATTCAATATGGGGTATGTCCAGTCTTTTTTAGTAGCCGCTTAGTCACAAACACTGGCCAAAGTTAGAGTTCATAAGTGTTTTTTGCATTTTTAACACACAATCAAATATAAATGCTAACTTTGGCCAGTGTTTGTGATTAAGTGGCTACTAAAAAAAAGACTGGACATACCCCATATTGAATACTCTAAGACTGAACATACCCTATTTGCAATACCTTGGGTTGTCTACTATTGTAAAGGGTATGCCACCATGGGGGCAGTGGTGTATCCTGGTTTTGTGCTGCCCTAGGCAGGAAAAAACTCAGGCGCCCCCCAAGCCCCCAATCACAGCTTCCACCCATCCTCCTTCCCTCTCTGATGCCATCCCCACCCATCCTTCCCTTCTAAATACACACACACCCACTGACAGATACGCTGCATATCTAGGCTAGCCAGAAACACAAACACACTGACACACACAGTCAAACACACACACCTCACTAGCAGAGAGAGACACTCACAGACACACACCTCACACACCAACAGACACACACCTCACTAACAGACACACACACTCACCTAACAGACACACACACTCACCAACAGACACACACACACTCACTAACAGACACACACACACCTCACTAACACTCCACACACACACCTAACACACACTCACTAACAGACACACACTCACTAACAGACACACACACTAACACTCACACACACCTAACACACACCACTGTACAGACACACACACACCACACCCACTAACACTCACACACACCTCTAACACACACTCAATTAACAGACACACACACACACACACCTCACACTCACACACACACCTCACACTAACAGACACACACACTCACCAATAGACACACACACTAATAGACACACACTCACCAACAGACACACACACACTCACTAACAGACACACACACACACTAACAGACACACACACACACACACACCACTAATAGACACACTCACACACACACTAACAGACACACACACACTCACTAACAGACACACACACTAACAGACACACACACACACACACTCACTAATAGACACACTCACACACTCACTAACAGACACACACACACACTCACTAATAGACACACTCACACACACATTAACACATGTACTTTTTAACCCCCCCCCCTCCTCCAGCCTCCTTACCTTTGGGAGTGCTGGGGAGGGAAGGGGTTCTCTATCTCCCTGGTGGTCCAGTGGCTGCTGGGTGGGCGGCATTGGCGGGCAGGCGGCTGGCGAGGGAGCTCTTCTTGTGAGCTGTCTGCTCAGCTCCCTCGCGCGCCGCCCGCAGAGTGAGGCTGGGAGCCGGGATATGACGTCATCTTCCGGCTCCCAGCCTCACTCTGCGGCGCGCGAGGGAGCTGAGCAGACAGCTCACAAGAAGAGCTCCCTCGCCAGCCGCCCGCCCGCGCCGCCCACCCAGCATGTCTGTTAGCCGCGAGGCTAACAAGACATTTGCCTTGGGCATTTGGGGGGCGGCTTTTTTTGCCGCCCCCTGAAAAATGCCGCCCAAGGCAAATGCCTTGTTTGCCTCGCGGCTAAAACGCATGGGGGTAATTCTCATTCCTGGGCTACCATACGCTCTCAAAGGTAACATAACCAATCTGGCAATTTCAATTTGAAAAAACTGAAAATAAAGTGTTAGATTTGACCCTGTAACTTTCAAAAACACTATAAAACTTGTACATAGGGGATACTGTGATACTCGGGAGACTTCGCTCGACACGAATATGAGTGTTTCAAAACAATAAAACGTCTTACAATAATATCATCAGTGAAATTGCAGTTTGTGCGTAAAAAATGTCACTTTCAGTGACAATATCATCGCTGTGGTATGTTTTACTGTTTTGAAAGACTAATATTTGTGTTCAGTGTAGTCTTCTGAGTAAAACAGTACCCCCCAATGTACAGGTTTTAGGGTGTCATGTAAAGTTACAGGGTTAAATACAGTGCAAGCAAATGAAATTCTCTGGACTTTCGGCTTGGGTTGTCAGGCAGGTCCCTCAAATTGCAATCAATAAAATTACTTGATTATGTAAAAATATTACATAAATATGCACGTTGATTTCAAATATATATACATATTTATATTTGATGTCTGTGTATAGTTATGAAATTATTTATGTAATTATGTATATGGAGATAGATATAGATGTTTTTCGTATTTTTGTGTATGTAGTATAACATTAGAGGTATGTGTGTGTGTTGCATGCATGGACTGTTATTGCAACCATGTGACCGCTCTTTCAAAGCAATTACATGGCCCACAGGGACCTAATTTGCCGAGAGGGGGCAGTCTGGGCTGTCAGGCAGTCCCCGCCAGACAGGGAGCAACACTGATCGCCAGTGCAGGAATGGCGATGATCGGGTAAGTAATAAGGTACGTCCTTAAGCACTGTTTTTTTGTCATACATACCTAGTACGTCCACGGTCCTTAAGGAGTTAAAGCATTTGACTACTTATGATGCTAAGGCACTCCTGGTACTATAACCACTACATCCTTCTGTATTTATTATGTTTCAAGTGTTGCTTTAAACATGTTCAACAGTTATTGCTTCAGAGATCTGTTTAAAGTGCTGATAAAGTTCAAGGCTGATGATGTAATATATGGCGCTTTGCTCAGATAAGTTAACTTTATCATAAAAAAAAAAAGCATACTTAAAGGAACACTCCACACCCCAAAAGAAATTCGCTTGCTGAAGTCCTTTTATGGGTGAGGAGTAGCCTGGTTTAACCCAGTTTATAAAGGTGCTGATTTCTATGAGAAATCTGCACTTTTAGAAATTTGGTAGGGAACAACCCCTGGCTGTCAATCAAACATCCAGGAAGGTTTGCTGCCTCCTTCCGTTAGCTCCCCTTCAAATAGATCATGCCTGCCTCGCTCTCACAGACCCCAGATCAGACGCGTGTGCACCAATGAGAAGCCTCTGATTGGTTACTTCTCTGAAAAGTCTCTCTTCCGGGGGAAAAAAAGGAAGGGCTTGCTAAGGCTGCAGTTCATGAGATCTGCAGCCATTCCAAGTTCTTTAAAGATATACCCCCCAGTGAATACATGCATGTATTCATTGAGGATATATCTACTAAACAGTGATTTTTTTCTTGTAGGCAGTGGAGTGCTCCTTTAAATAATATCTTTATTTTGTATTGTCTTACATATGTTTTTAAATCCATTATCTATACAACACATTAAAAAAGAATGGGTCAATATAGAAGCAGAGTGAGCATTTAAATATTTAGAAGTATTGAGCAGGAATTACTTTATAATGTGTAGCATCAGCAAACGCTGTGGATAGTAACTTTTTTAGGTTATGTTTCTAATGGAACATTAATATATTTTATTATGAATGTTTTGTCTGTTGAGCCAGAGTGATAGCGTATTCAAGTTTCCAGTTACATATTTGTCTATCTTAGGGAGAATGGTTTATATTACCTTAAGTAAAATATAAATATAGTTTATCATTTAATTTAAAAGTAAGTGTTCTTCATTTTTCTTTCATCATGTCCAACTCGTTGTTAAATGGTAAAATCATGTTTAAAATGTACAAGGTTACATCAGATATGTGTTGGAAGAAATGTGGCTCCAAGGGTACTTATATCCATCACTGGTGGCATTGCCCTCAAATCAATCAACTATGGGGACAGTTGTCTACCCTGGTGTCCTGCCTCCTCCAAACAAGAGTTCTGTTGGACCCACAGTCTTTGTTACTAAGCAATCTGTTAAATAGGCCCACAAGAGCTCCTATAATAGCTGTAAGGGACACAGTGGAAATAGCTAAGCTTACAGCACTAATTCACAAAACTTCCAAGCACTTCCATAAAATATGGGACCCCTAGTTGTTGAAACTCGATTAGCATCTTATTTGAGAAGATACTTTATTCTCTGATATTTACATCTTAGCCTGACACTCCTTTCCCTATTCTCTTTTTTTTTTCTTGTTCTTCAATTATAGGCTGTCCAACAATTGCCATACTCCCTTATTTCCCTTCAGTCCTTTCTTCCCCTTCACAAGTTTATTCCTAGGGGTAGAAGTTTATAGTCATTGTTGGCCCCAACCTACAATAATTCCACTATGCTGAATCTCTTCAGTTTACATCTCAGATTGTTATCCCCAGATCATAAACTTGTTACCTACTCTACATTGACTTTAATCTCTACCCATTGTATCATTAGGATTCTGGAATACATCAATACAGTCAACATATTAGCAGTGTATAATTCTGTTGCTATGCTGGAATGTTTTCTTACCTGACATTTTTGCATTGTAACGTTCACTGGGGGACCCAAACACGCAGACAGGAAACAACAGAGATAATTGCAATACCGGTCCTTAGAATGGCTGGCTATGCAAAAGGGATGGTCAAGGGAATACAGAGAGATTAAGTAAATTATAGACATGCCAAGGTCAAGGATAAAGAGGACAGAATAATCGTAAGACAAGCCAGAGATCGGTAACCAGAAAATCCAAATACAGAGTAACGCTCAACAGAGACCACAACAGGGCACTGAAGCAAAGGGGTGGTTAGCTTATATACACACAGGATGTGTCTGATTGGCTAACCTCCAATTAGTGTTAGCCACAACACGTGGGAAGAGTTTCTTCCTTCCCTTGTGGTCTCTGATGTCATCACTGTGTGCTTGGTCACATGACCGGGTTTGGCACACACATAAGGATGTTTATGGTGGGTTTCTAGATCAGGGGTGTATACCAATATGTCATCCAGATATACTACAGCACATACGTGCAAGTAATCTTGGAGGATGTCATTGATAAAGTCCTGGAAGACAGGCGGGGGTGTTACACAGGCCGAAGGGCATCACTAGATATTCGTAGTGGCCACTACGAGTGTTGAAAGCGGTTTTCCACTCGTCTTGTTCTCTTATTCTGACCAGGTTATACGCCCCCCTGAGATCCAGTTTAGTGAACCACTTGGAACATTTTAAGCAGTCAAAAAGCTCTGTGATAAGCTGAATTGGATATACGTTCCGCACCATGATCTTGTTCAGACCATTATAGTCTATATAGGGTCTGAGATCACCCTCTTTCTTTGATACAAAGAAGCCAGCACCTGCCAGAGATGAGGATCGCCTGATAAACCCTTTCTACAGGGACTCTTTAAAATACTCCTCCATGATCTTGTTTTCATGCACAGAGAAGGGTTATACCCGGCCTTTAGGTGGCATAACCCCTGGAAGAAGATTAATTGCACAATCATAAGGGTGATGGGTGAGGTGTGGTGGGGGGGAGGTTGGTGTTTCTCTGCCTCTCTTTTCTCAAAGACCTGGGCTAGATCAGCGTACTGTGGAGGCACTGAGGTAGAGAGAGTAGGGGCAGAGGGCAGGTTAAGTGAACAAACTGGATGCACAGGTATAAGACTCTGTGTAATGCAGGAAGAACCCCCGGACAATATGTCCAGACTGACCCAATCTATAATGGGGTTATATTTTATCAACCACGGAAACCCAAGGTCTATGAGACATAAAGGGGAACACAGCACGTGAAAGGTAATATTTTCCCTGTGTTGGACCCCTATAGTGAGTTGTACTTCCCGGGTTTCGTGAGTCACCTTAGGGTTCATCAGTGGCTTGCCATCAAGTGCTTGCACGGCTAGAGGTGAGGCCTTGCGTACCAAGGTCATGGTGGGGAACTTGGCAAAGGACTGGTCTATAAAGTTGCCAGCTGCGCCTAAGTCCAGTAGGAGCTTGGTGTGATTCGCCTCCCTGTTAATGGCGAGGGTAACCGTGAGATGCGGTCCAGAATTTATCGTGAGGGGATAACGTCATAACACCCAAGACCAACCCCTCCTCGGGTCTTAGGCGCTGGCATTTCCCTGCAGGTCAGGACATGTTGTTCTTACATTGGATCTAGGGAGCAGGTGGTGGGGCGGGAGGACTGGAGCAGAGCAGAAACCTCTTCCAATGTAGTGGGTGCGAATGAACATAGAACAGAAGAGGGAGTGAAGTTAGGGGAAGTATTGTAAGGGGAAGAAGAAAGATGAGAGATCTCTTCTCTGATTGTAGAGATCTTGTCAGTGAAGTGAGTAGCAAAGTCTGAGGCAGTCAAGTTAGTAGGTGGAGGAGGAACAGCAGGGCGAAGAAGAGAGTTAAATGTGTGAAATAGTTGTTTGGGTTCGCGGGAGAGTGTGGTTATGAGGGTATTGAAGTAATTAACTTTTTCAGAGGAAAGAGCCAAGCTGTATGAGCTCAGCATAAATTTATAGTGGAGAAAGTCAGATGCACAGTGAAACTTTCTCCAACGGTGTTCAGCAGTTCTGGAGCATTTTTGGAGGTATCGAGTGAGCTTGGTGTGCCAGGGTTGTTGTTGGGGGGCGGGGGGAGGCTGCAGCGTTTAAATGTACAAGGTGCCATGATGTCTAGTTGAGAGGAGAGGGTGGAATTGTAGAAGGAGGTTGCAGAACTAGGACAGGTGAGTTTTGAGATAGGTAAAAGGAGAGTTTGGAGATTAGTGGAGAAATGCTCTAGGTCAGGACATTGGGGGTTTCTGTGAGAGTGATGTTCTGACGGTGGTATCAATTGGGTCTTAGTTATGCCAATGTC
>OW240913.1:160285907-160301653 GCA_933207985.1 Pelobates cultripes | reverse complement strand
AAAAGTCAGCAGATGGTGGTCTGCTAGAGGAAAAGGAATATTGGAGAGATTAGAGGCAGTACAGAGGTTGGTGAAGGCAAGATCAAGAGTGTTTCCTGCTGTATGGGTTGCTAGATTGGACCATTGCGTAAGGCCAAAGGAGGAGGTTACAGAGAGCAGACGAGAGGCATCAGTGCAATTGGGGTTATTGATTGGGATATTGAAATCCCCAAGTATAAGGGAAGGAGTGCTAGATGAGAGGAAGTGGGGAAGCCAGGAAGAAAAGTGCTCAATGAATAGTCTAGGATAACCGGGGGGGGGCGGTAGATGATAGCAATTCTTAAAGGAGTGGGTTTAAATAGTCAGACAGTGTGAACTTCAAAAGAAGAAAAGGATAGGGCAGGGGGAGTTATGATTGGTTGAAAGGTACATTGAGGGGAGAGAAGGATGCCTACGCCGCCTCCTTAAGAGTTGAGTCTGGGAGTGTGAGAGAATTGTAGCCCATTAAAACATAAATAGGCAGGAGTAGCGCTATCAGAGGGGGACAGCCAGGTCTCTGTAAGTGCAAGCAGTGTGAGTGAGTTTGAGATGAAAAAGTCGTGTATGGTTGTTGATTTTAAATTACTGCAGATGGAGCAGGCATTCCAGAGTGCACAATTAATTTTGGTAAGTGAGGGTAAAGGGCAGGGTATTGTGATGAGGTTTGTGGGGTTTCTGGTTGTCTTAGTGTGTGTAGAGAAGGTGAAGGGCCCTGGATTGGGAGAGACATCACCAGCTGCTAGAAGTAGGAGGAGAGAAAGTGACAGGAGGTGTGAATGGGTTTTGTATGCATGGGGTCTAGGATGAGATCAATTGTGGGTTGAGTGAGAGAGTAGAAAAATGAGTGTAAGGCTAAATGAGTGTGAGATGAGAGAAGGGGGGAGTGTAGCAGAGAAGGGCATATGTAAATGTGGATGGGCGATGAGTGAAGTGGGTGTAAGGAGATATATATATATACATATATATACACACACATACATGTGTGTGTGTGTGTGTGCTGCGTGAGGGTGGTTTGAGGGTGTTGTGTGTGTAAGGGTGCTGTGTGTAAGGGTGCTGTTTGTGTGCTGTGTGTGAGGGTGTTTGTGTGTGCGTTTGTTAGGGTCCTGTTAGTGAGCTGTGTGTGTATTTGTGAGGGTGCTGTTTCTGTGCTGTGTGTGAGAGGGTGCTGTTTGTGAGAGGGTGCTGTGTGTGCGAGGGTGCTGTGTGTATGTGTGCTGTATGTGTGTATGTGCTGTGTGTGTGCTGTGTGTCTGTTGTAGCTGTGTGTGTGTTGTAGCTGTGTGTGTGTGTGCTGCATAGGCGTGCGCAGCCTATTGCATTAGGGTGTGCACCCTAAAGCACAAACACACGCCGGGTGTGTGTGTATGTGTATATATATATATATATATATATATATATATATGTGTATACACACATATAAAAATATATATACACACACACACACACATGCATACACTGCTGTGTGTGTGTGTGTGTGTGTGTGCTGCGTGAGGGTGGTTTGAGGGTGTTGTGTGTGTGTGTAAGGGTGATGTGTTTGAGGGTGCTGTTTGTGTGCTGTGTGTGTGTGCGAGGGTGCTGTGTGTGTGTGGGTGCTGTGTGTGTGTGGGTGCTGTGTGTGTGTGGGTGCTGTGTGTGGGTGCTGTGTGTGGGTGCTGTGTGTGGGTGCTGTGTGTGTGTGGTTGCTGTGTGTGTGTGAGGGTGCTGTGTGTGTGTGAGGGTGCTGTGTGTTGTAGCTTTGTGTGGGTGCTGTATGTGTGTGGGTGATTGTGGGGATACATTACTTAATATCCCCCCTCCCTTCTTACCTTATGTAGGGAGGGGGGATTCTTTTCCTGCTGCTTTCCCTGGTGGTCCAGTGGAGAGTGAACTCTAGCCTCTGTGGGGCTAGAGTTCACTCTCGCGAGATCTGAGCGTTGCCACAACCAGGAGCTCCACCGGGTCCTCTCCTGCCTCCCTCTATGCTGCAGTGGGGAGGGAGGCTGAGAGCAGAGCGTGCCGGCTCTGCATGAGCCGACAGGGGAGATCCTGAAATCCCCCCTGCCAGTCTCACTCCATAGGCATGCCGCGGGGATTAGGGTGTGCGCAGGCACACCCGGCACACCCTGTGCGCACGCCTATGCACACACACATACACACACAATGCTTTGTATTCCAAACACCCTGAAGCCCCTATGTACACACTACATCCCGTACACGAACTGGTATTCCTATACACTACATTCCATAAGAACACACACACACACACACACACACTACATCTTCTACAATAACACATATCCCCTACACACATACACTTCACTCCCTGCGAGCAATCTCATGTGTGGGCCATGTAGGTGGACTTATGGGCGGACTTTGTGGCATACTCACTGTCAGGCCCTGGGGGCTCAGACCTTTAGCTGTGTAAGGGGCCCCAAAAAATGGAGTTGCTTCCTGTTTGTTGATTTTTGTGAGCACTGATACAAACAGCCTCCAGAGAGCCTGTTCTACACCAGACCAATGGAGACAGACTGCAGCCTGAGCCCATCATTACTTTGTTCTCATCTGGTGGTCAGTAGGCAATCAATTATATTACTAGAAAAGCTACAATTTCTGGGGAAATTGTGTGAAGTGTTCTTGCCTCCACCAGTAGTCTACAACTAGGGATCAAGCGATTATCGGTTTTACCGATATTATCTGCCGCTATTCGGTATTTTGAGCAATATCGGTATTGGCCACTAAATATACTGATATTGCCGATATTGATAGAGTGAGAAATCCATTTCTACTTTTATTTATTTATATTGCACATATAATTGCAACGTTGTTGCCCAAAGTGCTTCAATTAAAACATACATTTATAAAAACATTAGCAGGTGTACAAAAGGCCCTGTCTATGACATCACTTGCTGCTCCAGCTTGGCACAGGTCAGAGTATTTTGGCGGTTGCCATCTTCAAACGGTCGTATTTTACAAACTATAAATCCTACAGCAAAGAGCTTTATATTATGAGAATCACAAGACCCAGACCTACATTTTGATGCATTGTATGTCTCTGAAATATTAACAATGAAGGCACAGTTGCAGTTTAGAAATTGCCCTTCAAATTTGAGCTGGCTAGAGTGGAGTTTCAATGAATGTCAATGGACGGCGTGAGTTGCAAACAAATGGTCATATTGTGAAAACTATCAGGACTATGGCTTAGCCATTGACATGTTCAGTGACAGCAGGGCTAGCTGAACGTTTTGATATAAGATTTGTGTAGGTGGGCTTGAAAATGAGGGAGTGGTGGCATTTTGCCATTCATTCCTATGGGACCAGTTTCGCCACAAGAAAGACGATATTCCATGAACCATTCGGCGAAACATTCCACAAAGTAATAGCACACCAATCGGGGACAATCCGCACGTTTCGGTATATTACTGTCTATGTAGTGTAAAAACTGTGGGAGGAGTTAGGGTGGTAAATTTGGATATAATAAGAAAAATAACTAAAAAAGCTACAATTTCTGGGGAAATTGTGTGAAGTGTTCTTCGGCCACCAGTAGTCTACAACTGGAGTGAGCGGAGTAACTGGGTGGAGTGACTTGAGTAACTGTCATGTGGTTGGAGTGACTGGAGTAACTGTGGAAAGGTTGGACTGGGCAGAGTAACTTTATGGAGTGGGCAGAGTAACTGTGTGGAGTGTTTGGAGTGAGTAAAGATAGTAAACATTACACTAACCAATTGATTGATCAAATATAAAAAGTGCACATGGCAAGCTTGATAGAGTGAGAAATGCATTTCAACTTTTATTTATTTATATAGCACATTTAATGGCAACATTGTTGCCCAAAGTGCTTCACAGTTATTTAAAACATACATTTATAAAAACATTAGCAGGTGTACAAAAGGCCCTGTCTATGACATCACTTGCTGCTCCAGCCTGGCACAGGCTGTATTTTGGCGATTGCCATCTTCAAACGGTCGTATTTTAAAAACTATATATCCTACAGCGAAGAGCTGAAGTATTAAAAATAAAGGCACAGTCGCAGTTTAGAAATCGCCCTTCAAATTTGAGCTGGCTAGAGTGGAGTTTAAATGAATGTCAATGGACGGCGTGAGTTGCAAACAAATGGTCATATTGTGAAAACTATCAGGACTATGGCTTAGCCGTGGACATGTTTAGTGGCAGCAGGGATAGCTGAACGTTTTGATATAAGTAGGTGGGCTTGAAAATGAGGGAGTGGTGGCAGTTTAGAAATCATGTCCTGATTTTTCAGCTTTTGCCAGCTCCCACTCTAGTTTTGAACATTTTGCCATTCATTCCTATGGGACCAATTTCACCACAAGAATGATGATATTCTGTGAACCATTCGGCGAAACGTTCCACAAAGTAATAGCAATCCAATCGGGAACAATCCGCACGTTTCGGTATATTACTGTCTATGTAGTGTAAAAACTGTGGGAGGAGTTAGGGTGGTAAATTTGGCTATAATAAGAATAATAATAATATATATGTGAGATAACATTAAGTGGTCTTGCTATGCAAGAACACTTAATGTTATCTCACATATATATTATTATTATTATTATTAAGTGTTCTTGCATAGCAAGACTACTTAATGTTATCTCACATATATATTATTATTATTATTAAGTGGTCTTTCTATGCAAGAACACTTAATAATGATATATATGTGAGATAACATTAAGTGGTCTTGCTATGCAAGAAGAGTTAATTAGTGGCACTAAATACATGATTTTGCTATTTCATGACAAAAAGTCATGATGTTATGAAAGACACGGAGGAGAGTATTGCTTAACTCTTTCTTTACTGTCCACCAATAGCAGCAAAGAATACAAACAGTGAGAATGGTAAAAAATGGTAACCATAGTGATATGCCACTCCCATACCAAGTCCCAGTATAATAGTCAGCACCTCCCCACATATGTCCTCTTTCTTTGGAGATGCGACACAATAACAACATTAAACAGGAACCAATGAATCAGTCCAACCACAGCAGAACAACCATCCCGAAATCCAGGGGGACTCCAACTCGGAACCATAAATGAACTGGGACCAATCCATCATAGAACAGAATTGCCAACAGTGAGGATCCCATCACAGAACAATCCATAGACATCCAACAAATGAGCTGAAGCAGTGAGGACCCCCAAGCAGCACATATTCAAACTGTGAAAACATAAAAAACAGGAGCCCAACAGTTAAATCGGTACTTGAACCAGAGTGCGCATGCATAGACACATCATTTTGATAAATGGAAGAACACAGTGCCCACATAGCAAGAAAAACCACCTGATAAATCATAGTCCGGTCACATGAGTATAAATGGTAAAATAAACACAGAGCGCATCACAAATACCTACCACCGCCTGGAATCCTACATGAGAGAGAAAATCAACAGGGAGGTAGAAACAAACGTAGAAGGGTGGAACAATACTCGTCTCCGTGTCTTTAATAAAATCATGACTTTTGTCATGAAATGGCAAAATCATTTAATTTTATGTCAAGACACGGAGGCTCATATTGCAAGTTTAAAGCTGATCAATAACAGAAGAAAAAACGTTAGTGGTTGGTCGAAAATAAAATTTGCGAAAAGTTGACTTGCGGGACTAGTCCACCATCCTCATCAGGTCTTCCAGACGCGCCCCTGAAACCACCATAGACGTGGCTGATGCCCCCCGGGAGGAATTTGTGCTAAAGATGGACATATCCACACCAGCCAGCGACATCTCCCATTTCACCCAGCGAACCAAGGTAGTACTGGACACAGGGGAAAAAGGTTGACGAACCAAGAGGAAAAGCTGAGGGGATAAAACCGAAAGATGTGCACTCGTCTGAAGTTCATATTCCAGCAAACAAGCCACTGGACACAATTCTGGAGTAACTGGAAAACTCGGATACAAAATCGACAAAATAGCTGTTTTAATGCATCTGAAGATGTTAAATGTGATCCCGTCTGGAGTGAAAGACAGAGCATCGTAGTCCAGGGCATGAACATCCGAAACCCATATGCATGAAATGAGGCAAAAAAGGGAGACCAATTTAGCCGACAATAATGAGAGGTCCGAGTTAGGAGGTCAGGAAGTAAAGAGCGACAAAACACAGGAGACGTCCCAAGTAGAAGAGTACCGAGGTCTAGGAGGACGTGACAGTCGCGATCTCCGAAGCAAGCGGCACAACTAAGGGCCGAGGAAATGGCCGATCTGTATAAGTCCAGCCAACCAGCCTCGAATAACGATGTGAGGAATTGAAGGATCGCAGTTGGAACGGACAGACGACCCATGAATCTGCTGGCCCTGGTAGAGACCCGCCCTTGAAATACAGTCTTCATGGAGGATTGGGCTTTGTCCAGGGCTGTAAAAACTCCTACAAAGTGCCGCAGGTCCTTTATAATGGAGTCTTTAAACAACCTCGGTGAGGGCGAGGTTGGCCAACTTTGGCTCTATTTTAAAGAGAATAGCTTTACGATGTTCAGTGGACAGGGAGGTGTTAACAGTGCCCACTATGCAGATAGCCCTCTGTACCCAGCCACAGAGGTCAACCTGCCTGTTCTCAGCTCTGGCGACTTCAGCCAGGTCAAATAATTTAGCCAAGGGACCAAATATGTCCAGATGTTTGTCTTGGCATGATTTAAGTGGCGAATGCAGACTCTTGCAAGGATTCCATCCTAATTTGGAGAGGAATTGGGTCATTTTGGGGTCCACTATCAGGGTCTCACATACTTTGCTAGGCACCAAAGGCCGCGGGCATTCCGCCCTGAGCTTGTTTTGTGCCACCTTACTGAGGGGGTGCCGTACCCAATTTTCGAGGTAACGGGCCACATGGTCAGCCAGGAGCCATTCAGCTGACCTCGGATGATGGAGAGCATCAGGGTCGAACATGGGTTCCCCAGATGGATCCATGATGGTGGAGCCCGCAGTAGCGGGGGAGTCACTCCGTGAGCCACTCACAGCCACCCCCAACTGAGCAGGGATAAAAGAATCAGTACTCTGTTCGCAGATTTTATTGTAAATCACTCATGGGCTCAGTGCCAGCCTCCTCACTAGACCCGAGTTCTGAGTCGGAGTCGCTCATATGTTGTGCTCTAGCACATTTCCACTGCCGCGTGGAAAGGCTCTTTTGCGTGACATGGGCACGCTATCATGGATGTTGTGCTGAGCCAGCTCTTTTCCATCCATTGGAAAAGAGCTGACTCAACTTTGGCAAGGTCTAAAGGGAAGGCACCGGTCAATAGCTACAAACACATAGAGGCACAATTCCTGCCTCCTCTACCTGTCCCTTCCTCTTGTAAGGAAGGCTCCTACCCTTAGCCTTCATTAGCTGTGTTGGCTAAATGGTGGGCGGATGTCTCTGTGTCGAAGGAAGAATAGAAAGACATCCCGCAAATGAAATCCCAATATGATAAGTAATCTATGGTAATCTATGGTGGGAGAACCCCTCCACTGTGGTGAAACACAGTGATTCTTCACACAGTATGAGGACAGGCTGTTTGTGGATACGCTGAGATCCATCAGACACCCCAGGTCTTCAGAGTAAAGTTTGCCAGACCATCTTGCCAGTTTAATTCATTTCTGGCTCAGGAAGCCTCTGGAACGTGAGGTATGGATCAGTCTCAAAGTGTAATGCCCCTGATCTTTACTCACCGTTAAATGGCCAACATGCCAAAGTTTGACATGACAGATGTGATTTTCATGTCCTAGATCTGAGGTGACCCCACAAAGGGATTGAAAAGGTTTAACGACAACCCTCGACAAACTTCCAGACTTGCTTAGAGCACTGGCGATAATCTTGCTGATCTGGCGTTCTCACAGAACACTTGACTGGACCCAAATTCTATGAGGAATTGGACTCAAGACTGTATTTGCCTGTTGGTAATATTAATGTGGTCACACTCCTGCCAATCGATGCCAAACTAGCACATTTAGGTTCTAAGGAACTTTTCAGCAATTGTTTCATTGCAGAATTGAAGAAGCATGTGAGTCAAGGTTCAAACCTTGCTCAAACAGGTGTTCGGTCCATCAATTAGCCAGAAGTTGCATTCAAAAAAAATAAATAAATACAGAGAAAACATGATTAACCTCTTAAGGACACATGACATGTGTGACATGCCATGATTCCCTTTTATTCCAGAAGTTTGGTCCTTAAGGGGTTAAGCAAAGAAAACCATTGTAAAGCACATTTCACAACTTCTCACCATTTCTATTAGTACTGAGTCAGGAAATTTTGTGCCACAGTTACAGCTTTATATGGTGTTCCAGGGAGTGCACAAAATGTTTTAGTTCATCAGGTGTTATAATGTGATTTTATTCCTTGGTTGCAGTTCTGACTAACAACAAGTTTCTTTAATTGGCTCAAAGTATTCCTATCCAAATCAGGGCTACTACCTTGACATTCTAGTATTGTAAAATAAATTTCCTGAAACCGATTTTTGCACACAGCAGCAACATGACAAAGAGCTGAATCATATTGAAATATATACACTTCACTATCCTGGAAAAGATCATATGCTAAAGGCAGCAGTTTTGGCTCAAGTATTTCATTGATGTATTTTTGACATTTACTCTACCATCAATCACACAACAATCTGCCTACATCTTTTGTAATAATTCATTGTTTTTCCTTCTAGAATCTTGTATTAATGAAACATGGGGAGAAGAAGGACAATGAAAAAAAGGGAATTTTCACACAAATTTAAAAAAAGAACTTGAGTGGGCAATTGATGTGCCAGCTCCCTCTCCACCCAGAGAAAACCAAAGCTTTACCCAAACATCCAGTCTTTAATGTGTGACCGGCTTTCGGCATGGTAAAAAACAGAACAGTGCTGTATCAGCTTCTCCCAACTCCGTACACCTTTTAAAGCTCCCCTTTATTGCATTTTGGGGGTGGGCTACAGGAAGTGAATGAACAAGACGTGGTAGAAGAAGTTGAAGTGCCAGTGCATGCAGCAGCCCAGGTAGTAGTGCAGATTCTTCTGCTACACGTTTGACTCACCAAATGCAACCAAATAGTCAATAAAAAAAAATCCTCCTGGGTGGTGCATTGGACATAATGCATATGCTAGTTCAAGTATACTGAGGCTGAATAATACTAATACAGTTGCAAGAAAAAGTATGTGAACCCTTTGAAATGATATGGATTTCTGCACAAATTGGTCATAAAATGTGATCTGATCATCATCTAACTCACAATAGACAATCACAGTCTGCTTAAACTAATAACACACAAATAATGAAATGTTAACATGTTTTTATTGAACACACCATGTAAACATTCACAGTGCAGGTGGAAAAAGTATGTGAACCCCTAGACTAATGACATCTCCAAGAGCTAATTGGAGTGAAATGTCAGCCAACTGGAGTTCAATCAATGAGATGAGATTGGAGGTGTTGGTTACAGCTGCCCTGCCCTATAAAAAATACACACCAGTTCTGGGTTTGCTTTTCACAAGAAGCATTGCCTGATGTGAATGATGCCTCGCACAAAAGAGCTCTCAGAAGACCTACAATTAAGAATTGTTGACTTGCATAAAGCTGGAAAGGGTTATAAAAGTATCTCCAAAAGCCTTGCTGTTCATCAGTCCACGGTAAGACAAATTGTCTATAAATGGAGAAAGTTCAGCACTGCTGCTACTCTCCCTAGGAGTGGCCGTCCTGTAAAGATGACTGCAAGAGCACAGCACAGACTGCTCAATGAGGTGAAGAAGAATCCTAGAGTGTCAGCTAAAGACTTACAAAAGTCACTGGCAAATGCTAACATCCCTGTTAGCAAATCTACAATACGTAAAACACTAAACAAGAATGGATTTCATGGGAGGATACCACAGAGGAAGCCACTGCTGTCCAAACAAAACATTGCTGCACGTTTACAGTTTGCACAAGAGCACCTGGATGATCCACAGCAGTACTGGCAAAATATTCTGTGGACAGATGAAACCAAAGTTGAGTTTTTGGAAGAAACACACAACACTATGTGTGGCAAAAAAAAGGCACAGCACACCAACATCAAAACCTCATCCCAGCTGTGAAGTATGGTGATGGGGGCATCGTGGTTTGGGGCTGCTGTGCTGCGTCAGGGCCTGGACGGATTGCTACCATCGAAGGAAAAATGTATTTCCAAGTTTATCAAGACATTTTGCAGGAGAACCTAAGGCCATCTATCTACCAGCTGAAGCTCAACAGAAGATGGGTGTTGCAATAGGACAATGACCCAAAGTATAGAAGTAAATCAACAACATAATGGCTTAAACAGAAGAAATACGCCTTCTGAAGTGGCCCAGTCAGAGTCCTGACCTCAACCCGATTGAGATGCTGTGGCATGACCTCAAGAAAGCAATTCACACCAGACATCCCAAAAATATTGCTGAACTGAAACAGTTCTGTAAAGAGGAATGGTCAAGAATTACTCCTGACCGTTGTGCACGTCTGATCTGCAACTGCAGGAAATGTTTGGTTGAAGTTATTGCTGCCAAAGGAGGTTCAACCAGTTATTAAATCCAAAGGTTCACATACTTTTTCCACCTGCACTGTGAATGTTTACATGGTGTGTTCAATAAAAACATGGCAACATTTCATTCTTTGTGTGTTATTAGTTTAAGCAGACTGTGATTGTCTATTGTTGTGACTTAGATGATGATCAGATCACATTTTATGACCAATTTGTGCAGAAATCCATATCATTCCAAAGGGTTCACATACTTTTTCTTATAACTGTAGTGATGGTGTTGGTGGCAGAGATGGCAATTCTCATGGCCAAGGAATAGGTGTTAAAATTCTGTGAAGCACTGGTAATACTGTTAATATTGTTGGTGGATTATGGAACATCATGCTCTACCACAGCAACTATCTGATACTTCAAGTGCTCGTGCTCACAAGATATCTACCATATAATCTGCAACTCTGCCGCCAGCAGAGCTGTAGACTGGACAACTGGACCGTAAAGGAATTGATTACTGGCTTTAAAAACCTATATTTTAGTGCTACACACATAGAGGCACACAGGAAACTATATCGTTGGTATATGACACCCCACAAATTGAGCAAAATATACCCAGCATCATCCCCGACATGCTGGAGATGTAAGAAATAAGAGGGGACTATGCTCCACGTGTGGTGGACCTGCGATGGGATACGTCCACAATGGACGGAAGTCCAATCACTACTAGAGCTATTAGGAATACAAAGGCTTCCAATGACTGTCTCTACCTGTCTTTTACTGCTGTTTGACAGAGACACCCACCATCCATACCACCCACTAATAGCCCTCACCATGCTAGCTGCCCGCAATTTTATGTGTACAAATGCATGTCACAAGATTCAAGAAATTCCATATAACGTGGACTCCTCTGCAATCTTTGCTGAGTTCTAAGGATGACGGCATTATTATCCCTAGTTAACAGTTGCACCTGGTGTGCCAGCTCCCTTAGACCCCTCAGATCAGTATTAGATCACTATTAGATCATTATTACTCACTACCAAACGAGACCCTCCCTGGGTGGCCCTACCTCGGAACTATATGACCAAATGACACAATGGTTAAATATTAATTGTGTTGACCTTGTTACTTGTTACTTGTTCTAATCCTAAGGTAATACTCACTTATCACTGTATCCAATTGTATGATTTCCGGATAACAATCTCAGATGTATATGTAACCACATTGATTACCATCATATTCCTCTTAACATGTATAACCGTGAATCATAATGTATATGTAACCAAAACATGACTCTGCATTGGATATGACTGTAAAACTTTCAATAAAACATAAATTTAAAAAAAAACAACTATATTTTAGTGTGGGAATACACATTAAAAGGCAGCCTCATCACTCTCACACAGTCACTCCACACACACTGTCATCCTGTCAGGATTTCAAATTGATCCAGCACGCAGAACTGTGTCACACCTATGTCTAAGGATAACGTATAACCGGACCTTAGAGTGGCCGGACTTCCCATCTCCAAGAATAGTCAAAATACTTGACGAGGTCAAGAACATAAAATCAGACACAACGATGAGGGAAAGCCAAAAGTCAAGAATACCAGAATTCAGGGAAGTCAACACGAAGCCAAAGTTAAATACCAGAAAATCAAGATCAGGAAAGCACTCTTGGCTTACCATCAGGATGAAACCATGACAGGGCAATTAGCAAGAAGGGAATTGGGTTTAAATACCCCTCCTGTGGATCAGATTGGCCATAACCAGCCTTTGACCCCAAAAGCAATTACCAGGTTTCCATGTGCATGATTGCTGCTTGGCACAACTTTTCCTGCCAGGACGGTAATGTTGCTCGGCACGACTTTTCCTGTCAGGACGGTAAATGCCATTAACCACATTTTTATGTGCGGATGAATACGTGACATTACCTATCACCTGAAGACCGCCCACCGGGTGGGCAGGACCAGGTTTGAGAGGAAACTTTGCGTGAAAAGAACAAATTTTCACGGCCAGCATGGATATCAGAAGCCGAAACCCAAGAACGGAGGGATAGCTGTATCAGAAAATACAGCAGAGGGAACAGCAGGATGACGACCCATATTGGCAAAAAATTGACTATGCCCAGATGAGTCATGGGTAGCGTTATTCCTTGCAAATTCAGCCCAGGGCAATAATTCAGCCCAGTTAGACTGTGTACTCTTCATGAAGCAATGTAAATACAGCTCAAGGGATTGGTTTGCTCTTTCAGCTGTACCATTATTTTGAGGATGCCCTCCAGAACCGTGACACAAATTGGGAACCCCTGTCAGACACAAAAATGGTTGTGTAAAAATGGTCAACTACCATGAGGATGGTTGTATACCCATTGGAACTAAGCAGTTCAACAACGAAATCCATCAATAAATGAGACTATGGGATACTGGGTATAGGAAGTGGCTGTAACAATCCACACGGAAGTTTATGAGGAACCTTTAAAACTGCACAGACAGAGCAGGTTTCTACATAATCTTTAATATCCCTCCTGAGTGACTCCCACTAAAATTACCTGGATTTTTATTATTTAAAATAATTAAATTTTATTAATACCCGGATGCCCAGCGGTCACATTGTCATGGAATACCTTCAGCACCTCTTTCCTGTCAGGCAATGGAATAAACAATTTATCTTGAGGTTTGTTGCAAGGTGCCTGGGGCTGAGCCACCATGATAGCACGGAGCAAAAGGGATCACTGTATATAATTTTGAATTAGTTATAGTTAAAAGTAAATATGTAAAAGTACTTGTGTTGTTTAACCCCATAAGGACACATGACATGTGTGACATGTCATGATTCCCTTTTATTCCAGAAGTTTGGTCCTTAAAGGGTTAAAGGTATTAAGCTTCACATTTGATTTCCTTAAAAATCTTAAGGATTGATATTCACAATAATGCATTGTTGTGTTCCAAATGAAGACAGATCATTTACATGAAAAGGTTTGTAATGTCGGCAACTTTTGATTTTCTATAACTTAAAAAGGTAAAGTTTTGTTTGAAGTTTTGTACTCATCTATGAAATACATGTAAATAGAGATCATGACTAGTGATGTACCGAACGGTTCGCAGGCGAACGGTTCCTGGCGAACATAGCATGTTCGCATTCGCCACGGCGGGCGAACATATGCGCGGTTCGACCCGCCCCCTATTCATCATCATTGAGTAAACTTTGACCCTGTACCTCACAGTCAGCAGACACATTCCAGCCAATTAGCAGCACACCCTCCCTAGCAGACCCTCCCACCTACTGGACAGCATCCATTTTAGATTAATTCTCAAGCTGCATGCTTAGTGAGAGGAGGGAAAGTGTAGCTGCTATTGATTTGATAGGGAAATGTATAGCTAGGTTAGGATAAGGGTATGCTTTTTTTGATTTTTTTTTTCTATGTAATGTAAATGCACTTAGTTGTCTGCCACTGCTGCCAGCTTCTGTGTCAGGCTCACAGTGCATACTGTGCCCATTTCCCCAGTCAGTGCCACCACTTACATCTGGTGTCACAATAGCTTGGATTTAAAAACAAAAAACTTTTTTCACTGTTATAGATTGAATAGCAGTCGGTTGTCTGCCACTGCTGCCAGCTTCTGTGTCAGGCTCACAGTGCATACTGTGCCCATTTCCCCAGTCAGTGCCACCAATTACATCTGGTGTCACAATAGCTTGGATTTAAAAACAAAAAACTTTTTTCACTGTTATAGATTGAATAGCAGTCAGTTGTCTGCCACTGCTGCCAGCTTCTGTGTCAGGCTCACAGTGCATACTGTGCCATTTCCCCAGTCAGTGCCACCAATTACATCTGGTGTCACAATAGCTTGGATTTAAAAACAAAAAACTTTTTTCACTGTTATAGATTGAATAGCAGTCAGTGTCCTTAAAGCGCGTGTGTCTTACGCTAACAGTGGATACGGTGGCCAGTGCCACCACTCACTGGTGTCATAATAACTTGGATTTAAAAACAAAAAACTTTTTTCACTGTTATAGATTGAATAGCAGTTAGTGTCCTTAAAGCGGGTGTGTTACGCTAACAGTGGATACGGTGACCAGTGCCACCACTTAGATCTGGTGTCACAATAGCTTGGATTAAAAACAAAAAACTTTTTTCACTGTTATAGATTGAATAGCAGTCAGTGCCCTTAAAGCGGGTGTGTTACGCTAACAGTGGATACGGTGCCCAGTGCCACCACTCACTGGTGTCACAATAGCTTGCATTTAAAAACAAAAAACTTTTTTCACTGTTATAGATTGAATAGCAGTTAGTTGTCTGCCAGCAGGTGTGTCAGGCTCACAGTGGATACTGTGCCCAGTGCCACCACTCACTCACTGGTACCCGGACGAAATTTATTTTTACAAAAGGCAATCCCCAACCTGTACTCGATTGTGCAAAAGGAAATAATGGCATGTCTGGCACACAGTGTTGGGGCAAGGGTCCATCTGACCACTGATACCTGGTCTGTAAAGCATGGTCAGGGCAGGTATATCAACTACACTGCGCATTGGGCAAACCTGCTGACGGCTGCCAAGCATGGAATGCGTGGCTCTGCAGAAGAGTTGGTGACACCGCCATGACTTGCAGGCAGGCCTGCTGCCACCTCCTCTACTCCTCCTACTCCATCCTCTTCCATAACCTCCTCGGCTGAGTCCTCTTCTGCTGCTGCGTCTTGTTCCACATCAACGGATAGGGGACGTAACAGTGATTAAACTGATAAAAAAAGTACTAAACACACCACTCCTATCTGGTGGCACATTAGATTGCACGCGCAGTGCCCCAAATTTGTTGTGATCTGTGAGTAAGGTAAACGGTTGTCCATACAAGTAAGTTGCAGCTTTTTGATGGCCCACACCACCGCCATGCACTCCTTTTCAATGGCAGTGAATCTACTTCGCTGTGCAAAAGTTTACGGCTTAGATAAGCCCGGGTTGCTCCCACCATCTTCTCCGACTTGGCTCAGTACTGCTCCAAATCCAAACATAGAAGCGTCTGTATGGACGAGAAAGTGTTTAGTTGGATCAGGAGCAGAAAGTACAGGTGATTTAATGAGCGCCGTCTTGAGCTGTTGGAAGGCCTGTTCACACTCTGGGGCCCATACTACTATCTTGGGGAGGTTTTTACAGGTTCCTATATGGCACTTACTGGGCTTTAGGGTCAGTCCGGACTCCCTAATCCGGTCTATTACGGCTCCTATGTGGGTCAGGTGTTCGGGCCAGGAGCAGCTAAAAATATCTATACCATCCAAGTAGGTGTGTATCAGTGTGTATCAGGGATCCTTAGGACAGGTGTCA
>OW240913.1:160219215-160285807 GCA_933207985.1 Pelobates cultripes | reverse complement strand
AGCTTCTGGGAGGTAAATTGCCTGCACACTTCCACTTCTGGGTGGTCTGCCTGTGTGGTACTTGGTTCAGTAAGCCCCATTTACTGAACCAAGTGGTAAATAGCCAGGCAGGCACAAAGGGTTTGCACCAGGTCTGGGGACACAGAGGACACCGTCTTAAAGGGGCAGTGCCCCCAACAAGTCTGGGGACATGGCCTTAAAAGGGCAGTGTCCCAATCTTCCTGATGTCCCAAAAAAGGTGTTTAAAGGGCCAGCACCAGTCACATAAAGAGTCCATAAGCCCCAATATGCCCACTGACAGTCTTAAAGGCCATACACACCAAATAAAAGTGCATACATTTTCACAATCTCCCAGGGGCCATAATCATGCGGGAGGAGGCTGGCAAATAGGCTTCTCCACAACCCAGGGAAGCAGGGCAATTTGCCATTTAAGGTGTCAATCCATATCTGCCAAGTGACCCGATGTAGGGGGAACAGTCCCTATTCTGCTCTGTGTCAGTGTGTATCATGGTCTCTGAGGACAGGTGTCAATCCATATCTGCCAAGTGACCCTATGTAGGGGGAACAGTCTCTATTCTGCTCTGTGTCAGTGTGTATCGGGAGCTCGGAGGACAGGTGTCAATCCATATCTGCCAAGGACCCCATATGTAGGGGTAACAGTCCCTATTCTGATCTGGTGGTGTCAGTAAAATAGGGGCTCTGGGAGGACAGGTGTCAATCCACACCAAGCCATGACCCTATGTAGGAGGAACAGTCCCTACTCTGCTCTGTGTCAGTGTGTATCAGGGAACCTTAGGACAGGTGGCCAATCCATATCTGCCAAGTGACCTCGCCGTAGGGGAACAGTCCCTATTCTTGCTCTGTGTCAGTGTGTATCAGGGATCCTTAGGACAGGTGTCAAATCCATATCTGCCAAGTGACCCTATGTAGGGGAACAGTCTCTCATTCTGCTCTGTGTCAGTGTGTATCAGGGATCCTTAGGACAGGTGTCAATCCATATCTGCCAAGTGACCCTATGTAGGGGGACCAGTCTCTATTCTGCTCTGTGTCCGTGTGCATCAGGGCTCTGAGGACAGGTGTCAATCCATATGTCAAGGTGTCAATATGTCATATGTCAGGTGTCAATCCATATTGATTGTGATTTAGGAATGTTAGGTGATTTCTGCCCTTTATGGATTAAAACCAGACTCTGTATCAACTGTGTAATTTTCCATGGGAGTTTTGCCATGGATCCCCCTCCGGCATGCCACAGTCCAGGTGTTAGTCCCCTTGAAACAACTTTTCCATCACTATTGTGGCCAGAAAGAGTCCCTGTGTGTTTTAAAATTCGCCTGCCCATTGAAGTCTATGGCGGTTCGCCCGGTTCGCGAACATTTGCGGAAGTTCACGTTCGCCGTTCGCGAACCGAAAATTTCGTGTTCGCGACATCACTAATCATGACAGGTCCTATACATTTATTATAAATTCTTATAACAATTGTATAATTAGAAACATGTTTTAGGGATATGTGTTTCAAGAAATAGTTCTGAATTAAAATAAGCCTTTCTCCCACCTGTCAGTCAAATCTTCAGCAAATATTCTATGCCAAAGAACTGGGGTTACATCCAGGAAGATGAGCTTAGGTATAGAACTTGGGCAGGGAATGTCCAAATATGCACAGAATTCATATTACATAGCCTGGAATTCTCTTTCCAGGCAGAGTGGCCCCTATTTAAATGTCTTGGATTTGTACATCTATTTTTGAAGGATTATACTTTTTCTCCCAAAATCTCAAAGATCTAATTTCACTGCAATTCCTCTATAGTCTAATGAACTGTATTTTAGGTTAAGTTAAAGGATAAACTGCTATGCTTATGAATGGGTTAAGCCTTCCCCTATTTCCTCTAGTGGCTGTCTCATTGACAGCCACTAGAGGCGCTTGCGTGCTTCTCACTGTGATTTTCACAGTGAGAGCACGCCAGTGTCCATAGGAAAGCATTATGAATGCTTTCCTATGTGACCGGCTGAATGCGCGCACAGCTCTTGCCACGCCTGCGCATTCAGCCGACGGGGAGGAGAGAAGGAGGATCGGAGGAGGAGAGCTCTCCGCCCAGCACTGGAAAAAGGTAAGTTTTAACCCCTTTCCCCCTTCCAGAGCCGGGCAGGAGGGGGTCCCTGAGGGTGGGGGCACCCTCAGGACACTATAGTGCCAGGAAAACGAATATGTTTTCCTGGCACTATAGTGGTCCTTTAAGAAGCCATGGGCAATAATGGCAACTAGCTAAATCAATATAGCCATTGACATCCACTCTAGACGGCTATATCTGGTTGTTAATAAAATGTAAGAACTGTTTAAGAGAATCCTCATCCCCTTTACAAATAAAAAATATATAGTTTTTATTATGTGTTTTCAGAATATGCTAATAAATATTCCCTTTTTCTATTAATCTTTATGCCCTTATACAAAACTGAGGGTCTATCATACAATGGACTTCGATAAGAAAGGAATTTTAAACATGTAATTCAAAGATAAAGTACTTTGCACTGAGCAATCCAAGCTAAACTTGATGTGCTGCAATGCATGTGAAGTGCATTAAGATAATCGTAGTCACGAACGGCAAGCCGGAAGTGGCACGGCGGGACAGATCAATGTGTGTCACTTCTGATTCACAATTGGAGATTGAATGCAGGATCAAGACCACCTACTCAATACACAATACCTACAAGAAGCAGACTCTTTTTGGAGAGGACATGGGAAGTGGGGGATTTATACAGTTAAATCAAGGAACCGGGAAGACTAAATTATTCCAATTGAGAATACGCTACTGGCGAAATGTGTCTTGGAGGAAAGAAAAGTGGAAGCTTTGCCTTACATATTATTTTTAACTTGTTTTTGATGTTTGCTTCAACTTTGTTATTTTTACAGTCAGATAATTCCTTTTAAATAGAAGGCTTTCCTTGTCTGCTTTACCATCATCCTGGTTCTACAGGGAAGTGTCACCCTGGAATTTGGCACTAAGCTTTAACAGGAGCCAGTTAACAGGCTCAAAATAAGGTGAGCATATATTTGCACAATCACCCTCCCCTCCTTACAATTAATTGACTGAGCAGAGAGGATAAATGGAGGATTATATGCTACAAAAGTAATTTTTTTCAATACATACCACTGGGAAACAAATATACAAAAGCAAATTAAAACCAATTTGGCTCAGAACAAGTGTCAGTCAAAGGATAAAAGATAAGAAAAAGGCAGCCAAAACATTTTAAATCAGAGGGGTCAATTGCATCTTTTAACAAATATAACAGTCATGCCAATCTAACTTAATTGCATTCTGTAAAGAAGTTAGTAGAAATATAGATCAGAGTGTTCCAGTAGATGTGATCTACTTGGATTTTGCTAAGGTATTTGATATAGTTCCACACAAAAGGTTACTAGTAAAACTGAAGTCTGTTGGTTTAGACAAAAATAAAACATGTTCTTGAATAGAACACTAACTTAAAGATAGAGTGCAGAGAGTAGTTGCAAATGGAAAATTATCAAATTGGACGATAGTGGTAAGCGGAGTGCCTCAGGATTCTGTCTAGGGTCCACTTCTCTTTAATCCGTTTAGAAATGATCATGCATTTTGGAATAAAGAACACATAAGCCACTTATACATTAAATTGGGCTAAGTTAGGGATAGCATTAAATGAAAATGACTTGGGAACAATTATAGCTTGGCAACAGTATGCAATGCTGGTCTGCCATCACTAGTAACCATTGTTACCCTTTTGTGGCATTCGTGGAAATGGTTACAAATGTTTGTTTTTGTTTTGCCTTCTTTTGCAACAGCAGTATAACTGAATAGGCTTTAAGGATTAATTTGATGGAATTTAGTCTGTCTTTCAACCTAGACAACTATGTAACTATTTAAGAGATGTTCTGACAAAAGTAATCATGTAAAGCTTTTGAGGCATTATGGAAAATAATAGCTCATTTTCTGGAAATATAACACTCGAATATGCTTAGTCTGCTCTAACAAGATATCTGGTGTCCTCTGTTTGGCTTTTGTCTGTCAGACCCTAGTTGCCCTTAAAAAACAGGCCTTCATATTGTCCTGTCTTCTATAACTCTAACTAATAGCTTTGGATAGAGTCGACTTTTAAAAAAAGGCAATTTCTAAATAAGTGTATCTATAGGTTTATGATGTTGCACAGGGAAAAATGTTAAGGATTTAAGTGGGTAAAGCCCAAAATGTCAGGACCCAGAGTTCAAACTTCACCAGCTGCCACTCCTCACTATTCCTATTCCTGCCCTATTTTGCTAGGTTTCCCTTGTATCTTTCTATGATTCCCCAGTTCACCTTCCTACAGGAGAGCCAACCATCCTTTCAAGCCAGGAAATGTTGTCCAAGTGAAGCAGCTTTTCAATCAGAAAGGACAATTCTCTTGGCCCACCTACAAACATGATTGCAGTGACAGAACAGCTGTCTTGACTTGTCTAGTCCAGTTTGAATTCATGCCAGAACAGTGAAGAAATCAAATAGGATAAAACCAAGGAATAAAGACCATAGTCCAGCAACCTAAGACCTTCTTCCCTTAGACTTATCTGGCCATTAATTCTGCTATGCACCAAATTTTTTGACTCTCCATCCTGGTGCATGCCTCCACAACCATCTCTATGGCAACTTACTTTTGTTCTGCTGCAAATGTGTCACAAAGCTTGACCTGAGCCAATCGTTAGTTTTATAAAAAGTACCAAGAACTTAATACAGCCCTTCATACTACTAAGTCTTGCTGTATATGTGACTATACTCCCCACTCACAACAACATGAATACCCCTTTATCGGTGTCCCATGGACACTTGATTTTCTGAATGGTTTCATTTGTAATAGCACTAATGCATTGACTAATTTTACTAGTAAAGGGAAGGTATCCTTAAGGGATCTAAACTACATTTTGCCTTCCCTGTCAAGGCAGGTGCTGTACCTTTTTGTAAATCATTAAAAATAGCACAGAAGAACTTAGAGTTATCAATGGTTTGGGGATTTTGGGAAGAAAGTATTGTTTGGTATATTTCTGTTTCATTTTGTCATGATATTCATATACAGTTAGGTCTGGAAATATTTGGAGAATTACACCATTTTTACAATTTATTGTACGCCACCACAGTGGATTTCAAATGAAACAGCTGAGATGCAATTGAAGTGCAAACTTTCATTCAATGGGTTGAACAAAAATATCATAAAAAACGTTTAGGAATTGCAACCATTATCATACAAAGTCCCCTTATTTCAGGGGCTCAAACATAATTGGACAAATTAACACTATCATAAATAAAATGTTAACTTTTAATCCTTTGCAGGCAATGACTGCTTGAAGTCTGGAATATACGGACATCACCAAATGCTGGATGTACGCCTTTGCAATGGTTTGACAGACTTTTACTGAAGCTGTCTTCAGATGTTTGTACATGGTTCTTTGTGTCTTATGTTTTTCCTTTAGCAATTGAAATACTTGCTTGATTAGTTAATTGATTCGGACATTGCAGAATATTCTACTTCTTTGCCTTTAAAAAAAACAAAAAACACCTATTTTGGGCCATTGCCTTTATGTAGAGTGAAGCGCCATCCAATCAACTTTATTGAATTTGGCTGAATATGAGCAGACACTATATCCCTATATATTTCAGAATTCATCTGGCTGCTTCTGACTCAATTCTCCAGGCTGTAGGCTTGATGTGCTGATTTGAATGCCTGAAGTACGGACTACAGACATTAGGATTCACGGAGGAAAGCAACATAGAAATCTATTTAAAATGAATTTATTTTCTAAATATTCCTATGCATAAATGTATGCAAAAACATTTTGGTTTTCAAGTATTGGTATCATAATGTCTTTAACATCATGAATTTTTGATTGATTAACCTCTCACGTCATCCACACATTATGAAAAGAAAACAATGACGCATATGTATGCAAATAGTAAATGCACATACAGAAAACAGTTCTACAATAATTAAAATAAAGTTTTGCTGTGACTTACTTCTTATGTTTCACAACAATAACTTGACTTTTTATTTCCTTAATCACATGCATCATTTTAATTCTAAAAACAGATGTTTAATAATATTCAAATTAAAATGATCTGAGCAATTAAATTAAAGATGATTTAGTTTATGATAAAAGACATGGATCTTTGCTTTCTCTCTGAATTTAATTTGGAAAAACAATTAACACATAGGACAAAATAAATTGAGAAATTATTACTGCTTTAGTAGGGATTGGTTTATTGTCTTGATGTTTTTCTGTGTTGCTCCTATTTCATTTTTTATTAGATCCCACTTTAAAATTAGAGTGGAGAGGGCAGAGTCTGACCTCTGAAGAAGATGGATGCTTGAGTCTGTTGCTCCTACTCCCCTGAGCATTTAATCCGCTAACCATCATCATATCAGGGGGCAAAAACTGCCACAATGTCTTATCTAATTTACCAGCAAATAGAGAGAATACATTCCATTGGTGGTCACATTGTTCTGCACACACAGAGAGCAGGGGCGTCTATCTTTTTCCCGGATATGGAAGAATCCGGATCTGAATCAGAAGGGAGTGATGTTTCGGGCAGACCGAATGCTCCCCTAACTAAAAGAGACCTCCAACATCTCCTACAAGATGCTACTGAAGATTTAAAATCTCACATGGCAACAGAGCTTGAAAAACAAATCTCCGGCCTCAAAGAAGATCTCGGCCTTGGACTAGAGGACAAGCCAAATATAGGCCTAACTCACCAGCCTTATGAATGCCTCTAAAACTCCAGACTGCAATGTCTCCTACCTCAGAGATAAAATGATCTCCCTGGAGGATGATCTGCAAGACCAGAACATCCACTCCCGTAGAAATAATATACATATCCAGGGCATGCCAAAAAAGGTCAACTTACCCTGGCCTTCACTCAACAAGATTTTAACCCTGTAAGGACAGAGCCAAATGTACAAGTTGTGATCCAAAATAAATATAAACAAACCACAGAATTTGACTATATGTCTGTTCAACAATAATTTACCTCTTTCATATTATGTACACCCATACTTATATATCATTTTGTTCAGGAGAATCAGAGTTTACATTTGTATCAAATTTCTATATATGGCACTAATGTTTTTATGAAAAAAAATTAAAATAACTTTGAAAAATGACAATTTGGTTATTTTTCAAGTTCTGCATGACATTTTTACTGTTAAAGTCATAATACTGTTCACTTTTACTGCAATAAAACCCACACATCTGTATTCAACAATGTCTCACAAGTAAAAACAGTACCCCCCCATGTACAGGTTTTATAGGTTTTTCAAAAGTTACAGGGTCCAATACAGGGCTTGTCCAGTAATTTTATCTACACATAGAATTTATTTAGATTGGTTTGCTGAGCCTATGTTCCATTTGAGACCGTATGGCAGCCCAGAAATGAAAATTACCCCCATTACATCATATCATTTGAAAAAGAAGCCATCCCAGGATATTCAAAATGGGCTCTGTTCAGTATTTTGTAGTAGCCACTTAGTCACAAACACTAATCAAAGTTTGTGTTCAGATAATTTTTTTAGAATTTTTCACATGAAACCTGTACTTCCAGCGATGATATTATCGTTCACTCACATTTTTGGTCAGTGATGTCTCATGAGTACAACGGTAACCCCCATGTATATGTTTTATGGTGTTTTGGAAAGTTACAGGGTCCAATATAGGGCTTGTCTATTTATGTTTTTACACATAGAAATTTGGTCCCGCCCATATGGGCAGTCCAGATCCAAAATGCCAGCAAGTTCCCTCTGCACGAGAGACACTGCAACCCCAGATGATCATTTCAGCCTTGTTAGGCATCATCAGTGAGGCATAGCTGATATCTCTCTAGGCACCGTGAGCAAGGGGTCCAAGTCTGGATTACCCTTTAAACTTATGGAGAGCAAAAAACAGGGTGCAAGAGAATGCTGAGAACAGGCAGCAGCTGAAATAGCTTGCCCTTCCGTGGGTCAACGCTCAGTTCTCAAGCTGATTTTAGCTCATCTTGTGCCCTGCTTTTATTTGTGTGTTTTTTTACACATATGTTCACAGGAAATTTCCTAATCTTGATATTTGTGCAATAAAACATCAGTATTTTTTATTTAAAATTGTCTCCTGACTATAACAGTAACCCCATTTAACATTTTTGCAGGTCTTTCACAAATAGAACAGTACCCCCACATACACTTTGTTCAGAAGGCAAGAAAGCGAGAGAGAGAGATTTGATCTCACACATAGAGTCACTGTGTGAAAAGTTTTTTTTTTAAGAATTGATTTTGTTAAAGCTTTCAGTGCTAATCACAGTATTAACCACTGTGATTAGTGTTTTACTTTAGTAGTTCAGTTCTGTATGGTACACTTTGAAACAGTGTTTTGCAGAGGGCGGTAGGGATGGACAGGAGGGGCAATAATAACTTTAGTCCTTTTGAACTCCTCTTTTCCAGCAAACACTGCATTTTCATTGGGGTGACCTTTTACAGGGTGGGGGGAATTCTGGAAGGGAAATGTTTACTCAAAAGTCTTTGGATATCTTCGGATTCCAAAGGAGGGTTAGGATTGAGGGCCAGGGCAAATACAATTTGAGACAAAATTTGGACCATAAACTCTAAAAATGTGTATGGTCTACCTATGGCTTCCTTTTTATAAAGCACATAGGAGTTGAACACTGCAATCTGGGTTATGTAGATTGCAATTTTCTTGTACCAGATCCTACTCTTTTGGTTCACCAGGTAGGGCTGTATGCATTGATCAGCCAAGTCTACTCCCCCATAAACTTGCTGTAGTCTAAAACGCACTTCGGCTTCTCCAGCTGCTCAGTTCCACCTCTCACAGACACTGGCACTGAAGTTTAATCGTGCATTGTAGACAACATGAATACATCCTTTCTACCAGTAAAGCGAAGGGCAATCAACTCATCCTGGTGGAGTGCTGAAAGGGAGCCTCTACTGCATTTGCCTCTTGCCAGAGTTTGGGGGAAACCTCTGCGATTCTTCTGCACTGTGCTACAGGCTAGGGTTTCAATGCAAAATAAAGTTTTAAATATCTCTATGCTTGAATAATAGTTGTCAACTCATAGCCTGTATTCCTTATTTAACAAGGGAAGGATTAGGTCCCATACTATCTTGCCACTTGTACCCACAGAATCATTGCATCCTGGTGGGTCAAGATGGCTATGCTTCCCCTGATAAATACGAAATGCCCATGTATATCCAGATTTGGTGGATATACATATAAATGATCTGCCTAATGTCTGCAAATCCTCAAATGTACACATGTGAATTGGAAAACAAAAATAGCTGCATGTGCCAGGAGCACACATATTCTGAACTCCCTACTGGGATTGTCTCTAAAACAAGTCGTTGAGGAGCCAACTCGTGAAGAGGCCATACTAGATTTAGTGTTAACAAATGGAGATTTGGTATCAGATATTACAGTAGGTGAAAGTTTAGGATCCAGTGATCATCAGTCAGTGTGGTTTAATATAAGAACAGTTACTGAGTCACACCACACAAAAACAAAAGTTTTAGACATTAGAAAAATAGACTTTTCTAAAATTAGAATATGTGTAAAGGAGTCATTATCAGACTGGAGAAATTTAAATGGAGTCCAAGAGAAATGGGATTATTTAAAAGTTGCACTACTGAAGGCAACAGAAAATTGCATTAGGCTTGTCAGTAAAAGCAAAAAATTCAAGAAACCACTGTGTGAGGAAGACAGAATGATCTATAAGATTAGGCAGAAAGAAGCTAGGCAAGTTATAAGATCTTCCAAATCACACACAGAAGAGAAAATAGCACAGTCAGTAAAAAAAGGGGGATACAACTTTTTTTAGATACATAAATGAGAAAAGAAAAGTAAAACAAGGATTAGTTAGATTAAAAACAAAAGAAGGGAGATATGTAGAAGAGGATAAAGGTCTAGCTGACTGCCTCAATGAATATTTTTTTCGGTATTTACAGATGAAACTGAAGGAAAGGGACCTCAGTTAAGAAAAAGGATATATGTCATTTATTACAAGTGAGTTTACAGAGGAAGATGTTCTATTTCAACTGTCAAAAGCAAAGACAAATAAGTCAGTCAATGGGACCTGATGGAATACACCCAAAGCTATTAAAAGAGCTTAGTGGTGTACTAGCAAAACCATTAACAGATTTATTTAACCAATCATTGTTAACATGAGTAGTCCCAGAAGATTGGAAGTTAGCGAATGCTGTGCCCATTCACAAGAAAGGTAATAGGGAGGAGTCGGGCAACTATAGGCCAGTAAGCCTTACTTCAGTAGTGGGGAAAGTGATGGAAACCATGTTAAAGGATAGGATTGTTGAACATCTAAAAACACATGGATTTCAAGATCAGAGACAACATGGGTTTACTTCAGGGAGATCATGCCAAACTAATCTTATTGATTTTTTTTGATTGGGTAACTAAAATTATAGATCAGGGTGGTGCAGTAGACATTGCTTACCTAGATTTCAGTAAGGCTTTTGACACTGTTGCACATAGAAGGCTTATCAATAAACTGCAATCTTTAAGTTTGGATTCCAATATTGTTGAATGGGTTAGAAAGTGGCTGAGTGACAGGCAACAGAGGGTTGTAGTCAATGGAGTATATTCAAAGCTTGGGCTTGTCACCTGTGGGGTACCTCAGGGATCTGTACTTGGACCCATTCTCTTTAATATTTTTATTAGTGATATTGCAGAAGGTCTTGATGGTAAGGTATGTCTTTTGCTGATGATACTAAGATATGTAACAGGGTTGATGTTCCAGGAGAGATAAGCCAAATGACAAATGATTTAGGTAAACTAGAAAAATAGTCAGAGTTATGGCAACTGACATTTAACCCTTAAGGACCAAACTTCTGGAATAAAAGGGAATCATGACATGTCAAACATGTCATGTGTCCTTAAGGGGTTAATGTGGATAAGTGCAAGATAATGCATCTTGGACATAAAAACTCAAGGGCAGAATATTGAATATTTGATGTAGTCCTAACCTCAACATCTGAGGAAAGGGATTTAGGGGTGATTATTTCTGATGACTTAAAGGTAGGTAGACAATGTAATAGAGCAGCAGGAAATGCTAGCAGAATGCTTGGTTGTATAGGGAGAGGTATTAGCAGTAGAAAGAGGGAAGTGCTCATGCCATTGTACAGAACACTAGTGAGACCTCACTTGGAGTATTGTACGCAGTACTGGAGACTTTATCTTCAGAAGGATATTGATACCTTAGAGAGAGTTCAGAGAAGGACTTCTAAACTGGTTCATGGATTGCAGGATAAAACTTACCAGGAAAGGTTAAAGGATCTTAACATGTATAGCTTGGAGGAAAGAAGAGACAGGGGGATATGATAGAAACATTTAAATACATAAAGGGAATCAACACAGTAAAGGAGGAGATCTTATTTAAAAGAAGAAAAACTATCACAACAAGAGGACATAGTCTTAAATTAGAGGGACAAAGGTTTAACCCCTTAAGGACACATGACATGTGTGACATGTCATGATTCCCTTTTATTCCAGAAGTTTGGTCCTTAAGGGGTTAAAAATAATATCGGGAAGTATTACTTTACTGAGAGGGTAGTGGATGCATGGAATAGCCTTCCAGCTGAAGTGGTAGAGGTTAACACAGTAAAGGAGTTTATGCATGCATGGGATAGGCATAAGGCTATCCTAACTATAAGATAAGGCCAGGACTAATGAAAGTATTTAGAAAATTGGGCAGACTAGATGGGCCAAATGGTTCTTATCTGACGTCACATTCTATAAATACTGTACAGCAGCGATACTGTACAGTACAGTGATCACGGCAGCAGGGAAAGGGTTGCTGTAGCTGACAAAAGGTCAAAAAAAGTGTAAAAAAATATTTTTTGACCCAAAAAAAAAAAAAAAAGTATAATTGTACAAATGTACTAACAGCCTTAATTAGGCTGATCACAGTGTTAATGCTGTGATCAGCACTGAAAGGGTTAAAAAAAATTCAAAAATTTTTTACTAAAGTTTTACAACTCTTTCTCCTACAGGGACCACCAGCAATGATCTCTCTGCGTCTCTCTCTCAGAGCGCAGTGAGGTGAGGAGAGGGTCAGAGACAATGTGTCAGCCAGTGATTTAAAATCATTGGCTGACACATTGTAACAGTGATCACAGTGACTGGCTGTCACTGCGATCACAAACTCCAGATCGCCACTGATTGGCCACAGGGGACCTGTCTGGGTTGTCAGGCAGGACCCCACCGCTGACTGCATTTTGGGAGGTTCGGGAAACGTGGGTGGGCTTAAACGCTGCTATGTGCTATGCCGCCCTAACAGCATTAAAGCCCATTAATTAACGGGTTAACGGGTTAAATACATGTGGGACCACCCATTCAAACTAATAGTCCATTAAGACAACCAAACTCACATTTTAACATAGCTGACATGACCAAGCTTGTAGACTCTTTGTCTTCAGCTTACAGCCTCAAATGGTACCTTCCTCGGCTCGATCCCGAAACAGGGCCAACATTCCCTACAGAGAAAAATCACATTTGCCTTGCAAGAATACAAGAAAAACACTTCCTCAAGCCACCAGATGAATCCTACCTCATCCAAGGAACCGACGTCCCGGATTGACAGTCCATTCTCATGCTGAATATCCAGAGGTTTCTCTTAATTTATATATGGGAAAGCAATAACATAAATCCTCCTTTGTTGTATGCCCTTTGAGCCCAGGGCCTTAAATATATACATACCCATTTGACACAGTTAAACTGCCGGTTACCCTTTATTTTTATTTTATCTACCATATCACTTAACATAAATGCTCAAAGATAGTCATCTCACAAATGTTTAAACTGTCCTCTTTATATTTAATTTTAGTTTTGATTGCCTTTCGTGAATATCAATCCACCACATGCCTTAGAATTGATTGACCAATGCTTATTTATTTTTCATGTGTTAATATACCAGTTTTAAATATACATACATAGATTAAAGATGGTGGTATGAAAGGAAAAGCACCATTAGAAAATCCACCAAGGCTTCACTGCTGATGGTGACATTGGGGGGGGACGGACTTTGCCCAGCCCCTGACATGACATCACAGGATGGACCTATATGGGAGTGATCCACTGTGTGACAGAGGGCCTAACTCCATATCCATGAGACTTAGGTTCAGATAGTCCTCAGATAGTCCTCCTCTACTCACCTTCTCTCCTTTGTGCCTTTTATCCCTCGACCTCACACATCATATCCATATTATCACAGGACTGGATGCCTTACCTCTTGAACTTGTAATTCTCCACCCCAACTAGTCCTGGCGGCTAATGCATAAGAACAGGCTTTAAACTCCTTTATCTTTCCCTTTTGCTTCAACCCCTCTTTTTTCCCCTTCTCTCCCCCTCTTTCTTCTATCTTCCTTCCACGACCACTAGAATTATCCAGCTCATATTCTGTGTCCTAGAAGTGTCCTCCTCTCTGTTGTGTCTACAGACTACCTATGTCTTCCAACTTGACATGCATTTCTATTAAGTGCAAGAGTCTTAATAACTCATGTAAGTGACATCAATTTCTGCAATGGGTAAACAGACCTAAGGCAAATATAATCCTACTCCATGAAACTGTCATGGCTCGTGGTCGCGCCCGATTGGTGCGACCATGCTGACAGATTGGTAAACTTGTCTGTTAAGCAGCGAGCTGGAAGCCATCCCGCTTGGGCATCCGTCCCCTCCGCAAGTCGCAAACAAAATGGCCCAACCACAAAACCGCCTCCATTTGTAGCTCCGCCTCCAATGGTCATGCGAATGTGCGTGTGACGTCACAATGTCGACGCACACGCATATTCTGGGGTCAGAGGCAAAGCTCTGACCAATCACAGCACAAGGAGGAGTATTTAAACCCCTGAAGTTCCCTAGTCCATTGCCCTGTCGTGGTTTTAGTTCCTGATTCCCAAGAGTGTGTTTTCCTTGTTATTTCTTGTTATTTGATCTTCCCTGTATTTTGACTTTGGCTATTCCTGACTACTCTAATCTCTGGTTTCCTTGACTTGACTTATCGATCTTGCGTATTTCTGGCTTCACTTGACCATTCTCTGTCTTTCAACGTATTAACCCGGCCATTCTAAGGACCAGTTTACGTTCTGTCTATTTTCTATAGTCTATGTAGATGTTACATGGATGGTAGTCATGACAGAAACTCACTCATTACAAACAATCTAGACTCTTCTCTCTTCTGAGCCTACACTTCCAGAGATGTTACTTAGCCAACACACCTATTGGTTAACAAAATAGAGTGGCCATACTGATTTGCAAGTCGCACCCACTAAACATATTAAAGATAACATCCAATCCACAAGGCAGAACCATGACAGGACACGTTTGTCCCCATAAATATACCTCCACATAGGTATATGCCCCAACGTCCCTAATACTCACTCACTTTTGACACGCCCTTCATGCACATTTAGCACTTTTCACATTGCATCAAAGATGTCACCCTAAAACTTACGTACTGTGCCAACCTGTCACTACTAGATCTGACAAAATGTTCCTATCCTTCACACAGAACTGGATATCTGGAGAGTACAGCATCCCACAATGCTAGACTATACCTTCTTTTCTCACCCACATCTCTCACTCAAGGATAGAACTATTTCTCATCTTACCATCTCTCCTGTCTCACTGCAAATCTACATTTATAGGGTCAATAGCGTGGTCAGACCATGCAGAGGTGTACATCACTCTTACAATATTACACACACAGGCCATGGACATGGCGTTTGAAACTGACTCACCTCCACAATTCCTAGAATACTTTTGTCTTTTTTGACTTTTTATAATAACTTATGCACTTTAAAATATTTAAGACATTTATTTGTCCCCTTCTCACATGTTTTATCTTAAAACTAAGTATTCATTGTGATTGAATTCTCATCAATATAAATACACTATTGATAGACTCTCTTTGGTGGAGTGGCATTGTCACTTTAGATTTTGCACTTCATCCACTTTACTATTTATATCCACACATTATATAGCCATTATGATTGAACTCTTGCACCTATAGACACACTGTCTAAAGATTCTTATTTATGGAAAAGTATTTCTGCACTGTCACTTTAAGATTCTGAATTTTAGTCACTTTATTACTGTCACTTTAAGACCCAGGACTTTAATCCCTTTTTTACTTATACATATTTTTTTATACTTATATATCTTCATGTTTATTGATATTGGGTTTCAATATGTTTGTAAAGGGTATTTATTAATCTATGTTTAGATGGTTTAAATATTATATGCTTGATGGATGTTTAATCTATTTTTTGTATTGATAATGCCAGCCTATGGACATTTACTAGTTAATATTGTTCCAATACGAATGCTATTGCCATTTGCCCGGGCAACGCAGTGAAGCCGGATATACTTTATGTGGAAGCGGACCGTAAAGTATCCAGCTACATAATATGAAATATAGAGACATTTATTGAAAAAGATTAAAGATACAAGAAACATTGTACATAAAACAATGATGCCTCAGTTCCCTTCAAAGTAGGCACTTTGGGAACTCACACTGCTCTCCCAGCATCTTTTCCACTGTTCAAAACACTCTGCAAAATTCTTTGTTGGAGTTGCCACCAGCTGCCTCATCGACGGTTAGAAATCTAATCCCTTTCAAATGTGATATTAGCTTTGGGAAAACCTGGAAGTTGCAGGGTGCCAAATCTGTCAACAGATTCTCGACCATCTATGAAGCATTTGTGCCTTATTTTGTTTGTGCTGCACTTATTGCATCACCCCTAACAACCTTCTAAATCATCTGAATAGTCTCCCCTGAGAAATGTTCAAGCTTGATGCAAAACTTTAGGCAGATTTGTGGCTCTTTTTGCTCAGTCATTTTGAACGCGACGGCCACAAAATACACATGCTCACTCAATGGCGTCTAGCACCCCCATTGACTAGTAGTGAAGATGTCATAGTTCATGCATGCACATTCCAGTCCACTCTTTTTGGCTGCCAGTGTCATGGTTCTGACTAGGTCAGATAAGAGACTTAAGCCGGGGTTGACTTTAGGTTCTTTATTGGAAATCTGTGACATGTTTTGACTTGAAATAATAAAAGTAGCAAGAGTTAAAGGGGAATGGAAATAATAAGGACAGAAAGGAGAGAAAGCAGAACCTATAAAATAGATTACAGGTAAGTATAATGAGGGTTATAAAAAGAGTTTAGGCAATATGCCCCAGACAGGTTAAATAAGTAACAGGAAAACCTATAAGCCAAATTATAGGCAGAAGGAAGGAGAACCTATCAGCGGAATTATAGGTATAAGAAAGAAGGAGAACCTATAAGTGGTATTATAGGTAGAAGGAGAACCTATAAATAGAATTATAGATAGAAGGAAAACCTATAGGCGGAATTATAAGTAGAAGGAAGAAGGAGAACCCATAAACGGAATTATAGGTAATAGTAAGAAGGAGAACCTATAAGCGGAATTATAGGTGTAAAGTAGGTCTGTAACAAGGTAAAGAGATAAAGTCCAGTTTGGAGTAAAGCAGGTTGGCATTGATCAGTTTTTTTTTGCCAAGCTTCTTGGAAAAGAGCAGACTGGAAACAAAGTAGGTTGGTAGGATAAATCAGGATGTTTCAATGGTAATCAGAATATAGCAGGATTTCACAGTAGGAGCCAGGATCAGAGGTCTTGTCAGCATCAGAACACAAACTTCAATCAATGTAAATGCAACTTAGTGAAGCAGGCTGTGGTCCCTTATAGCATTAGTAATAATGGGGGGGGGGAGGGAGATGAGGGGAGAGGAGGGTGGCGTGATCTGTTGCACGTGCTATGTTCCCTGTGACATTTAAGCCCAGCTTTTTCAGGATGGCATTAAGGTGTTAATGAAGGTCACCAGAATAATTGGGAAATAGCTTGTATGTCTTATTAATACCACGAAGTCCAGCAGTTTAAGTGTTATAATACAATGATAAAATGTTTAGCCATCCATGCTAAAGATGTATAATTTATCAGATAGATTGTCAGAGGGTTTTTGATCTTGGTATGACTTTATCCTCTTAAGTAATTCTGAGGATACAGAGATATGTGTGTCTGCAATAATGTTAATATGAGGTACTATGGGTTCTGGGTCCTTTTCAAGCATCTTCACAGGTTCAAACTGGACAATGCATTTACTTTGGTAATGCAATACCTATTTTATGCTATCACATAATTAAATTGTGACAAGAAAAATGACCAACAAGACTGTCTAAAAGACAGATGCTTAGCCTCAGTGATATATGATACATTTTTTTGTGGCCATTTAATACTGGGTGCTTAGATCATTCCAATTAAGTGTCTCCATTCTTTAAATGCCAAGACTTTAGTCAAAAGTTCCCTGTACCCTATATTCTAATTTCTTTGGACTTTGTCAATTTTTTAAAATAAAAACATGAGGGTAATGAGTCTTCTTGTTTCCTTGTTTGGGATAAAACTACACCTACACCAGATTATGTGGCATCCACTTCTGTGATAGGGTGTAATATTTATTTTGTAATACTTCTTTAATTGGAACTCAACTGCAGAATTTCCTGGTTGTAGCAACAATAAGTTTCACCTCCTTTTATATTGATATGAAACAATGGTCACTGTACCTTTAAATATACATGAAGGAAAAATTAGGCTTTGTAGCAATCCCTTATGAATAAGAGGAATAATTAGACAAAGTGACACTTTAGTGAGTTTTAGATACTGTGTAACATAAATAATAGGAATTGGCTTGTTTGGTAAAAGTATTACTTAACTTAAAGGCAGTTCTGGCACTGGAAGGGTTAATTCACCCAATGAAGGAGAAATTAGAAGTCCGTTTCAACAAGCTGAGAACTAGGAGTGGAGAGTGGGGAAGTCCGTTTTAACAAGCCGAGGTCTGGGAGTGGAGAAGGTAGAATTCAGAGTTACAAGCCGAGGTCTAGGAGTGGAGAAGGTAGAAATCCGTTTACAAGCCGAGGTCGAGAAGTGGAGAAGGTAGAAATCCGTTTTACTAGCCGAGGTCTAGAAGTGGAGCAGGTAGGATCAAAAGTAGAGCAGCTGATCTTTCTGCAGCACCTGTGCGAATAATCCAGCCCTTTGAATCTGGCGCGGTCTTCCTAAGTATCGTGGAGGGACCGCGTCAGAAAAAAGGGCGGGGCTGAGCGCCGTGAACCCGGAAGTGGGTTCCGGCGACGAAATACATGCCATGCTATACCTGACATAGGGTAATGATATGTCAGGGTACACTAAAATAGGAGTCATAGAAAAAAGCATCTAACGCCTCAAGTGTTGGACACACAGAAACAGAGGGGTTGAGAGCCTTGCTCATTGAGCTTACATGCTAGAGGGAGTGAGTGACACAAAAGGTAAGGATAATATTAGACTGATGACAGTTGCAAGAGAGGAATCAGTCAGGAGCTATATAGCTACAGTTTAATTGATAAGCTTTTATGAAGAAATGGTTTTTTTTTTCAATATCTGATTTTTACTGAATTTTTCAAAGAAAAATGAACGGCAATTGGGGATAGAGAAAATAAAGAGGGAGGGGGAATTGAAATGTACATAGCTTTGCAAGATACACACAGAACAATATGGATAATGCAACCAATATATACAGTACATGAGATACACAAATTTACATATGGTTGTCGTTGATGGTGTACCTTCCTAGTATGAAAACATGTGTACAGAGATCCTGGCGTACATTCAAGCTCGAAATAGGACAGGGTACAATTCACACATTACATACCAGTGATAGTTCTTGCATTGTCAGATGTGGGACACCAGATACAACAGGTATTGCAAAGCATTGCTGCCATTTAGACTAGGTGATGTCCCTGGTAGAGCGTTCCTCCAGCTTGGCATAGTGCCTGTGTCTTATCCTCTACCTTATCAGTGATGCAGCCCTGCTGTGCCTGAGATCCCCTGTCTCTTTTGGTGGGTACCCTGGTGACTATGGCCCCACTCAAGGGGTCGTATTAGAGTTACTCATGTGTATCTGTGAGGTGTTGATGTAGTAGTACCTCGTGCATTTGAGATGGATGTAAATTTAACAGAAATACTAACGTGAAAAGAAAAGGGAAAAAGGGGGGTGGGTAACATAAATCAAATGGAACGAGCTAAGTCCGTATGGGTATGCATTTAGTTAGGTGTCATTTGAAAGCGAGTGTCGTGAACAGGTGGGTGTAGCAATGTATATGGTATGAGATGACTGTGTCATTATAGGTTCTATGGGGTTTAGTTTCAGGCGGTTGTCTTGCCTATGCAGTGCAGTCCAAAGTTAGTGAGTTGAGATTCTTTACCTTTAAGTCTATAAGCCATATGCTTGTATTCATATGTGGTTTCCACCCTGTTCCACACCTCCATGAATGATAGCACATTAATTCCTTTTCAATGGCTTCCTAAACTATTTTTTGATGCCATCAACAGGTGTATGGCAACCACCCTTTGGTGTGTAGAGAAGAGAGTGGGGGATAGGTGGAGAAGGTAGCACTTTGGCGTGAACGGCATTGGTTTCGGCAAGATGCAGGATAGAGCCTCCTCTATCCGCTGCCAATACGGTGCCAATGTGGGAAAATCCCAAAAGCTGTGCTTAAGACATCCAGCGTGTAAGCCGCACCGCCAACACAGAGGGGAAACATTGCGGTACATGTGTGCTAGCCGAACTGGGACTAGATACCACCTCATTAGGAGCTTGCAGTATGCCTCCCAGTGAGAGAGGCTGTGGGAGGATGCTCTAGTAGTTTGTATGGCTTGAAGCCATAGTGGGGTAAAAGTCCTTCTCCCACTGCACTATATTGGAGTGTTTAGTCAGTGGGTCTGCGTCATTCATGGCATTGTAGCATAGGGAGAGGGGTTTTGCTTTCGTACTTTTGCCTATGCAGTGCAGTCCAAAGTTAGTGAGTTGAGATTCTTTACAGTGGTGTACGTTGTGTGCCTTTATGTGCTTTAGTCTAATATAAGAGAAGATAGCATTAGCTGGTAGGGCAAATTTTTTTTGCAGCTCTGGGAACGAATTGAGGCCTTGTGGTGTGTATGGATTCTACACCTTTTTTGTATCCATGGTCCCATAGGTATGTCCTCAGATAATGCCGAAAGGATATTTGTGGGGGCAAAAAATATGAGGTTGTGTGTTCCTGTGAGTGTGCGTGCCCACTTCTTCCAGCTGCGGATCAGAAAATGTGTGCTAGGTATAGGTCCATGTCATTTAGGGTCCCATTTCGCGTATGACCTCAGCATGTGTTCTAACTTGTTTGAGTGTAAGCATGCATCCTCCAGGTGGAGCCATATCGACGGCTTGGTACTTGACAGGACTCCCAGTCCCTGCACCAATAGCGCCGCTTTGTATTAAGATTTCAAATTTGGGATACCTAAGCCTTCCCTTGCGGGTATTTGCCAGGTTAAGTGCCTCGTTATTCTCGTTTTGTTTTTTTTTCAAAATGTATGTGTTGAAAATGGTTTGGAATCTTTTCAGGAGTTTATCTTATAGCTCCAGAGGGATGGTGCGGAAAAGGTATAGTACATGGGGCAGCACCATCATCTTGGTAGTATGTATCCTCCCCAGCCATGACACCTCCAGACCTTGACATGTGTCTAACTGGGCCTGTAATTTGTAGGTTAAGGGCATATGGTTCTGCTGAATTAGTTATGCGTCAGACTTTGCTCGATTAATACCCAGATATTTAAGAGATGTTTTTCCTCCAGTCAAAGGGGTGAGAATTCTTTAGGAATTGTACTGTAGAGGAGGGGACGCCTGGGTTTTCATGAGATTGTTTTGTAATAGGAGATCTTCCCATATTGTGTCAGGAGATCCATCAGATTCAGGATGGATGTTTGTGGGTGAGTGAGGAAATGCAGTACACCATCCGCAAACAGTGCAATTTTTTGGACCCCGGCTGGTGTGGTGAGACCCCTGATTCCTGGATGGGACTTGATGTGGTGAATGACTGGCTCTAAGCATAGGATGAACAAGAGTGGCGAAAGTGGGCATCCTTGGAGGGTGCCATTGTTAATATCGAACAGCTTGCTAATATCGAAAGAGTTGAAAACTCTTGCCAATGGGGCTTGGTAAAGGGCCATTATCCCCCCCAGGTAAAGGCTGAGAAACCCAGTTTTGTTATTCCCAGTTCAGGAGGTCGAACGCCTCCTTGTTTGCTGATCTTGGCCCAATTGATTAAATTTATGAATTGTCTAGTGTTATTGCCCACTTGCCTGCCTGGCACAAAGCCCGTCTGTTCCTCCAACACTAAGCATGTTAGCATGGGTTTGATCCTAGACGCCCACAGTTTTGCGTAAAGTTTTATATTCGTGTTTAGTAAGGATATGGGTCTAAGATTTTCACAGACAGTGGGCATTTTGCATGGCTTGGGCATCATTACCACATGCACCTCTAATATCTCTTTAGGCACAGTGCTCAAGGTTTTGATATCATTAAAAAGCACAGTGAGGAATGGGGTAAGAGTAGGTTCTAATTTATGGTAATGGTAATTGTGACTGACCACCTGGCACCACCACCAGGTGCCTCTGCCAACCGATGCTCCTAGTGCACATCGAGGACTCCAAGCACTCCACCCGACACCATCAGCACTGTAGTCCCCACGTCCAGCGTTGCAGCTTGGTTGGGAACTTGCCATCCTCCATCCACCCTGGACCCAAGACCAGGATCCAGCTTCCAGTGGGTGAACCTCTCCTACTCCAGAGAGCGTAGCAGGAACAGCTCTTAAAAGAGCTAGTGATTATAATCCCAGGGGAGTATGAGTATAGAGATATAGCAATCCCCAGGGTAGATAGAGCCGTTTCCCTCACACATGAGATGAGACTCTATGTTGATAGAAAGCAGGAACTCAATTTTAATGGAGGCACACTGGCCTTGTATGCAAGTTTCCCAATTATATCATCAGTAAAAGTGCTGTTTGTGTGTTAAAAATGCAAAAAAAGTCACTTTCACTGACAATATCATCGCTGTGATATGTTTTACTGTTTTGAATCACTAATATTTTTGTTCAGCGAAATCTCCCGAGTAAAACAGTACCCCCCATGTACAGGTTTTAGGGTGTCATAGAAAGTTACAGGATAAAATATAGTGCTAGCAAATTAAATTCTCTGGACTTTCAGCCTGGGTTGTCAGGCAGGTCCCTCAAATTGCAATCAATAATATGTATGCAAATTTATATATTTGAAGTCTACGTGTATATTTATGTAATTATTTATGCAATTTTGTATATGGACATATGTATATTTTGTATTATTTTTATTTATTTATATATACAACTTCATTCTAAGTGTATTTTGATATATATATATATATATATATATATATATATATATATATATATATTAATATCAAAATACAGTTAGAATAAAAATTCACATAGGTATATAATTTTTTTATTATTATTTTTACTTTTTTTATTTAATTTACTTATTATTTGTATTTTATAATATATACACAATATACACACACACACACACACACACACACACATATACACAAACAAGTGTGTAATTTAATTGCAAGTGCATTTTTATATTAATATATTTATATATTAATATAAAAATACACTTAGCATGACTATATATATATATATATATATATATAGACATATTATATAGGTATAATATATGTCTATATATCATATTTATATACACATATATAATTATATTCAATTATTAACATTAACCTTTAGTTTTTAATTTTTTTATTTTACACTAGCAGGGAGACTGCAGGCAGACACATGGACACCTATTGTGACCATGTGATCGATCTGTTGAGCGATCACATGGCCCCAGGGGTCCTAATCCACCGCGGGGAGACTGCCTGGGCTGCAGACAGTCTCCCCACACTGGGAGCACCACCGATCGCCGCCGGGGAAATGACGGCGATCGGGTAAGTACATCTGACCGTTGTGACGGTTCAGGACCGTCAGCGGTGGGCAACGCAAAAATGCAGATGATGGTCCTGAACCGTCACCGGTCCTTAAGGGGTTAAACCACACTGACTGATGATCACTTGATCCGAAACTTTCACCTACAGTAATATCTGATACCAAATCTCCATTTGTTAACACTAAATCTAGTATGGCCTCCTTATGAGTTGGTTCCTCAATGAGTTGTTTTAGAGACAATCCCAGTAGGGAGTTTAGAATATGTGTGCTCCTGGCACAAGCAACTATTTTGGTTTTCAAATTCACATCAGTAAGATTAAAGTCACCCATGAGGATAACTTCCCCCTTCATTGTCATTCTATTTCCTCAACTAGCAGATTATCTAACTCTTCTATTTGTCCAGGGTCCTTTAAATCACACCTACACAAGTTACTGTGTGATCTCCAAATTCTAACGTAACCCAAACAGACTTTATGTTTGCTAACTTTTATTAGGCTAGATTTTTATGCTGTCCTTCACATACAGGACCACCCCTCCCCCTTGCCTTCTCTGTCTTTTCTATATAAAGAGTACCCTGGTATTGATGTGTCCCAGTAATTTTTCTCATTATACCATGTCTCAGTAACAGCCACTAAATCTACATTCTCAGTTGTCATTATTGCCATGGATCTTATTTCCTAAACTGCGAGCATTTGTCGACATGACTCTAAGCTTATCTTGTTTTAACACACTCATTACAGTTACTAGTACTGTGCTAGTTCATTGACGATGTCTGACGGGTTGTACAGTTTGCCCTTGGGAGGTAAAGAGGATTTTAGATTGGAGCTGTTTGGCCTTAAGCTTGTTGGCTAAAAGCTTGCCTGCCTTATTACCTTGAGTGTAATATGTCGGTTTCAGAGACCTCATCCATCTTTCAGTTGTGATGAGGGAGAGAGAGCATAGTTTGCTCTGAAGTTCTCATATTTGTTTGGTTAGTGTTTTAGATGGTTTCGATTTATTCTGTGTCTCTAACTCTGATAGTGCCTTAATAAGCTTGGCGTGTGTGTCTGCTGTGATTCTCTTCTGTTTTGAGCCTTCCCTAATGAATACCCCTCTTATCACCACCTTATGTGCTACCCACACCGAGCTAATGTGGCTGTCAGCTGTGATATTACCCTTGAAATACTCTGAGGCTTCCCTGGTTACCGCAGTCAGCACCGGGGCAGTGTCCAACAGCCCTTCATTGAGTCTCCACTTCCCCTTCCTGGATACAGCAATTCGAATGTGACTATGACTGGTGCATGGTCTGACCAAGTCCTCAGCCCTATGGTCACTTCCGCTACATGTTGTCTACGATACAAAGGTCTATTCGGGAGTAAGTCATATGTACAGGGAAGAAGTACGTAAAGTCTTTGTCTTGATATGTGGAGCACCATGTGTCAAGTAAATTACATTCAAATAGCAGTTTGGGAAAATGGTTCCCTTAGTCCCCAATTACACGGTGGGTATTTGTTCTGTTCTCTTTTTATATCTAACTCTGGGGTTCACTGTTCAATTAAAGTCACCACAAATAATGACATGCCCCTGTTTTAAGGAATCAATTTTCCTCAGGGCTTGATGGATAAAGGTTATTTGGTCTTCATTTGGGGCGTATAAAAAGTCGTTTAGTGATCTCACCAGAATTAATAGCCTGCCCAATGCGTCTGTATATTTCTTATTTTCCTGAAAGATCCAGTCTGTGTGGTAGAAAATGGAAACCCCTTTGGATTTGCGTGGGGAGTATGCATGAAAGGCTAAGGGGTATTTTTTAGTGAAGATTTGTAGGGGTTTGCAGGAACGTAGGTGAGTTTCTTGAAAACACACTATAGCTGCTTTGGACTTAATCATTTCTTGGATTGCTAGGCATCTTTTGTGGGACTATTTAGACCTTTAACATTAAAGGAGTAGACCTTAAATGAGGACATCATTACGAATAATATAGATCTGCATATTTTTGTAGCACTGTATCTATGCGCCCTGCCCTCTCCTGGACATTGTTGCCCCAGGCTGCAGAAATGCACGAAACCTGCCTGTTTGTGGCATGCCAGTGACTGCTGCCTGTTTGACGTTCCTTGTATGGGCAGCACTGAGCTGGAGTGCCCGTATTGCATGTTATGTACCGCATTGTAATTCAACATTAGACACATGAACACAGGTTGGGTCTTAGGAAAATTAAAAATAATAATAAAACCATAATAAACCAGACAAATAATAAGGTATATACAAAACTCCTTTGTGCTGTTCGCAAAGAAAGAAACCATGTTGTGAGTGTTGTGATACACTTCTCATTTCATGGTCAAGGAGGGGTGGCGGGTATCCCACCGAAGTGTAGCCCATAATTAAGGTTTGTAACGTCAAGGCTTTAACCCTGAATGATTTTTAACCATAAAACGTAAATTTAAATATCGAATCCCATCGCTTAATTGCATTTAAGTTGCACATTTCTAGCATTTATAGCGTGTACTGGAAGTACTAGATAAGTCATTTCTTTTGACAACCTTTTCCCATGAAGCGATCTCTGATATCTCCCAATCTATGATAGGGATATATCTAACCAACCAGGGAAACCCAAGACAATAGAAAGAAGGGGAAGAAATATTTTTATGTAATTAATGTGTCTCATAAGTAAATTGTGGTTTAAAGGATCACTATATAACCCTTAGGTCCCCCACCCTTAGGTTTCCCCTCCAGCTGGGCGTAAGGGGTTAAAACCCCTTCAGCCACTTACCTTTCTCCGGCGCTGGTGACCTCTCCTCCCCTGCCGACGTCAGCTCCCAAGTGGAGCGGAATGATAATGCATGGCAAAAGCAGCGCGCGCGCGCATTCAAACAGTCCATAGGAAAGCATTTCTTAATGCTTTCCTATGGACGTTCTGCACGCTGAATTCGATTTTCACATCCAGCGTTGCAGAAGCGCCTCTAGCAGCTGTCAAGAAGACAGCCACTAGAGGCTGGATTAACCCTGCAATGTAAACATAGTAGTTTCTCTAAAACTGCTTTGTTTACATCTGAAGGTTTAAATCCTGGGGGACCTGGCACCCAGACCACTTCATTGAGCTGAAATGGTCTGGGTGACTATAGTGTCCCTTTAAATAATGGTCTACAATCTATAGCCTCAATGGCCAAGGGTCTTGCCTTTTGAAAAAGAGCAAGGAGTTCAGGAGTTCAGTTCTTAACACCAAATGAGTGTGCATGCATCTTTGTCTAATCCTGTGTGTACATTTTTCTCTCAAGCAATTGTCTATATGAGTTCAATAGTCAATCAGATCACATAATTCAATGGGTGAATTTTTGGTGGCTATTTCATCTAACATAAAATCGGCTAATCCCTCCTGGAAAGCAGTTTCCAAATAATTATTATTCCACATTTGGCAGTGTATTATTCTGAAGCTAATATCCAGCATTCTATAGGGTAATCTGACTCAGAATGTGACTCCTGCCTAGTTCTCAATAAAGCTTTGCCTGTAGAAGTAACTAAGAGGGGCATATCAAAGGTCCTATGGAAACAATGAAGAAATTCAGGATAGTTATATACCATAAATGTATTACACTGCCAAATAGGATTTGCCCAGGCTAGTGCTCTGTCTGTGAGATGGTTAGTTAGAAATGCAACTTTAAATCTGTTCGTATGGTATGCTTGTGGGTTCTAAATGTATATCAACCTGGTTTAGGATACAACATATCATAGGATCCCCATTGTAACACTGTGAGTGAGTCATATGTACAGGAGAAGGGTAATTACCTGTCACAGGGTTATAAGTAAAATAATTGATAGAGCAGGAGCTTGAGCCTCCAGATGCAAGTGAGCCCTACGAGTAAGGATGGTTTGCAAGGCCTGTGAAAATTGATCCATTGGTGATCAAAATCATCCATCATTGCACCACACCATTTGAGATATGTCTGCAGGTTCCATGTGTCCCTGTAGGTATGTCAGAATTGCAAACGTACAGAACGTAGTGCAATAAATAGACTTTCTGTTTCTAAGACTTTCTAAGAGTGACTGGATTAATGATAGAGGAGTCAGAGAGAATGCAGAGGTCAAGGACAGGAGAGATCCGGATAAACAATAGAACAAGTAAAGGTCGAAGGATTAGAGCGATCAGGCCAAACGATAAACCACACAAATCAGATAGCAGGAAAAACGATACACATGAATCCCATTCTTGGGCGACTAGAAGCACAACAGGGCAACTTGGAGTGAGAGAGGTTAGTATAAATAGGCATGGATTAATTTCTATTGGTCCACCTTATAAGGCAGGGCTGCCCAACAGGTAGATCCCCCAGGTGTTGTAGAACTACAACTCCCATGATGCTTGCATGCCTTTAGAATGCATTTAGAGTGACAAAGCATCAAGGGAGTTGTAGTTCTACAAAATCTGGGGATCTACCTGTTGGGCAGCCCTGTTATAAGGAAATTCCTTATGATTCGTGGATGGTAGAAATCCTTATTAGCATGACTAAAGACATCATAATTATATCTCAAATTCGTCCGGTGAATTTGCCATTCGGAACCGAATTTGGCTTCCCAGAAAATCCTGTGGTTGCGCGAGCGGGCATAGCAGAGAACGCTGTCAATGAGACAGCCACTAGAGGCTCTGGAGGCTGGATTAACCCTCAGTATAAACATAGCAGTTTCTCTGAAACTGCTATGTTTATAAAAAAAGGGTTAATCCTAGAGGGACCTGGCACCCAGACCACTTCATAAAGCTGAAGTGGTCTGGGTGCCTAGAGTGGTCCTAGGCATTCAGTTGGTCGCATAGGAAAGCATTTACAATGCTTTCCTATGGATGCTTGCGTGCTCTCACTGTGATTTTCACAGTGAGAAGCACGCAAGCGCCTCTAGCGGTTGTCAATCAGACAGCCACTAGAGGCTCTGGAGGCTCGATTAACCCTCAGTATAAGCATAGCAGTTTCTCTGAAACTGCTATGTTTATTAAAAAAAAGGGTTAATCCTAGAGGGACCTGGCACCCAGACCACTTCATAAAGCTGAAGTGGTCTGGGTGCCTAGAGTGGTCCTTTAAATTACCCCCCTTTCTTACTCCCCCCCTCCCCCTCTTCTTACACTTCCCCTTCCCCCCTCTTACCCCATGCTACTCCCCTCCCCTCTTCTTGCCCCCCTTTCTTACTTCCCCTCTTCTTACTTCCTTCCCCTCTTGCCCCCTTCTTACTCCCCTCCCCTCTTCTTCCCCCTTTTCTTACTCCCCCCTCCCCCTCTTCTTACTTCCCCCTCCCTCTCTTACCCCTTCTTCCTCCCCCTCCCCCTTCTTGCTCCCCCTCCCTCTTCTTACCCCCCCTCCCGCCCTTCTTACTCCCCCCTACCCTCTTCTTGCCCCCTCCCCCCCTCTGTTACCCTTTCTTACCCCCCCTCCCCTGTGGCGTGGCCAGTGCTCTGCTGTCGCGGTGTGGCGGACAATTGATAGAAGGTGCTGCAGCTCAGTGTGCGCAGCTTCCTGTCAATCGACAGGGTACAGAAACAGAAACTCCTGTTCGTAGCGGAACAGGTTTCTGTTCCTGTACCGATTGACTGACAGGTAGGTGAGCTGCGTACCTTCCTATCACTCGCCGCCACCGCGACAGCAGAGCAGTTGTGCTCGGCCACGCTACAGGGGAGGTGAGTACCAACTGCAGCCGCCTGAGCGCTCTTGACAGAGCGCTCAGGCGGCTGCAGTATTTAAAGGGCCGGCGTATAACACGCACCCACAATTTCTCCCCTATTTTCAGGGAGAAAAAGTGCGTGTTATACGCCGATAAATACGGTATGTTTTAATTGATTAAATTCTATTTTTTTTACATTTTTTTTATTATTCTATCTGTGGTCAAACTACTATATATTATACTATATACTATTATATTATATATTATATTTGGCGCAATCTGATTTTATTGCTTTATTTCCATAATCTTGTGCTGGAAGCTATTCCTCCTTCAAAATGTTATACTTTGCATTTATCTTACAGTCAAGTTTTTATGTTGTATGTAAACACTATCATTATATGTCATACTGACAATTGCATCTTACATACTGTGACAGACCCATCTGTCTGTGAATTACTTTTATTTTCCCTCCATTCATCTGTTTGTTCGGCTATTTCCCCTGTCCGTACAGCCCCTACATTTATTTGCTCTTTTACCGAACAACTGCCAAATGGACGGCCACCCAGCAAAGAAGTGTGCTGCTTGTTAACCTCTTGGCCCCATCAGAATGTTGTAGTTAACCGCAGACACTTCCTAATTGTCGAATGTCGGCTGGGTGGTTGTCATTCGTATGCCGACCACGAGGCGTACGTTAATTGTACCTAGTGCATTCGGTAGTTTGTAAGTTATGAATTTTTATGTGTTTTTTCTGTCATATGTTAAATGGAGTTTTGCCTCTATCCTGGGATATAATTGAATTACTTCCCAATTATCTACTGGATAGAGAGGAGGATTCTGTACATTAAAAGGGGAGTGTTTATGTCTGTAATTCTGTGATTGGTTACATTGTCATTTTTGTCACAGTTTTCAACCAGGTCCCCTAGGGGAGTGTTCACTTGGTGGAAGACCTGTATAAATACCGGGCAGGTAGCCCCATTAAAACCAGATCACTGCTTGACCCTTGTCATTGGGGGGGATTTATATTCATATGGTTTCCCGTTCAGCTGTTTGGATCGTGAAGTATTTCATATGGTTCCTGTTCGGCTAATTGGAGCGTTCGTTAGCTGCTTCTACATTCGGAAGGTGAACGTTCTTAGCGGTGTTAACCCCTCTTATACCTGGGTGTACCGTAACACATACTGATTGCGAATGTATTGTTTGTTAAAGTCTGATTAAAATACAGAAATAGTTTAACCCCTTAAGGACCGAGGACGGTTCAGGACCGTCATCGGCATTTTTGCCTTGAGGACCGATGACGGTCCTGAACCGTCCAAACGGTCTGGGGCTACTTACCTGATCGCCGTCGTTCCCCCGGCGGCGATCAGTGTTCCTCCGGTTGTGGGGAGACTGCCTGCAGCCAGACAGTCTCCCCACGGCAGATTAGGACCCCTGTGGCCATGTGATCGCTTAACACAGCGATCACATGGTCACAATAGGTGTCCATAGTGCTGCCTGCAGGGGGACTGCCTGTACTGACAGGCAGTCTCCCTGCAACTGTAAAATCAAAAAAAAAAATTAAAGTTAATGGTAATAAAAAAAAAAATAATAATTATATATGTATAAATATGATATATAGACATATATTATATCTATATAATATATGTCTATATATCATATATATAATGTCATACTAAGTGTATTTTATATTAATATGTACTTATATTAATATAAAAATACACTTATAATTAAATTACACACGTATATATATAATATATATAATAACTATATATATTGTATATATATATTATTATAAAATATAACTAATAAGTAATTTAAATTAAATAATTTTTTAAAAAAATAATAATAAAAAATTTAAAAAAAATTATATAGCTATATGAAATTTTATTCTAACTGTATTTTAAAATTAATATATATATATTTATATCAAAATACACTTAGAATGAATTTGTATATATATCTATGTATATAAAAATAAATAAAAATAATAAGAAATATACATACGTCCATATACAAAATTACATAAATAATTATATAAATATACACGTAGACTTCAAATATATAAATATGCATATATATTTAAATTCTACGTGCGTATTTATGTAATATTTTTACATAATTCAGTAATTTTATTGATTGCAATTTGAGGGACCTGCCTGCCAACCCAGGCCGAAATTCCAGAGAATTTAATTGGCTAGCACTGTATTTTACCCTGTAACGTTCTACGACACCCTAAAACCTGTACATGGGGGGTACTGTTTTACTCGGGAGACTTCGCTGAACACAAATATTAGTGATTCACAACAGTAAAACATATCACAGCGATGATATTGTCAGTGAAAGTTACTTTTTTTGCATTTTTCACACACAAACAGCACTTTTACTGATGATATAATTGTTGTGATACGTTTTCCAGTTTTTAAACACTAATATTTGTGTTCAGCGATGTCTCCCGAGTAAAACAGTACCCCCCATGTACAGGTTTTATAGCATTTTTGAACGTTACAAGGTCAAATATATGGGTCAAATATTTTTACATTGAAAATGGCCAGGTTGGTTACGTTGCCTTTGAGAGCGTATGGTAGCCCAGGAATGAGAATTACCCCCATGATGGCATACCATTTGCAAAAGAAGACAACCCAAGGTATTGCAAATGGGGTATGTCCAGTCTTTTTTAGTAACCACTTGGTCACAAACACTGGCCAAAATTAGCGTTCAATTTAGTTTTTTTACTTTTTTCACACACAAACAAATATGAATGCTTACTTTGGCCAGTGTTTTCGACTAAGTGGCTACTAAAAAAGACTGGACATACCCCATATTGAATACCCTGGGTTGTCTACTTTAAAAATATGTACATGTGGGGTGTTATTCAGAGATTTATGACAGATAATAGTGTTACAATGTCACTATTGATAAATTTTAAAAATGTATGTTTTGAAACCGCAATATCCTACTTGTACCTATAGCCCTATAACATGCAAAAAAAAGCAAAAAAGCATGTAAACACTAGGTATTTTTAAACTCAGGACAAAATTTTGAATCTATTTAGCAGTTTTTTTCATTCGCTTTTGTAGATGAGTAAAAGATTTTTCAAGTAAAAGTCAAAAAACATGTATTTTTTCAATTTTTCATCAGATTTTTGTATTTTTTTTAAATTAAAATACATGAGATTATATAAATAATGGTATGTAAAGAAAGCCCATTTTGTCCTGAAAAAAACAATATATAATTTGTATGGGAACAGTAAATGAGAAAGCGGAAAATTACAGCCAAACACAAACACCACAAAAGTGTAAAAATATTCCTGGTCGCAAATGTACAACATCGCAAAAACAGTCCAGTCCTTAAGGGGTTAAAAAATTTATAGTGGAAATGCTGAATTTTTGCATTGAAGCTTTCAATTTACATACATACAGTACATACACACACATATATATATATATATATATATATACATATATATATATATATATATATATATATATCAAGGGGGTGTGGCTGCACTCACCTGAACATGCATAAATGGGGTGCTGCTGGGGGCCAAATTATATATTACACAAGATCCAGCGCACTCACCTATCCACTAAACAGCAACTTCAATGTTGAAAGATTTTATTTGTTTTTTTTTTAAAACACCTAATCTAGGCAAAAATAATGGGGGTTTAGTTATGTTATATGTAACTAAACCCCCATTATTTTTGCCCTGATTAGGTATTTAGGTGTTTTTATATGTAACTAAACCCCCATTATTTAGATTAGGTGTTTTTAAAAAAAAAAACGAATAAAATCTTTCAACATTGAAGTTGCTGTTTAGTGGATAGGTGAGTGTGTTGGATCTTGTGTAATATGTATATATATATATATATATCTATATATATAGATATATATATATATATATATATATATATATATATATATATAATATTTTGTGAAAATGTTTTTAATAAGAGTTTAAAACCCCTTTCAAACTAGGCCTTTTATTTAATGATAGTCCAAGCATGCCAAGTGTCATGGAGGGGTTAATATTGTGGGTATATAGGTCATTATATATTAACTAGGTTATCAAGATTGGTTATATCTGAAGGGCATAATGCCTACACACAATGTTCAATTTAAATGAAATTATTCTACTGTTCAGGATGCTTTCACAAATCTCCGCATTTATAAAGCACTCTCAGCATTGAGACATAATGTATGGTATTCTCTGTACCATAAACTTTACAATTATGCAAAGTTGTTGTAGTGGTTAGAGTGACCTTTTATCCCCATTGAAAAACTGCAAATTACTTCAGAAAACCTTGGTATTATAGTATTAAATAAATTATAATAAGAGTACAGCCAGTTCGGTATGTTCAATATATTTTTTTTTTTACTGGAACAGTGTCTAAAACGTGCATAACACAGATATTGTAGTCATATTAAACCCTTTTCATGACAAATGCTGTATTGTACCTTAACGATTAGCAATTTCAACAATTTTTGTTTGTCTTGTTTAACCCCTTAGTGACCAGACTGCTTTTCAATTGTCTTACGGTTAAGGACCAGGGCTCTTTTAAGTTTCTGCAGTGTTTTTGTTTAGTTGCAATTTTCCTCTTACTCATTTACTGTACCTACACATATTATATACTGTTTTTCTTGCCATTAAATGGTCTTTCTAAAGATACTATTATTTTCATTAATCATAATTTACTATAAATTTTTTTATAAAATATGATGATGAAAAAAAAACAAAAAAAAACCCCACACTTTTTCGTACTTAGACCCCCAAAATCTGTTACGCATCTACAACCATCAAAAAACACTCAATAGTTTCAAAATTTTGTCCTGAGTTTAGAAATACCAAATGTTAACATGTTCTTAGCTTTTTTTTTGGAAAGTTATAGGGCTATAAGTACAAGTAGCACTTTCCTATTTCCAAACCATTTTTTTTCAAAATTAATGCAAGTTACATCGTAACACTGATATCTGTCAGGAATCCCTAATTAACCCTTCACATGTATATATTTTTTAAAAGAAGACAACCTAAAGTATTAAACTTGACTCTTTTTATGCAACCATTTTACCACCAATCTATGCCAAATTAAAAAAAAAATTCTTGGAGATTTTTTTGACACACATAGCAATTTAAGAATACATGTACTGAGAACTTTAAGTGTTACTGCCAAAGAACACCCCAATATGTGTTCAGCAACTAATCCTGAGTACAGTGATATAACCCATGTATAGCCATGTCGGGTTCTCTGGGGGCTAAAATACCTTATTTGGAGGCTGCGTATTCCAGTTTTTCAACTTGGAATTTTCACAGCTGGTCATCATGCACCAATGTCCTATTTGGGACATTTTTGAAGCCGGACAATGTAATTAACCCCCATCAAACCATATATTTTTGAAAAGTAAAGAACTGAGGGTATTAAATATGGGGTATTTCCAGTCTTTTTAAATAGCCATGTAGTCACAAACACTGGCCAAATTTAGCATTCATTTTTGTTTGTGTGTTAAAAATACAAAAAAACAATTATGAATGCTAACTTTGGCCAGTGTTTGTGACTAAGTGGCTACTAAACAAGACTGGACATACCCTATTTTGCAATACCATGGGTTGTCTTCTTTTACAAATGGTATGCCATCATGGCGGTAATTCTCATTCCTGGGCTACCATACGCTCTCAAAGGCAACATATACAATCTAGCAAATTTTTATGTGAAAAAAACAGCCTTATATTTAACCCTGTAACTTTCAAAACACTATAAAACCTGTACATCGCTGAACACAAATATTAGTGTTTCAAAACAGTAAAAAGTATTACAACAATTATATCATCACTGAAAGTGTCGTTGGTGTGTGAAAAATGCAAAAAAAATCACTTTCACTGACAATATCATCACTGTGATATGTTTTAATGTTTGGAAATACTAATATTTGTGTTCAGCGAAGTCTCCCTGTTAAAATAGTACCCCCCATGTACAGGTTTTATGGTATCTTGGAAAGTTACAGGATTAAATATAGTGCTAGCAAATTAAATTCTCTGGACTTTTGGCCTGGGCTGTCAGGCAGGTCCCACAAATTGCAATCAATAAAATGACTTAATTATGTAAAAATATTACATAAATATGCACGTAGGCTTTATATATGTATATATACATAATATTAAGTAAAAAGAAGCCTTCCGATGCTCTGCCTTACTGCCAGGCTCCAGATGGGTGTCACGGCTTACCTGAGGTGGGAGTCCGGTAGGCAGAGATTTATGCTCACCCTTGCAAATAAACTCAGACCAAGGTGACCAGGTAAGAATCCACCTGGCCTGTGAGTCTATGCACAGGGGCTGTGCAGGATATTGCTCCAAGTCGCAGTACAGGCAGGAAAATCGTCGAGGATAAGCCAAAAGTCAGAGGGTGCCAGATGTCAGGATAAACGAGGGTAAGCCAAAGTCAAGGGATGCCAGAGGTCAGGACATACAATAAGAATGAGCCAAGGTCAGGAGCCGACTGGAGAACACTGGATCACAAACACAAACACAGGAACCAGAGCCAATGAACTGACACTGCCCTTAAGGAGAGGCAGTGTCTTATACCTGGCTAATTGGGCATCAGCTTCAAGGGGGCTGAGATTGATAAGAGCAGCCCCAGGTAAAATCCAGTCCCCAGTGCTGGGCAAGGCAAGGATAAACATAATACAGAAATAAAAATTGATGTGTGGTCCAGAGGCAAGATAGTAAGACTAGGACACAGATGGACCACAGTTCAAATTCTCTGTTGGGCACTTCTGGGGTGACTACGTCTGGATGTCACGGTGAGAACAGTGACAGTGGGGCAACCCAGAAGTGATTGCTGGGGAGCAATCACCTGGCGTCCCGGCAGTGAGGGGGGTAATGCAGGTTGCCTCGACATCGAGGTATCGCTGCAATACCATCATAGCGGCTGGAAGGTAAGTCCACTGTCCTTAAGGACCGTTTTTTGGCGGACGTACTGATACGTGTGTGGATGGGAAGGATAAAAAAGTAATTTCTCCCTAACTCCTTTAGTGTACACAACTTTTCATTAGTCATGGAAAATAGAAAAACACATACTGAATCACAGTTTTACCAGTTATATTTTATAGCGAACTATCACAGCCAGAAAAAAAATGAAAATAGCCAACTACGTGAGGTATAGGACTTTGTGGTTTTTTATACTTTTAATATCATTTTATTAGTAGTCTCTGCCCAGTTATCAAGTAATATTTTGTATTTAGCACAGTTCTGATATATAGTCTTAGTGCTATATGTGTCCCTCAGCATTTTATAAATGTTGGAAAATAGATGCATGTGTGGAAATGCAGGGAAAGTATAAAAAAAATTTATCTGAGGATTGTGACACAAATGTTAAATGCATTCTATGAGGGCATGAGTGGAATATAGATTGTATCTTTTATTGGACGTAATCTACTTAGATGTTGCAACAGCATTTAATGTGGTTTAACATGGAAGATTACTATATACATGGAAAAATAGAAGAATAGATGTAAGTGCTTGCTCTTGAATAGAACTGTCTTAAATATAGAATCATTAAGGGAAAAAAAATAATTGTAAGATAATAGAAATACAACAGAAGTCAACTGATGACATAACAGCAGACCCAAAATCCTATGTGGTGGTCATGATAAGAATGTCAGGTGGTCACCACAAAAAGGGTAAACAAACTAAACTCCCCAAGTGGGAGATGAAGTACAAATAGAATAGACTCCAATATGAAGTACAAATAGAATAGACTCTAAACCAAACAACTGCATGATACCAGAAACAAAAAAGACAAAGGGGAGTAAAATAATAGTTTAAAAGTAGGGAATCAGACTTACAACTTCAAAGTTCTTTCTAACTCTTTTTGTAATAGTTGGTCTTTTTATTGCCTGATAGACTTTTCTTATATTCACATCTGAACGACTACTGTTTGTCGCACTCTGGTATATGAGTTATATGTGATTCCCTGCCTTGGAACCATTATTAAATGTTAAGTTTTATTTTATACTAAACTCCCATTTGTTTCTGTTTGTGGCACTATGCAGTAGTTTGATCCATAGTCCATTTTATTTGTACAGTCTCTACCTTTTACAAACTGTCAGCTGTTAAGGGGATAACCAAACAGACTGCTATCCCTTAAGATCACACGAGTCCACAGCAACTTGTACTTGCCATCAGCTCCACTTGCAGACTGCAGCTTCCCAAGTCCCAATTGAACAAGTCGGTTTTCTCCTTTTACTCCACAAGCTAGGGAAACCCCAATGTCACAGGAGAAGGCAGGAGAAGCGACAGAACTACAACACTTTACCGAACCAACAATATCTGTTTTGGGGGAGGTAATTGCTGAAAGAAGATTTGCGAATACCTGTAGCCAGCAGTCTAGGCAAAATCTTCAATGTCAGTCATAAGCTAGTAGTTACAAAAGCCCTGTAATTTATTGTCACATATAAAAATATGTATTGATTCCCAAGGGGGAAATTTAATTTTACCTCTCAATAAATACATTATCAAAGGTAAAAAGCTGCTTAGGCAAGCTATAAATTAAACAAGAGAAAACTAGAAAAGTTCAAATTATTTACACTTGCAATAAAGGTGTATCTTAAAGCCTAGAGGAGTTATGATAACATTATAGTATTTTATACAGCCAGCTTTAAACAAATGATTTTTTTTCTGAGTTTCTTTACATTTATGTCTTCACTATCAAAATTGCTTTCACATTTTTTTTTTCCTTTTTTTTTTTTTCCTTTTAATAAATATAACCAGTAAACCCATTCTCTCTTCCTTGCTTTTTTGGCAAGAATTAAAATTTACAATTGAAAGAAGCAAATTTCTCTAGCAAAGACTCATTCTGTCTAAACTAATATCTTATGGAATATGGAAGTGGAAACTGAATGCTCCTCTTCCTTCATACAGTTATCATGTTTTAATTAGCAACTTTATTCAGTCACTCTATCTGAAAATTGGAGAGAATAAGAGAGGGCTCACTGTCAATCAGTTCAGAACAAGTATTATTTTTAGGTGTTATTTCACAGTCTGCCCAACATTCCCGAAAGAACCTTTCTGCTACATCATTAGTACAATATTGTGCAGGAAATTTTGATGTGGAAGTTATGCTAGTCTCTGCGCTTTTGCTTCTGCTTATTTAAATGCACTGCTTGGATGGTTGCTGTCCTGTTGTGGCCCATGTTTATCCAATAATTATTTTTCTATAGGCACTGTTTTTCTTGCTATCTCTAATATACATACGTTGTCCTCAGGGCTGGTGAGGACTTTTGCTAGACAGGTGAAGATGAATTTTGCCACCCCGCCTCTCACATCCCCCCCAAAAAATGCATTTTCCCCTTTATGTCCTTTAATTCCCCTTTTGGATTTCTAACCCCCTTTTGTGTTTCTTATCCTCTCTTTTTGAATGTCACCCCCTTTAGTATATTGTATCCCCCATTTTTTCCCTTTGTGTGTCTCTTTGTACCCTAGCTCTTTGTGTGTCTCTTACTTTACTCAGCCCCTTTGGGTGTCTTTCTTCCCTTACCTATCCCCTCTGCATGTGCCTTCCCCACAGCACCATGTCTAATTCTCCACCTAGCCCCTCTGGGTGTCTCCCCCTCAGCCCATGTCATCCTCTTTTGCTCCTTCCATAATCCCTGTCTCTCTTTTGTCACTTATTCAGACCATCTGTGTCTCTTTGTGCCCCCAGGTCCTCTGTGTATATGTCTCCCTCCTAGCCCCTTTTGTGTGTCTCTTTCCCAACACCTCTGCATGTCTCTTTCCCACCCAGAACCTTATCTCTTTCTCCCCCAGCCTCTCTTTGCCTCTGTCTTTCCTCTCCCCAGCTCCTATGGATGCCTCCCCCAGCCTCTCTTTGCCTCTGTCTTTCCTCTCCCCAGCTCCTATGGATGCCTCCCCCAGCCTCTGTCGTTCTCTTCTGCCTTTTCCTCAGCCCCTCTATGTATCTGTGCTCCCCCATCCTTTCTGTTTATCTCTTAGTCACACCAAATCCTTTTGTGTGTCTCTTTCTCCCCTTCCTACCCTTTCTGTGTTTTTCTTCCCCCCATTACCTTGTCTTTTTCTCCCCAGTATATTTTTTCATCCCCAAGCACCTCTGTGTCTCTTTGTGTTCCCCAGTCCCCTCTAAGTGTATCCCCTTCCTTATCCCATATGTGTATCTTTTTCCCTTTCCCCAGCCACTGTCTGTCTATTTTCCCTTGCCCGGCCCCTCTTTGTCACTCCCAGCCCCTCTGGATGTCTTCCCCCCCATGCATTTATGTAACTTTTGCCCCCTTTCCCAACCCCTCTGTGTCTCTTTGTGTCCCCCCAGGCTCCTTTCTCTTTTGTCCCCCCCTTTGAGGTTTCATTTCCCCATCCTGTGTCTGCTCACCTTCTCGTGTAGTGTGGCCGAGTTTCTCTATCCTATACCCAGTCTGTTTGGCACTCACAGCGAGCACTTCCTCTCAGACTGGGCATTGGATACAAAAATTCCTCTGCCATGGTACACTTGGCTATACTACTTGGAGTAACTGGCTGCATGGGAAGTGCTGTGCTGTACGATCCCCTCATGCCGGTCAAACAAATCATGTGCCCCCCAGACTGGTGCACCCTAAGAGCCACATATGCTGCCTTATGGTTGTGTTGATCCTGTAAGTTCTGCATGTTAAGTTATATCATGTCCTGACAATTGCATGTGTTTCTTACTTGTGCTATTCATGAATTCCATATTTAAAAAAGTTGCTATACAAATATTTTTTCAACTAAAATTTGTTTGATGGTGAAAGGATTAATAAGATAAACATATAACTTGGAAAATACCTTCACATAGAATCGGCAGTGCATGCAAATGCCTATTATTTCAGCTTTGTAAAATTACATGTATGTTTAAAAAGTCCTTGGTAATGAAACACCACTATGGGTCTTCTTGTATAATATATTATTAAACTTTAATTGTTGTCAACAATAAAATTTACATCACAAGAGCACAGATATGGGGTGAATGGCCAGCAGGCAGCATCCAAAAAGCTAAGTTAAATGTGTTTTGTCTTACAGTCAGCTTAAGTAATTTGAAATTTTTTGTTATGCATTTGTTCCACCATAATTTTGCAGTCATCCGTATTATTTATTGTTAAAATTGTTTTAAATTATTGTTTCAGTCTAGCTCTGAAATATCTTCTTAAAAACTGGTACCCAAAATCGCACCACATAGTCAAGGTGGGATCTTACCAGTGATTTATAAAGAGGCAAAATTACATTTTGAACATGTAAACCAATGTAAACCAATGCCCCTTTATATACACAAAAATGTTGGTCTGCACCAACTGCAGACCAACATTTCATACTGTTGCCCATATTATTGTGATTTAAAATTGTTAAATTGTGCCCGGTTTGTAATCTAAAAAAGTCCTTTTCATTTAATGTTATCCCTAACTCAACCCCATTTAACATATAAGTGGCTTGTAGGTTCTTTACTTTAAAATGCATGACTTTACATTAATCTGTATTGAATCTCATATTATTTTACCTAGTTTTGTTTGCAAAACCGACAAAGGAAATGTGGTGAAGCAAAGTTTGGGATCACTTTGAGTACCTCCAGAAAGACCAAATAGCAAACTGCAAATTGTGCGGCATGGCAGTGAAAAAATGGAGAGCAAAGGGTAATTTCACTAGTGCCAATATAAATTAACATATGCAAATACATCACAAATCTGTAATACTGAGGTAAGAAACAAGAAGAGAAAGTACTTTGCAAGCATCAGGTCTACTGGTACTGCATCTGATTCTGTGCAACCAACTACCATCAACAATACCTCCTCCACCACTACTGCCACCATCATCGTAAGACAGAGCAGGGGAGTTGTGAGGATATTAAACATATTAAATCATTTGGAAAATTATCCAAATCAAGGTCAAAGTTGTACAATCCAAATAGAGGAAACTTAGTAATAAGTGCATATAAACAGAAAGCAGCTATAACTGGTGGAGGTACCATTATCTTGCCTGAAGACATTTATTGGCTATCAATATTGATCATGTAAGCATTAAACTGCAAGAAGCTAAATTTGTCACTTTTATCTACATAGATTTCAGTTTGGGTGGGTAATTAGTTTCCTATGGGTATTGCCTATGTGATGTGAATTATTGCTTATATTAGATATATTTTATATAATAACAATTGTATATTTACATATAATTAAAAGGGATCTGTCATATGAAATACTAAAACAAATGCATTCAAATATACATTTTGTTTTGCATGTAGCTCATTCACTAGAATGGGACCGTTATAATATATGCACTGCAATATTTGACAAAACACAAAAAAAAAATGATGTCATCATTGCAAACTGAAAATTAATTGAATTAACGTTGTTGGAAAACTATATTCACTGTGATTTAAAGTTGATCATATTTTCTTCATGTGAAATATATATTAATTTACATTGTTTCAAAAAATAAGAGTACCTAAATATTTTGTGCAGAGCATATTTTATTCCAGATGTAATGCATTTAAATATATAATTGTCAATTTTTCTATTTGTTCATACTGAAATTATTTGCATTTGTTATGTTTGCAATGTTATTTTTCTTGTCAACGTCAAGTTATTTTCCTCATTTCAATCGACAATCCCTCAAGGCAAATTTGAAAATCAGTTTATGGAATTCATTTATTCTTGTAGCTTTCCCCCATTTTTCATTGCTTACCTATTGTTAGTTTTCGAATCTCTATGAGGGACAAAGGACATTTTATAACAATATGTGCATCTGTTTATCTACCAATTTATATCGCATTGAGAACAAATATACTTGATTTAGACAACATACCCATCATTTTGAAGGTACAAAATGCGTTTATATTCTGAATTAAATGTACTTTTTTTCACAAGCAAAAGTACATTTTACAAACCAAGGAAAATATAGAATGGCTCAAAGTGGTAAATCATTTAAGCATTAAAGCATCTGGCTAGATATGCAGGGTTATTCACTAAAGTGAGAATTCAAAGTGAATTTAAAATTTAAGGTGTAGCTAAACTATATGGATAGCTGACTTAATAATATTTTTTCCATTTTGTCTATTTTGACCTTAAAGGAAAACTGTAGGCACATAAACAACTTCATCCTATTGAAGTTGTTATAGTGCCTGCAGTCCTGCCCCCCTATACCACCAAATCTGCTCTATTTTACTAATAGAACCATGGCTTCATGCCCTTCCTCTAAGCCCTCTGGGTATGACTTTTTGGCTTTAATATCATAACACGTTCGGATGTCATGCACAGTGCTGTCATGGTCAGCCATAGAAAATCATTGAATAAATCATTGAGTAAAGTGCTGTGGAATTTGTTGACGCTATATAAATGATAAATAATAACATAATAATAATACAATGATTCTCAATTAAGAAATCATAGGCACATCACTGTGAGCACCACTCATTCACCTATGTTGCCCTATGCTCCTCTATGAGAGGCACTGGATTGGCCATCATCCTGGAAGCAAGCATCTAGGATGATGCAACCCAAGGAGGTTATGGCAGCACTGAGGGAGAATAAGCACTTGAAAAAAAGATTGAAATTAGCACTGGAATTTTTTTTGAAAATTTCAGATTTGAAATTAACTTTAAATTCACCTTGCATTCCCACTTTAATGAATAATCATGAAAATATAAACATTTTATATTGTGTGTCAAAGTAAATCTCATGATTGATTATACCTTCCACAAGCACATTAAATCTACCCCGTGCGCCTAGTCTGCACAGTTTTCTTTTTCTCTGACAAATCAGTACAATCAGACATCAAAAAGTTAAATAGAAAAAGATTATTGTTTGTGGGACCAAAATCTTTTCCAAAATATCTAAAGAAGTGTTTCACTGCATGCTGAAGTCCTGTTTTCTCTTGTTCCTGCTTTAAGAGTTGTCAAGCCTTTAGACTACGATTAAAATGCCCATCAATCCTCCTGCATTGATCAAGTATGGGTGCAACCTTTGTATTGGCTTTGGGAACTGCAGTCTCTACTACAAGATGTAGGAGGTGTGCAGAACAGCACACATGTACACAGAAACAATCTCACAGAGCAATATTGTGGTTGTTAGAACATATTGGTCACGCGATCTCCAAAAGTACAGCAAATCAAGTAAGTATTTACATATTAGCAAGTGGTATTACAAAATATGAAAAGAAGATGAAATACAAAAAGCATAATAATATCCAAAGTAAGCCAAAAATTATTAATGATTTATTAGGTGAATCAGGTAATAAAATTGAAAATATGCAAGACTACATAATGCAATATATATATACATAACCACTTATATTATTCTTCTTTGGCACAATAGGTCATCAATATTGTGGAAAACATTTTTCTTGACTAGTTTCATCCTGTTGTAACCGTTCGTACTCCAATTTACCGATATAACGTCTTATAACTTAGAATTTAGCAGGGCTAACCATACAGATATCTTAGCTAAATATTGTATAGTCGGTATAGAGTTTCTCTATTTAAAATACATAAATAATTGAGAATACAATAAAATATAGGAGTTGGAAGCAATAACTTTTGTCTTATTAATATAGTTTATTGGATAAATGAATAAAGATCCATTAATATATCATAAAGCAGAGTATACAAGATTAAATGAATAAATGCTTGCAATATAATTAGTATAACATACCCTCCTGATTATACAGGTAATCTCTCAGTATGTCACCTCCAGAGTCGGTCAGTATGTCTCTATCTAGCATTGATCTAGCATGTATATATAGTATAGCATTTCTAATTACTACTGGTAATGTATGGGTTAATTCATCTTAGGGTTAAAAGCAGTTCATATATAAAAATAAAGGAAAAACACCCTTATCAGTCTAATGTCATAACCTAGACATCTTTAATCTGTATTTGGACTAGAAGTTAGGTTGACATACACCTTAGGGTTAAGAGAAGGTCATATAACAAAATAAGTCTAATGTCATAACCTAGACATCTTTAATCTGTATTTGGACTAGACGTTAGGATGACATAGGCAAAGCCTTGAATTGTTATTGCATTAAATTAAGACAAGATGGAGTAAACATGTTGTGTACTGTAAATAGGTAAAAGGTTATTGGTTAAAGAAACAGTTGCAGTTTAAAGAAATACAATGTAGCAATGTGTATTATACCCACAATTGCCCATCACACCCTCCTGTTTAAACTGAGGGTTTCTTTGAAAAATATTTTTTCTTTCTTTGCTTAACACCTCCCTGCTCATGTAAGGGAGGGGACTGTGGTGAATAGGACACAGTGGAAGGGACAGAAATGAAACAATTACAATCATATATACCTGTGTGATTGCACATTATGTCATCGTGATCAGTACGTAAATAATAAAATTCACCTGGCATATAATGTGTTATGTCATTTTGAGTAAACTCTTTTCTCATGTCAGTTTTCCAAATTCCACCCCAGCATTTATTAAAATTTTGTGTACACACCATAACTGTTGTGATCCCATATGCACCATGAGAGACAATGTTAATATGACCAATATCTTTGATTAAAGCATATAGCTGGAATATCTCTTTAGCTCGATCCATGCATTTAATGGATGGTTGATTGTAGTGAGTCAAAAGAGCTGTTGTCTGACAAAAATTTAAGAAGGTCATCAAATCCCTCGGTAATATATTCATGGCTGGATCCTGAAAGGAGAAGCATGTCAAAGTCATCAATTGCCTGTTGTAATCCAAGTTTCTGGGGTGCATTTCTGGTGGTGGTGATTGTTTTGGAGCGTCTGGATACCGAGTTAGTATTGGTAGCAGGTATTCCTTTAACATCATTGGTTGCCATAAGGACACTGGCACCTTTGTTCTTGGTGTTTGTCTTTGCATGTTTCCTCTTCTGTGATACATTTTTACACCTCCTATAATGTGTATAGATTGGATATATGTAATGATAATTTTATAACATGACAGGAGGCTTCCTATTTTGCATTAACTCTCTTTACTAAACTCCACAGCAGTAAAGAAAACGTAAAGAGTAACAAATAAATCACTGAGCAGCATAGTATATAAGGGTCATGCTGCCTGTACACTTTCTCTTTCTTTACTGCTCCATCGCAGACAGGTCAGAATATTTGCTCCCCTGGAGCTTTCTACATTTATTGTCATTTCTTGTTTGTTCCATATATATATTTCAAACATATTTTCTCACTTTGTTTACATCCTTTTATTTCTATTTCCTATCTTCATCAGGGCTGTGGGACTAGGGGCTCTCTGTGGGTCTTTTCTGCCCCTATTTGCCCCTCTGTACCTCCTGGGACCCTCCCTTGGCTTCCCGTTGGTCCCCCCAGGTTCCCCCACTGCCCCCCTTCCCTGGAGTGCCCTCCTGGGCTCCCTCCTTGCGGCCGGTTTCATTCGCGGCCGTTTTCGCGCCGGCCCGCTTCCATCCGCGGCCGGCCTCAAAATTTAGTCCCCGGCTTGCGGCCTACTTCGCGGCCGCCATTTTGGATCGCGGACATCGCGAGATTCTCGCGGCCATCTTAGTTTTGCCTCGTGCATCTCATTAGGGACTCAGTGTGGCTGTGCTAGCTTGCTGGTACCTCTGAAACTGCTGTTTTCCTCACCTTTTGTCTCTGACACCATCTGTGACTATAGGATTACCTACTCAAGCACCCCATCTGCTGCTTTCAACCTGCTACTCAGTCTGTGCCTCATCTGCTTCTATCAAGCTATCCTGTGGCTGGGTCAGTCAGGTCAGTGCTGCTGCCTGTTTATTATTACTGTGACCTGCACTTAAGGGTCCCAACCCTGTGCAACCGGGGTGAGCCCCCACTATAAAGATGCTGCTTACTGGGAGACTAGCTGTTGCAGTTCTCTCTAACTGGGTGAGCCCCAGTTTATAAGGTCACTACTATACCCTGCTGGGGTTATTCTGGGCTTGCTCCCACAATACTTCCAAATCTGACCCTACGCCTACTACCAAGACCTGGGTGCCTGTTTATTACTGTGCCTTTCAATAACTTATAGCCTACCCTACCATGGAAGATTCCCAGAATGTCCCTGTGGACTTCCAGGCCATGATTAACGCAGCTGTCGCTGCCTCTGTGGAGAAGGCACTCTCCAAGGCCCGAGCTTCGGCTCCTGACGTACCTAAACGCAGACGTCCACGCCACGAGTCGGAATCCGAATTGTCCGACCACCAGGCACGGGAGGATTCCCGCCCTAAAAAGCGCCATGACAAAGGCGAAGATGGCACACCCAAACCAACTAAGGGTAAGGCACCTGCCAAGCACAAGTCTGCCAAATTACACACCCCGGCCCCGCGTCAGGAGTACTCTTCTGACGAAGAGCAAGAAGCCCAGTCCATGTCAGTGCTGGATGAATGGCAAGCTGACGCCTCTGACTCGGACTACGACGCATGGGGTTCGGACGAGAAATCTGTCTCCGCTTTCATGCGAGAGACTCTCCTGGGTGCGGCCCAGACAGGAGGTGTCGAGGACACTGCGGACGCAGAACCTCCTCTTGATTCAGATACCATCTTGGACCCCTCAGGCCAAGTGATGTTCGACCCCCGCAACATTCGGCACCCCAGGTCGGGTGACTGGTCGCCTCCTGAACACCTTTCTAGGTTTATGCACCTGTGGCTCCGCAAACCTCTGGAGAAAGAGGTCCGCAGCCGACTCAGGTCAGAATGCCCACGCCCTTCCCTGCCGGATAAGGTCGCGCAGACCCCGGAATTCGACAAGGTTATGTCAACCTTCATGATGCGCAGTGGTAGAGACCCTCGCCGAGGGGTGGAGAAAGGCCTATGGGGCGCCCAAGATAACCTGCTGGATTCTGTAGGCCCCCTGGCTCGCATTATGTATTTGGCGGATGATGCCTACACCAAAGCCGATTCCTTCTCCACTGAGGACATCAGGGAATGGGCACATGATGTTCGTGAGTGGGCACAACGGTGTTTTTGTTTCATCGGAAACACTAATGTTACGCTCTCTTCGGAGAGAAGAAAAGCAGCGTTGTACCGTATTAACGGCAAACTGGCAGACCTTGGCACAAAGGAGATTGGGCCCCAGGCACAAGGGAAATTATTTGGCGAACCGTTCCTCAAGGAACTCAACAAACACATGAACGTGTTCACCTCCCTTAACAAGGCGCAGTCCTCAATGCGCAGAGTGTTCAGAAGCAACCCTACCAGAGGGGTTTTTGGAAGGGCTGGCCGGCAACGGGGCCGTGCCGCCAGCCGATTTTGGCCTTCAGGCCCCCGCACCCAACCAACACCGTTTTACCCGACAAGAGACTACCGGCAGCAACCCTTTTCCAGAGGCTCGGATAGAGGTCGTGGACCCCGCGGACGCGGACGTTCCCGCTTTGCTGCAGGTAAGGACCCACATTCCTCCACTGTTACCATGTACCCGCACTGCGGGCCGTATTTCCCTTTCTTTCCAGAATTGGGCCGCCCTATGCTCAGACACATGGATCCTACAAACTGTACAGGGATATATCATAGACCTAGTGGGGAACCCCTCTCAGGTTCAGCCCCCTCTCCCCATCCACATGTCATCCTCCGACCACAACCTCGTCAACGCGGAGCTACGCGAGCTCCGAGACAAAGGGGCTATCCAGCCGGTCCGCGACGGGGGTGGTTACTTCAGCAACATCTTCCTGGTTCGGAAAAAGTCGGGAGAATACCGCCCCGTCATCAATCTACGCGCCCTCAACGCATATGTGGTCTACCGCCACTTCAAGATGGAAGGCATCCACCTCCTGCGAGACCTTCTTCGAAGCAACGACTGGTTCACCAGGCTCGATCTAAAAGACGCATATCTGTCAGTCCCGGTGCACCCGGACTGTCGAGCACTCCTACGTTTCCTCTGGCACGGACGCCCTTGGCAATTCACTTGCCTTCCTTTCGGGCTCAGCTCAGCCCCATGGTGCTTCACCAAACTCCTAAAACCAGTGGTGGTCCACCTAAGATCCAGGGGCATTCGATGCATCATCTACTTAGACGATCTTCTCCTCTTCTGCTCCGACGAACACAGACTACGCCAACACACTCACCTGGCAGTGTCCCTACTGGAGTCTTTGGGTTTCGTGGTAAACCAACAGAAATCGGAGCTGACCCCTACCCAGACGATACAATTCCTCGGCTTCGAGATCGACTCGACAACTTGCACTCTACCAGCCTCAAAGATCACAGCCATTCGCAAGGAGATTCGCAGGGTTCTTCGTCTCGACTCCATTCCACTACGCAATCTGGCCAGGATTGTAGGACTCCTCTCTGCCTCCATTCAGGCCATATTTCCGGGTCCCCTCCACTACAGGGCCATGCAACGTCTCAAGGCGAAATACCTACGCCGCAAGCCTACTTACAACCAACCCGTCCCGGTGACGATGGAGGTTCGCGAGGAACTATCGTGGTGGCTGGACAGTATGCAAGCCTGGAACGGCAGGGCCATATTCGGAGACGCTCCAGACTTCGTACTGGAATCAGACGCCAGCCTGTGGGGATGGGGTGCCACCAAGGGAACCATCTCCACGGGGGGAACATGGACGACGCAGGAGCTCTCCATGCACATCAATTGCCTCGAACTCCTGGCAGGATCCTTCGCGATTCGCAGCTTGGCCCGGGAAAGATCCAACTGCTGCATCCTCCTGCGCATGGACAATGTATCCGCAGTCCAGTACATCAACCACCTGGGAGGCGCTCGCTCTCGCCTGCTGTCGGATATCACGAAAGGCATTTTCGACTATTGCCTCCCTCGCAACATCACGCTACAGGCAGAATACTTGCCAGGAGAAATCAATCTCACAGCCGACTGGTTCTCTCGCCACTGGAGAGACGTCAGCGACTGGAAGCTAAACACGAGAATCTTCAGGGCCCTTGCAGCCCGTAGGGGTCCCTTTCACCTGGATCTGTTTGCCTCTCGCAACAATCACCAGACCCCGGAGTTCTTCAGCTGGCTCCCGGACCCGGAGAGCAAGGCGACAGACGCATTTCTCCAACAATGGCCGTCGACAGGAGCCTACGCTTTTCCCCCATTCTCCATGATTGCGAGAACGCTACACCAGATACGGACGCAACAGATCAAACTGGTTGTCATAGCGCCCTTGTGGCAGAGCCAACCATGGTTCCCGGACCTCCTGGCCTCCTCCTACAGGGACCCTCTTCTCCTACCATCCTTCCCGGACCTACTCACGGATCCCAAAGGGCATCTCCACCCACTACTCCTGGAAGACCGGCTACCCCTGGTGGCTTGGTCTCCTTCCGGGGTTCCTGGCGAGTCAGCGGACTATCGCAGGCTGCTAGGGACCTCTTATGGGACTTATGGGCCCCGGGAACTAGACGCTGTTACCTTTCAGCTTGGACCTCCTGGTCTACTTGGTGCATGGAACGGGACTCCGATCCCTTTACAGCACCTATTCCCATGATTCTTAATTTTCTCTCCTCCTTGTTTTCATCTGGCCGCTCTTACCGTTCGGTCAACGTCGTGCGCTCCGCGATTTCGGCGGCTCACACCCCGTCGGGGATCTCCCGGTCGGCAAAGACCCTCTGGTCTGCCGTCTACTCCGCGGTATGCGGCTCCGCCGTCCCCCGGCCCCCAGATACCCTCACCTATGGGATGTGGGACTGGTTCTCCGCTTCTTCAGGGATTGGCTTCCGAATGACCGCCTCTCCCTACGCCAACTATCCGCTAGTGCGCTTTCCTCCTCTGTCTCGTATCTTTCCGACGGGTTTCGGACGTTCGGGCCTTCGACGTGGACGCTTTCGAAGTGGCCCCTGAAGGGGTCACGTTTCACATTTCCCGTCGCACTAAGTTGGGTTCGACCTTGGTCTTTTACCCATTTTTTCCCGACGACCCGCAGCTTTGCGTCGTGTCCACCCTCCGCAGGTATGTTTCGGTTACCTCCTCGCTCCGGTCCTCTACGTCGGGCCAACTCTTAGTCTCCTACGTGCGCCCTCACGCCCCAGTCTCGGTCACCACCTTGGCCCGATGGATCCGCTGGATCCTTTCCCTCGCAGGTATAGACCCCGCTTTCGGCGCCCACTCCGTTCGCGGTGCGGCGGCTTCATCAGCCTTCCTGGCAGGGGCGTCCCTCTCGGATATTCTCCGAACGGCGGACTGGTCTAGGGAATCCACTTTCCGTACATTTTATTTTCGCACTCCCCCTTCTGCTGGGATGTCACTTCTTCAGCGTTAAAATTGCAAAATAGGAAGCCTCCTGTCATGTTATAAAACTGAAGATTATGCTAGCTTTAGTGTACTAATAATCTTAATTTTAATAAGGACAGGAGGCGAGTATTTTCCCTCCCTTTTGTTCCCTACCCTGACTCCTCGGGGGAGTGGATCTTAAGGTGATGGATTTTGGGATTCATATTAGTGGTTCCACTATCTCCTGGACATATTTGGTATCCCTTCCATCTCTATTCCCAGTGTTTCCACCTAGACGGACAGTTTAGTTGTACAACATGCTTACACCTACACATATTTAACCTATGGCCAGCTTACAATCTGTCTGTACTGTTTAATTTACACCATTCTGTTAAAGCCCACAGGCGTGAACAGTTACGGTTCAGTACCTAACCGATTTTATACTCTCCTTTCAGTGTAACCCTCTTCAGGACTTCCACTGGTCGCTGGTTCATTAACCTCACGACTCCGTAAGATGGGATGACGGCTTCGTTTGGTCTCTCCTCCTATCTCGTTACCAGGAGTCTCCTTAAGTTCCGCTCGCCAGAGACCGCAGTTACCGTTTCATTGAGTTTCTGGATGTTCGAGCTCTATCTGGACTTGGATGTCGCTTTAAGAAAGAGGAAGTGTACAGGCAGCATGACCCTTATATACTATGCTGCTCAGTGATTTATTTGTTACTCTTTACGTTTTCTTTACTGCTGTGGAGTTTAGTAAAGAGAGTTAATGCAAAATAGGAAGCCTCCTGTCCTTATTAAAATTAAGATTATTAGTACACTAAAGCTAGCATAATCTTCAATTGTTCTGATATTTCTTTATAGAAACAAAACCTTTGTTAGGTCTAAAGATATATGGGTTATTGGAATCAGCAAAATATTTATGGCAATTCCTACATTGGTATTTAAAATAATATTGTCCTGGTACAATTTCTTTAAAAGTTAAGATTGCTCTTTTATGCAAAATCTCTCTAGATCTTTTTGGTATAGTTGATAATTGAAAACATGTAGAAATGAATTTATTCATGTTTCTTTGCCCTGTGAGGGAGAAAAGAAATAATTCTCCAAGTTACAATTAGTAAAAATATAATAATTATAGTTATCATTATTGGTTTCAAATACCAAAAAATACTAAATCCTGTTCCTATTACCCCTTTAACAAGATTTGCTAAAGATTCAGCTATGCTTTGAACAGTTTTACCAATTGAAGGTAAAATAGGAGTCACTATCTTACCAAGTTCTTTCAGCCAGTATGGGAAATCTCTCTCGTGGTCTTGAATATTGAGAAGAGAAAGCCTAACTCTTATTAATATATCTTGCACTTGCTCGTGGGTGGAGCATAAGGTGATTTTGAATTGTTGTAAGTGAGCCAAGAAAGCACTCATATATGGAAGTTTTAAAGATATTGGGGGTATGTGTATTTTAACGATATCTGTTAGTTTATCATTTTGTAAAGGAGGTTTTAACAATCTTCCATAACAGTAAATGTCATAATCCGTGGTTACAATTAATGGCTGTAAAGCAGGTAACTTGCAATCTGAATAAGGACTCATAATTAAATAAGAACCATTTCTTAAAGATTCAAAGTACAGATAATCATTTTGTATTGGTTCTATATTAAGTAAGCAATCAGCTGATGTGGCAGGATTATTTCCACAAGGAGTCTGTACTTTTACATCTTCACATATTACATAACTTTTTTCTAGGCATCTAGAAACAGACAAATAATATATCTGATCACATGTCTTTGATATATATTGATATGGATGTTGTATTGTTATCTTTGCCAACTTTTCACCTGTTTGTAACAGGTGACCTATATTATCAAGCTTCCAATTCGTGGTGTATATTTCACCTGGAAGAGTTAACTCATAATAAATTTTAACTTCCCACTGGCTAACCTTGGCATTGTTTAAATGTTTTGTTTCTCTGATATCATAAACAAAGGTCTGAGAAATGTGCAATAACACTTCGATTTGTTTCTTAGTTAATTTTAACCTTTGAAGCACTTTAGTTATGTTAACCAGACTTGTATCAATTAAACCATTTTGTAAATTAGATCGAATATCAAAAATCTTCTGATTCAACATAGATATCTTCACACTTTCTTCTAGTGTAGAAATATCATATATTAATGCTGCAGTAAGCGTTATCAGGTGGTCTTTAAGAATCAATATACCTTGACGTAGCAATTCATCATTTAGATCAGAATAATGGGATACAACCTGAATAGCTTCTACAAGTAATTGGCCGGTATATAGGAAGGAGTTTGCATTGGTTAACAAAGTCCTTCTTCTGCGAGACACACGTCTCATGTTACATTCATCTGGATCACTATTTTGTATATTTTTATATGTAATATCTAAAAATGTTTTATTAGTAGGCCATGCTGCGATTGCAAATGGCATCTCTGCAACATTCTGTAAAGTACAATTCTGAAATTCACAAGGTCTATCTTCATTAGCGATTAAAACATACATTTGAGTTTTTATACCATTAATTACAATATCTGTATTATATATCATACTGTCACTGACACATTTCTGATACAGGGAGTATACTAAATAATTTGCATTAATACTTATCGGTTTCCTCTCGATGCACCACATTCCTGGAAGTCCAGAATATAGCAAAAATCCTTGGTCTATGTTTTTAGGTTATAAATATGTTTTAGTATGTGTTGATGCATGTACCAGGTTTACTTGGTTATACCCTGTGCGAAGTGTGACCTCTAATACCACGATTGCTAGTCTCACTTCCTTGGTATGCATTGGTAAGCCTAGGACCATCCACTCAGATGGTGGTCCTGCATTTACTGCAAAAGAAACCCAGAACTGGGCAACCTCGTTTGGGTTACTTTGGGAAATCAGTGCACCCAACCACCCTCAAAGTTGTGGGGTTGTGGAACGGAAAAATGCTGAGGTGAAAAGACTATTAACCAAGTTGCTAGTTGCTCGCCCCACACAGTGGTATCCACTTATTCCTATGGTACAATTGGGCATTAACAATATACCTAATACTACTAATGGTAAAACTCCATATGAAATGTTGTATGGTGTCCCTTGTAACACAACTTTTACTGAACATATTTCTGCACCAGGGAGATTAGAACAGCTGGTTCTGTTAGAGGAAATTAGAGAATTGTTTTCTCGACCCACAACGCACCACAATCCGTCACCTACTACTTGGGTTCCTACTGTTGGCCAGTTCGTCCTGGAGAGGGTCCATACACTACGCCCCCTGCGACCACGCTGGAAAAAGCCTGTGAAAATCGTGACGATTTTAAATCCGAGAACTTTTATTACGGAGAACAAACAAGGCCAACAGAGAACAGTAAGCATTGATAATTTAAAACCAGCAAAGTATTTCCAAGATGTCCACAGAACCATTGACCCTGACACAGTGGATACTGTCGAAGGAAGCAAGAGAAACACAAAAGAGGATGGAAAAGCAACCCATCTCACAGCCTCGCAATAGACCAACTCATGATCAGATAATTGAAAATGCAAAGGAGAAGGATCTACGAACAAAAAATGACATATTTACAATTGCTATGGAAGAATTGGAACATGAATCATCATTACCAGAAAAACAGACTTTACATAAAGTATGGAACACAGTAAGAAAGAAGTGCAAAGATGGAAGCAAATGGATACTGAAGAATTGTATGTGGTGTCTCTTTATTACTATCTGCAGCATTATCATGATAACATCAACCCTAGTAGTCGTTTTGAAACTGCATTGGGATTATGTTAACAACCAAGAAGCTCCCGTATTGAATTGGACTGCATACAATACAAGTTCCATGATCGTGAGGATGACCTCCAGGAACCATCTTATGAAAAGAGACACAATTCACAGCGAAGTAATCGCCAATGTGACGTATTCTGGTCACCTATTGGAAACCATACCCAAAACCGATTATACACAAGAAACAAGTGATTGGACTATCTCAAATCCTAATACTAGACTCAGCAGTGATGGCTAAAGATGCTGGAATTAAAAGTGAGACGGGACAGATGCTTGTCAAAGAAACTTTGGATGCACATATGAAGGTGATTCAAGAAAAGACTTTGCCATATAGTTTACCATTGGATGACTATCGCAAACAGCCTTCTTATGCTGAAAAGATGTGCTATGCTAATTTTGGACATATTTATAACTGTGGGATGGTGGCAAAGGTCCAATATGATCAATATATAATAATTCAAAAGGTACATTGGGTATGGATTTTTCAATAAATGGTACGACTGAATGATTCGGTCTATTCACTAATAAGCATTGCTTACAATTACCAATAACATGAACAACAGTCCTTCTCATATTGGGCCACCAGTATCTTTTTTTCAGAGTAATAAGTACATTATCTCTACCCAAATGAGCTTGTCCTAATCCTGAATGAGCCTCTAGTACAAGTTTTTCCCTCTCCTTTACAGGAGGAACAATGAAGTTATTACCATCAATGGTTACTATACAATCAACTCCTTCTAAATGATAGGAGTATTTGGTAGGATAGCCAGCTGGATTATGTCTGGTCTTATCCAGGCAAGCATTTAACTCTGCATCTACTTTGAGAGAAAGGGTATGTTTCTGTGATCTAGTGACCACATTAACAGAATAGCTTTGGCTGACACTTTGCGCCAAAGTGTCTGCCAGCTGGTTGCCAACTGTATGAGGTGAAGAACCTAACTTCCTGTGTGCAGGTTCATACACAATTTCAATGTCAGGTTTCTTTTGCAAATATGCATCAATTTGTTTCCACAAAGAAATATGTTTCAACGGTTTACGTTGTGCTGTAAGAAAACCATTTGAGCGCCAGACTGAGAGATCTTGTACAGTGGATCTTGCGAGATAAGCTGAGTCTGTCACTATCAAAACCGGCCCCACTATTGACATACTTTCCTTTAAAGCATGTGTATATGCATATATTTCGGCATACTGTGCTGAATGATCACCTATGGGTATTGACCAAGTCTGATCTACCTGTCCTGGTACACATTTTACAATACCGCAACCTGCAGATTTATTTTTGTTTTCGGCTAAAGAATTTACAGCTGATCCATCTGTATAAAATATAGCTTTATAAAAATCATTAGGGTGTGTCTGTCTTTCCCATTTATTTTCAGAATCTGATGAGGTTGGTAGATCATCTAATGTTGGTAGTGTTTTGTCATGAATAAAGGTTAGTTGTGGATCCTCTAACAGAGCATACCATTTGAGCCAACGGCTTTTTAAAGCCTTTCTTTCTGTAATTGTTTGTTTCTGCAGAGCATTTAGTGAAGCAACAGGTGTAAATAACACAATCTGTTGTCCTTGAGCTATGTTTCTTGATTTTAATAATGTAATCGAAATAGCTGTCAAAACTTTTTCCAGAGGAGTATATTTTAATTCAGTTTTAGTAAAAACATAAGATAGTAGACATAAAGGAGTCACGTCATTATCATTATATAAACGTGCATATGCTACATGTGGGGAACATGTGATTATAGCTATAAGCTTTGTATCACAATTTCGTTGGGCAAGATATGATGTGTTATTCACTGCATTAATAAGAGCTTTTAATGCTTTGTCATTTTCTGTTGTCCATTCAAAAGCAATTGTATTGCGTTCATTCTTAATTTCTCTTGAGATGGCTGAGTTTAATGAGACTATCAGTTCTTTATAATTTGGAATAAAAAACATTGCATAATTTAGAAGGCCAACAATGCTCCTCAGTTGTTTTAAATTCTTTGGAGCAGAAATATTCGATATCTTATCTTTGTAGGACGTAGTCAAACCACGACCTTGATTCGAGATTTCAAATCCTAAATAGTTTACTGTATGTCTGGCTATTTGTGACTTTTTTAATGAAATAATATAGCCAGCTATTTTCAGTCTATGAAGAACTGTTTTCAATACATCCAAATGTTCACTTTCAGTGTCATGTGAAAAATATATATCATCTACATAGACTTCCACATTAGGAATGTCAGTTAGCAATGAAATAACATCTGCTGTAAATAATGCCGGAGAATTAATAAAACCTTGTGGTAATCTCGTCCAAACATACTGTTTACCTGCCCAGGTAAAACTAGTTATATTATAACTTTCAGGACTGATGGGATGGCTCCAGAAACCATTGGATAAATCCAATGTTGTTTTATATTTTCCTCTAAACATATGCTGTAATATGGATGGGGAATGTGTATTCTGAGCTGCTACAGGTGGTGTAACTCTATTCACCTCTCGATAGTCTAACACCATTCTCCATTTATGATCTGATTTTGGTACAGGATAGATGGCAGAATTCATGGAACTATATTGTTCCTTGAATTCAGCAGGTCATTTATTACAATCTGTATATCAGGTATTGCAAGTGGGTTAATTTTATATTGTGCCTGTTTCTTAGGTGCAAGTGTTCCTGTTGCTATATGATGACAAATATCCCTCCTGTGTCCTACTTGATTTTCCCATTGTTGAAAAACATCCTTATTCTGTACTAGAATTTCTTTTAATTCTTTTTTATTTGTTAATGAGGTGAAATTTAATTGATGTTCTATATGTGAATCAACATTAATAGGTACAGTAAGCTGTAGTGCAGGTTTTGAAACTATATCTATGAAATGTGAAACATCTTTATATGCAATTAAGAATGAAACATCCAAACTAGGATGTTCAGCCAGTTCAAGATTAACCTTCCTTCCATTAACTTTAATAGTATCATGATATAAAGGATATGTACCATTGCCCTCTAATGTTTCAATAGTAACATTAGAAAATGGATTGGTTTTTAATATGTTTTTCTGTACAAGTGAAATTTCTGCTTGTGTATCTAACACCCCTTCATATGTCCTCAGATCATATGTAATCTGCAAATCAAGATTATTCATCCTGATTTTCTTCTTGCTCTGGGTTTTGATTCTCGGTTTTCTTTATTTTTTGTATCTTTCTGGTTGTTGCTGGAGGATGTGTTGGAGGATGTGAGGATGTTGATGGGGTAGTAGAACTTTTATCTTGTCCTGTTCTGTCTCTATCCCTGACTTGTCCTGGGGATCCTCCGTATTTGTCTGGGCCTTTAACCCTTGGTCTCAATCTATATCCTCCGCTATATCCAGGAAATTCTGAATATCTTGGGGCTTCTCCTTTGGAAGTTGACTGATATCTTTCAGTACGATCTATCTCTGTAGTCTGTTCTTTTTCCCTTTGATATGTCCTATATGAGGGACGAGAATAATCCCTGTTAGTTCCATCTATAGATGTAGATGGTCTAGATTCCCTTTTTATGAATGTAGAACTTCTCCTATCTTGTTTTTGCCTGTCTCTTCTAGGGGTAAATGCTGCATTGCTTTTCCTATCTTTGTTTCCTGCTTTTTCTTTGCTTTTATACCCCTCTCCTGTAAGATCCTTACCTAAAAGTGTGTATGTGCTCCTTAGGATTTCAGGCATTCTATCACTTTTCTCATTTTCGGTCAATCCATGCAACCTTCTTTCTATGTCAAGTATTAATGCTTGACCTTTTACTAGTGGTTTCAAGCAACCCCAAACCATGGAATGATTTCTGCTTGTGAATCTCATCCCTAAATTATATGCTGCTATAATCCCTGACTTTGTATTCACTCCCGCCAGTGTGTCTGACAGTGTAGAAATCGTCACTTTGCCATAAGTCTTTTCATATAGAGTGGATATTACAATATCCCAGTTTTCAGCTTCAGCTTGTGTAATTGACAATCCAGAGGGCAGTAATGCATTTACTAGCCCCTGTCTCTGAACTGCAGTTTGAGTTGGGTAAACCCCATCTAACGTATGTGTTTTTTCATTAAGCCATAATGCTATTTCCTTAGCAGATGTTGGTACTGTGCCAATAGTAGCTTTAATATTAGACATAGGAATACCCTGTATTCCTGTCCCCACTGTGTGAACTATAGGAGCACTAACAATTGGTGCTATTAATGCCTGTCGTAACAAGTCTCTCAAGAAAATAATTTCTGGCATTAACCTCTCTCTTTCTGCTCGTGCAGACTGTGCAGGTGCCGGTAATTCATGGCTGTGTACGGGAACATATAGTAATCCCCTACCTATACCCCACTGTCCTGGGACTAATGGGCCATGTCTTGCTGGTGTATTAGGTATATTAGGTCGTTTACCAAATAGTTGTATATATGTCTCTCTTGTCATATTAATTAAGGTCTGTGTACTTAAATCTGGTGGAGTGTTAGGTAGTTCTGTAAATGTTGGCTGATCTAGATCTACATTTTCCGCATCAGTTAATTGAATGCTGATTACAGCATACCTGGCTCCTGCACCCCAAGGGCCTTGTACAATTTCACATAGTACCATTTCTCCATGATGAAGATCTCTCTGTGCCTGGGCTACAAAAAGTTCATTAAATTCTCGATATCTCAAGAATAATTGTCCCATGACAAAGAATTGTGTCTTCTCTTACATATAAGAGGTTACCTAGGTATTTTTGCTTAAAATAAGTAAAGCTAGTGCTTCCAGCCCCACGTTGGGCGCCAATTGTAACCGTTCGTACTCCAATTTACCGATATAACGTCTTATAACTTAGAATTTAGCAGGGCTAACCATACAGATATCTTAGCTAAATATTGTATAGTCGGTATAGAGTTTCTCTATTTAAAATACATAAATAATTGAGAATACAATAAAAATAGGAGTTGGAAGCAATAACTTTTGTCTTATTAATATAGTTTATTGGATAAATGAATAAAGATCCATTAATATATCATAAAGCAGAGTATACAAGATTAAATGAATAAATGCTTGCAATATAATTAGTATAACATACCCTCCTGATTATACAGGTAATCTCTCAGTATGTCACCTCCAGAGTCGGTCAGTATGTCTCTATCTAGCATTGATCTAGCATGTATATATAGTATAGCATTTCTAATTACTACTGGTAATGTATGGGTTAATTCATCTTAGGGTTAAAAGCAGTTCATATATAAAAATAAAGGAAAAACACCCTTATCAGTCTAATGTCATAACCTAGACATCTTTAATCTGTATTTGGACTAGAAGTTAGGTTGACATACACCTTAGGGTTAAGAGAAGGTCATATAACAAAATAAGTCTAATGTCATAACCTAGACATCTTTAATCTGTATTTGGACTAGACGTTAGGATGACATAGGCAAAGCCTTGAATTGTTATTGCATTAAATTAAGACAAGATGGAGTAAACATGTTGTGTACTGTAAATAGGTAAAAGGTTATTAGTTAAAGAAACAGTTGCAGTTTAAAGAAATACAATGTAGCAATGTGTATTATACCCACAATTGCCCATCACAATAGTAGGCCACGTTCTGATAGCTGCAACCACATGCCTACCTAGATTTTGGAAATCTAAAAACACACCCTCAGTTAAAGAAGTACTAACACTAGAAAACAAATCATACGAATTATCACATAGAAATAACACACATATATTTGCACAATTGAAATACCACTGAGATCAATTGGAAACCGATGTAAAAAAAAACATATAACCTTTAATAACTTGTTATGGAATGTTTTTAACTTAAGTGCCTTGTACATTCACATACTTACCGTTATAATGGATGCATACCCCCTTTTTCCCACTTCCAAGTTTTCCCTTCCTTTCCCCTCCCCTAATATATTGTTTTTTTTATTACTTATAAAATTTGCAAAATCTTTCAATAAAAATTATTTGAAAAGAAATAAAAATACAGTTTCAAATCTCATATATAGGGATTCAGTTCCACCACATATTCTACAGTATCCCAATATTAGTGCATCCTACACTAATTTCAGTGGGAGGTAGTGCTAATTCTGGAAGAGGCTTTATATTTTATATATATATATATGTATATATATATATATATTAATAATATGTTGGAAGAGTATTGTGAATATATATAATTATATAATGCAAAATTAATGTGATTTTGCAAAGCCTGCAATATTCTAATCATATATACAAATGAAAAGTATGAAAAGTATAATTAAGGTGACTTTACTGTCCAAAGCCGCCTCACATCTATTTTATAGAATCTATACCTTTTTGTGGTCACCTCCAAAGAAGCCTCTGAAACTAGGGGGCTGAGAGGGGAGCTCACCCCAAAAGGACTCTGATTCTGATTCCGAACTTAAAAAATAAAAATGATAGAAAAGGGATCATGGGAACAGCCAGAACATGCATGTTTGTATATAATCTTAATTTACAAATAATATATGCCTTAAAGACATATAACGGATATTTAAAAAAATATGCAGGTATCTTTAAAAGTAAATCACATTAAAAAAAAATGGAATATTTAAAAAAAAAAATATTTTTTTTTCCATTTCAATATAAACAGCTTTGTTAAACAGATTCAAGTACAAGTACTTATGGCATGAACTTTACAGAATTTGTTTACAACAGGTAGGTTTAATATACATTTTTTTGCATTGATTATTGCTCAAGAAATCTCTGAACATATTCAGAACTTTTGTTTATCTAATAAATAAAGACAGCAGATTGCAGTGGGCACCATCTCAAAGTTGCATAGCAGATTGAGGTCAGAGCTTTTAATAATTTTTTTTAATAAAAATAAATATTCTATATCTCACTAGACCATTGGCTATTAATGAACAGTTGGCACAACACTTACAAAATAGTTTGTTATACTGCACATTATAGCTGTGACAAAATAATATAGCAGGTAAAAATGCTATTTCACTGTTTTATAGACTAACCCTGTATTTAAGGACGACATGTTTCTTGCAAAGTCATCGGGACTTTGAGGGACGTTCTAACTATGTTTTATTAATTACTTAATTTACTAAGGAAAAAAAAAAGTTTATTTTTTTTTTTGCAAGTGAATTTTCAGTGCAAGGTCATTTTATGTTCACGGACTATTCAGTTTTAAAAAGCTGTTCTATTTGTCTCATGTTATGAACGGCCTTGTGATTAATATGCACACTAAAAAAATTGGCTTTTAGATGCACATTGGTTTACTTTAAAAGTCTATTGTTAAAACAGGAAATAAAGTAATTTAATTAAAGCATATTAATTGTAAAAGATTTTATTTATCTATCTTGGTCCACTATTCACTGATCTCTCAAGTCTCAGTCTGGTGTTCAAACAGTTTTTCTTACAATACGTCGTGAGTTTACAGCCACAACTGCACATTGCTTTGTGGAAACAAATTGAAAGCCTGGCATTGTAATATGTGTATGGGCATGCTTATAACAAATCTTGGTCCCTCTCCTCACATAGTTGGTCATTAACAGGCACTTTGATACAATGTGCTTACCAACGCTATTCTGTTACAGTGGTCACTGGATCACAGAAACATACCTTATCTCTCAGTCATGATGCAGAGTTTATGCTTGCAAGGATAACCAGATCTAATCCACCTGGTTATCCGCATAAATACTCCTATACTTTAGGGGGGTTAATTATATAATAACCATTGAACGTAATAAGATGGTTGTTCGTCCTGTAAAGGAAAGAGAGACTTGCCCTAAAAGCTTATTCATGGCTAGGACAAGTTCATATAGATAGAGGTAATGTACTTCTAACTTCTGAAAAGGAATATTGGTGGCCCAATATGGGAAATACTGTAGTTCATGTGTTTAGTAATCAAAAGCATTTGCTAATTGCCACATTACTGATGTACTGTTTAGTGAAATATTAATACCTAACATACTTTTGAATTACTTTATATTGGAAGTTTGTCAACATCTCATGGTTATAAATATGTTTTTGTATGTGTTGATGCATGTACCAGGTTTGCTTGGATATATCCTGTGCGAAGTGCAACCTCTGATACCACGATTGCTAGTCTCATTCCTTAGTATGCATTTGGTAAACCCAGGACCATCCACTCCTGCAGTTACTGCAAAGGAAACCCAAAACTGAGCAACCATATTTGGGTTACTTTGGGAATTCAGTGCGCCCAACCACCCACAAAGTAGTGGGGTTGTGGTCCGAGAAAAATGCTGAGGTAATTATTATTTTTTTAATTAGATTTTTATTTAAACAATTTTTTCCATAGACAACAAATAGACTGCACCTTACGATCAAGTTCATGACATATGCAGCAGACGAATAAATAATTACATATCATATAAAACATATTACATCATTATACATCCTCATGTTACTTGGAACGTGACCACAAAGTGACCAGAATAAGATATAACGTACAAATACAAAACATACAAAAAATGACAGCACCCATCACCTTATTCAGAGCAGGAGAATTTCCCTAAAAAAGAAGAAAGTAATAATGCATAATACTGCGACAATATTGGTGTCTTTATGTCCATATTTACAGTCTTTAGCTCCGCCTGGTTGTTAACTATGAATCTTACATAGTTATAGTGCAATTCGGCACTATTTTATATGTTAATAGCTATGACCTATGTTAGATTTTTAAGATGAATCTGCCTAAGGGGAAGATTGTCCATGTAATCCCTTATATTTTCTTAACCATTCATAATACCAATCTTTTTTCTTAGACAAAAACGTCATATTATTTATAAGCTCATATTCCATAGTAATTTGAAACATAATTTGAAAAATGCTGAGGTTAAATGACTATTAACCAAGTTACTAGTTGCTTGCCCCGACACAGTGGTATCTACTAATTCCTATGGTACAGATGAGCATTAACAACACACCTGATGATACAAATGGCGAGACACCATATGATATGTTACACATTTTTCACTGACAATCATATTTCTGCACCAGGGAGAGCTTAGAACCATTGGTTCTATTAGAGAAATTTATGGAAAATTTTTTCCCAGCCCACCTCACCATGCACCACCACCTATTTCCTACTGTTGGCCGGTTTGCCCTGGAGAGGGCTACTCCAAGAACTTTTACTACAGAGAACAATCAGAGCCAACAGAGAACAGTAAGTTTTGATATTTTACAACCTGCTAAATACTTCCAAGATGTTCACAGAACCACTGACTGACACCATGGATGCTGTTAAAGAAGGGAAGATAAAACAAACAGAGAATGACAGAAATGCCTCCAGAATACAGCCACTACAATCATAGCCACGTAACAGACTGAATCATGATCTGACATCTGAACCTGCAAATGCGCATGGAAAATATGCAAAATTAATCATCAACATTATTATCAGAAAAACAGACTGTACCTGAATTATCTTATACAGTAAGAAAGATGGAAGCAAAAGGATGCTAGAACATCGGTTATGGCGTCTCCTTCTAACAATCTGCAGCATTATCATAACATCAACCCTAGCTGTCGTTTTAAAACTGCATTGGGATTATGTTAACTAGCAAGAAGCACATGAACTGAATTGGACTGCACATAATATAAGTTCTATGGTCGTGAGGAAAACCAACAACCATCTCAAAAGAAGAGAAACAGCTCACAGTGAAATGATTGCTAATGTGACCTACACTGGTATTTCACAAAGAACCTATTGAAGATCTTTCCAAAAACCGATTATACATGAGAAAGATGTTATTGGACTATTTCAAATCCTAATAATAGCCTCAACGATGATGGCAAAGCATGCTGGAATCAGGAAAAGATGGGACAGATGCTTGTGATAGACTTTGGATGCACCTGTGAAGATGATTCAAGAAAAGACTTTGCCATATAGTTCATCATTGAATGACTATCGTAAACAGCCTTCAAATAAAGGCTGATAACTCTGAACACCCAGCTATTTCTCAAGATGGCCACCTTTCGGAGACTTGACATCATGGGACACTTTGTCATGGTTCTCACCGTGACATCCAGACAGTGTCACCCCAGAAGTGCCCAACAGGGGATATGGTTCTAAGCCTGTGTACCTGCCTCTGAGCCATTTCAGTTCTTGGTTTGGACTGAAATCTATTCTTGCCATGTCTCCAGCATGGCAAAAATAGGATTTAACCTGTAATTTAACCTGTGACTGCTCCTGTCAATCATGGTCCAGCTGTAAAGTATCACTGATTAGCTAGGTATAAGATACTGCCTCTCCCTGAGGGCAGTGTCAGTTCTTTGACTCTGGTTCTCCTGTTTGGTTCCTGTTTCTGAGTATCCAGATTGTTTGTCCTCCAGTTTATTCCTGGCTCCTGACCTACACTCTTCTTATCGATTTCTCTGACCTCTGGCTTCCCCTGACTATGGCTTTCCAAGATTACTCTTCTGCTTGTCCTTGCCTGTACTGCGACTTGGAGTATATGCCTGCACAGGTGAATTCTTACCTTACCACCTTGGTCTGTGTTTATTTGCAAGGGTGAGCATATATTTCTGCCTACCGGACTCCCACCTCAGGTAAGCCGTGACACACCTGTACTAAAACACGATTTGCAGCTTTTCTTAAACTCTACATATTACGTACAAACCTGCAAAGCAAGGAACTCCTGTAAACATAAACAAAGACATTGATACAATAAGGAATCTGTAATGTGCAGTTGTGGCTGTAAACTCACGACGTATTGTAAGAAAAACAGTTTGAACACCAGACTGAGACTTGAGAGATCAGTGAATAGTGGACCAAGATAGATAAATAAAATACTCTTTATACACCCCTGGGTTTTAATCACTAGCTCTTCTAAGACCTGTTCCTGCTACACTCTCCTGGAGGAGAGGTCTTTCCCACATGGTCCTGGATGTCAGATACAGGGTGGAAGGAAGACAGCGAGATTCCAATTAAGCTACGGCGGTTGTGGAGTCTGCAGTGCTTGTGGTGTCTGGTGCAGTTCTTATAGTCCTCAGCATCAGCTAGGAAGCATCCATTGGCGGAGGTACCCAGTCGGGGTGCCAGGTGATCCGCCACATTGCTATATTCTGGACTTCCAGGAATGTGGTGCATGGACAGAAAAATTATAATTACTAAAGCAATCATGCTATTTTTTTTTCCCTGTATCAGAAATGTGTCAGTGACAATATGTAATATAATACAGATACTATAATTAATAGTATAACATAAACACATAATGTGTTAATTGCAAAGGTGGATAGACTTTGTGAGTATCTGAAATGTAATTAAAAACTATTGCTAAAATGCCATATGCAGCTGTGGTCTGGCCTACAAACAAATATTAGACATAAAGTATAAGAGCATAACAGCTGATTATCCAGGTGAATGTACATTAATTTCCGTCTCTTGCAGCATAAGGAAATGGCTAAACAATGCAGATTCCTTTATATCTACTGGACATTTACTTGTAGATGAAATACAAACAGTGTCCATATTATCTGATTTTAACAATGTATCTTTACATAATTGAATCATGATAGTTAAAGATCAAATTATTACAATAACAACTGCAATAAAGAATAATGTTTAAACTTTAGAAGAAAATTTCAAATGTTTTTATTAAATCATAAACTACTCAATATTTGTTTAAGTTTGCAGAGTGATATTATTAATATAATCTAATTAAAAGGGACACTATAGTCACCTGAACATCTTTAGCTTAATGAAGCAGTTTTGGTGTATAGAACATGCACCTGCAGCCTCACTGCTCAATCCTCTGCCATTTAGGAGTTAAATCCCTTTGTTTATGAACCCTAGTCACACCTCCCTGCATGTGACTTGCACAGCCTTCCATAAACACTTCCTGTAAAGAGAGCCCTATTTAGGCTTTCTTTATTGCAAGTTCTGTTTAATTAAGATTTTCTTATCCCCTGCTATGTTAATAGCTTGCTAGACCCTGCAAGAGCCTCCTGTATGTGATTAAGGTTCAATTTAGAGATTGAGATACAATTATTTAAGGTAAATTACATCTGTTTGAAAGTGAAACCAGTTTTTTTTTTCATGCAGGCTCTGTCAATCATAGCCAGGGGAGGTGTGGCTAGGGATGCATAAACAGAAACAAAGTAATTTAAAGGACCACTATAGTGCCAGGAAAACATACTCGTTTTCCTGGCACTATAGTGCCCTGAGGGTGCCCCCACCCTCAGGGACCCCCCCGGCTCTGGAAAGGGAAAGGGGTTTAAACTTACCTTTTTCCAGCTGGGGAGAGCTCTCCCTCCTCCCTCTCCTCCTCCGTCCGCCCTCGGCTGAATGCGCACGCGCGTACAGCTGCGTGCGCATTCAGCCGTCGCATAGGAAAGCATTTACAATGTTTTCCTATAGACGGCGTGCTCACTGTGAAAATCACAGTGAGGAAGCGCCAGTGGCTGTCAATGAGACAGCCACTAGAGGATTAGGGGGAAGGCTTAACCCATTCATAATTATAGCAGTTTCTCTGAAACTGCTATAATTATGAAAAAATGGGTTAAGCCTAGAAGGACCTGGCACCCAGACCACTTCATTAAGCTGAAGTGGTCTGGGTGCCTAGAGTGGTCCTTTAACTATATGACAGTGAATTGAGCAGTGAAATTGCAGGGGAATTATCTATTCACTTAAACTGCTTTATTTAGCTAAATTAATTTAGGTGACTATAGTATTCCTTTAATATAAGTGAAGAAGTTAAAATTAAACTGAAAGGCAGACAGAAACTTACTTCACTTACCACAAACCTTGATTTATAATGATAAACATGTTCAGTCTGCAAGATCTAAGGTCAGTCAATGGAAGGTAAAACAGTATTATGGATTAACCCTTCCAGGTGATATACATGATGAATTTGGAAATTGATAACTTAGGTCACCTATTGCAAACAGGTAAAAATATGTCAAAGATATCAATTCAACATCCATAACACTATGTGTGTATATGTATGTGTGAGTGTGTATATATATATATATATATATATATATATATATATATATATAAAAAAAAACTCAAAAGTCCCCTGCACTCACGCTTTTAGGTATTCCAATGCCAGGCACAATACCAGAGCTCCAATAGACAAAAGATCCAATAAGGAAGGCTGCTCTCCAGTCTTTAAAACGTAAATTTATTGAAAAAGTTTAAAAATAATGACCAACATTTCGGTCCCCGCTCAGGACCTTCTTCAGGGTCAGAAGTAACAGGACAACAAAATACTGAACACAAACGAACAATATATACCATTAAAATTAGTGAA
>OW240913.1:160184798-160211748 GCA_933207985.1 Pelobates cultripes | reverse complement strand
CCATCACCTCCTCTTCTTCTGTTTTTCTATATGTATCCAAATTCATGCATTGTTCCTTGATACAGGGAGTGCAGAATTATTAGGCAAATTAGTATTTTGACCACATCATCCTCTTTATGCATGTTGTCTTACTCCAAGCTGTATAGGCTCGAAAGCCTACTACCAATTAAGCATATTAGGTGATGTGCATCTCTGTAATGAGAAGGGGTGTGGTCTAATGACATCAACACCCTATATCAGGTGTGCATAATTATTAGGCAACTTCTTTCCTTTGGCAAAATGGGTCAAAAGAAGGACTTGACAGGCTCAGAAAAGTCAAAAATAGTGAGATATCTTGCAGAGGGATGCAGCACTCTTAAAATTGCAAAGCTTCTGAAGCGTGATCATCGAACAATCAAGCGTTTCATTCAAAATAGTCAACAGGGTCGCAAGAAGCGTGTGGAAAAACCAAGGCGCAAAATAACTGCCCATGAACTGAGAAAAGTCAAGCGTGCAGCTGCCACGATGCCACTTGCCACCAGTTTGGCCATATTTCAGAGCTGCAACATCACTGGAGTGCCCAAAAGCACAAGGTGTGCAATACTCAGAGACATGGCCAAGGTAAGAAAGGCTGAAAGACGACCACCACTGAACAAGACACACAAGCTGAAACGTCAAGACTGGGCCAAGAAATATCTCAAGACTGATTTTTCTAAGGTTTTATGGACTGATGAAATGAGAGTGAGTCTTGATGGGCCAGATGGATGGGCCCGTGGCTGGATTGGTAAAGGGCAGAGAGCTCCAGTCCGACTCAGACGCCAGCAAGGTGGAGGTGGAGTACTGGTTTGGGCTGGTATCATCAAAGATGAGCTTGTGGGGCCTTTTCGGGTTGAGGATGGAGTCAAGCTCAACTCCCAGTCCTACTGCCAGTTCCTGGAAGACACCTTCTTCAAGCAGTGGTACAGGAAGAAGTCTGCATCCTTCAAGAAAAACATGATTTTCATGCAGGACAATGCTCCATCACACGCGTCCAAGTACTCCACAGCGTGGCTGGCAAGAAAGGGTATAAAAGAAAAAATCTAATGACATGGCCTCCTTGTTCACCTGATCTGAACCCCATTGAGAACCTGTGGTCCATCATCAAATGTGAGATTTACAAGGAGGGAAAACAGTACACCTCTCTGAACAGTGTCTGGGAGGCTGTGGTTGCTGCTGCACGCAATGTTGATGGTGAACAGATCAAAACACTGACAGAATCCATGGATGGCAGGCTTTTGAGTGTCCTTGCAAAGAAAGGTGGCTATATTGGTCACTGATTTGTTTTTGTTTTGTTTTTGAATGTCAGAAATGTATATTTGTGAATGTTGAGATGTTATATTGGTTTCACTGGTAATAATAAATAATTGAAATGGGTATATATTTGTTTTTTGTTAAGTTGCCTAATAATTATGCACAGTAATAGTCACCTGCACACACAGATATCCCCCTAACATAGCTAAAACTAAAAACAAACTAAAAACTACTTCCAAAAATATTCAGCTTTGATATTAATGAGTTTTTTGGGTTCATTGAGAACATGGTTGTTGTTCAATAATAAAATTAATCCTCAAAAATACAACTTGCCTAATAATTCTGCACTCCCTGTATGTTTTTAGTAAAGAAGCTTAGTTTAATGATTTAATCTTCAGCCATTTCTTTAACTTGTCTGGGTGATCAAAAGTCTCCGGTATACCATCTGTTTGTTTAACCATCTTTGTTGGGAAGCTCCATCTGAATCTAATGGAGTGCTTTTTGAGAATGCTGATTTCTGGTCCAAACCATCTTCTGGTTTCTTTTGTTTCTAGTATTGTAAGATAAATATGGAAGTGCTATAATATTCAAATATAGCCCCTCCTTTATAACTCTTGCTCTGTTGGCTTTTAATACATTTTCTTTGAATTCATAAGAATGAAAGCATACAGTTATATCTCTAGGTATATCTCAGGGGCTATATTTGCTGGTTTATTTATTCTGTGGCATTTGTCAATTTTTTCGTTATATCCATCTGGGTTAAGGCCCAGCGTTTTAAAGTAATCCTGTAACATTTTTCGTAGATCCTCTTGTTTGTCTGTGTCTTTAAAATTAGGAAATCTTAGATTTTTCCTACGGGATCTATTTCAATTTTATTTTCAAGATAGGAGATTTTTGTTGTCATGTTGGTTACCTCTGCATTTAATGATTCAATCTGGAAATCAACAGCTTGAAATGTATTTGTTAGTTTAACTATGTCGTTTTTAATTTCTTAATAAAATTTCCTTTTTAATTTCTTCTAATATGGATTGTAAACTTGTATTAAGTATTTTGATTGTAACTTCTTCATTTTCCTTGCTCGTTTCCATGAGGGATAAGTCTGAGTTAGATAATGATTCTTTAGGTGTATTGCCTTTTAAATCTTTGGATTGAGGAGAGAAGTATGTTAAAAGATTTTTATGCTGTTCAGTTTCTCTTTTATCTTTTTTAGTAGATGATTTTAAGTAATAAAGTGTTTAACACTATTAAACAATTTGTTTCTCTATTTGTCTCAGTATTTTAGTGTGTAGTTGCCACTTCAATATGCACTAACCTCAAAAAAAAAAAAAAGCAGAGCAAAGGAAAAGAGAAAATAATAGTCTTATCTGTTTAGTATACAAAAGACAAAGAGAACCGATGCTGCTGTACTCAGTGCGAACAAGGCTCTAAGATCAGAAGCACCTCCTGGATATAAACATAGTAATGTAGGAATAATAATAATAATGGTATGGCTAGTAAACAAAAATAGAATAAATAATAATGAGACCAAAAATAAAGTATATACAAGTGATACAAATACTTCTATGCATCAGGAGATGAAACACAGGGTAGGGGTATAGCACATATAAATATATGGGTATGATGCCCAATCCTAAAATAAAGCTTTGTTAGAAAGAAAAAAGTAGTAGACTGCGGTATTGATCAACGCTGGTTGTCTACCTAGCAGAGCTTTCAGTGCAGTTGTTGTTAATCACGTTAAGTCAGATCTATCCAAGTCTTCCTGGGTGACCAGTTTTACCAAAGACTTGTCAAATTCATGTATTATAACTTGAGATACCAGAAGCTTGGAAGTCTCAGCAAGCGTAACAACGTTCGTCCTCTCAGCACGCCAAGCTCCCATGAGGACATCTACTTCGCCAGCTACCGCACGGCATATAAACGTTAGCTGATCCCTGGGAATTCCGGCGTACATCAGTTAAACCTTGGAGCAAAACTGTTATTCCCCTCAGCTTGTGTAGAATTGTACATAGAGCCCCAATGGACCTTTTATCTCCAGCAGTTTAGGGCAGTAGGTATACTCAGTTTTAGAGCTGTGTAAAGCATTCCAGTTTCCTTGTGTACCCAGACCCGCCAGCTCGATCCTCTCCTCACGACGTACGTGGCGTCTTGCGTCCGCACGTCAGCACGTCATCCTCCTCAACCTTCACCTAAATAATATTAATTTTGATTACAACTGAATAGCTTCTGACTTGATCCCAGTCTCAGCCATGATCTGAGGTGGCAGAACTCTAGTGGTATTCCCTGGGGATTGCTTGAATCAGCACAAGATATGTTGTTACATCAGGTGGCATGCAGGGGAGTATGCTACAATTAATAGAAGAGGGATGGCTACCCACAAAAGACCATCATGTCATGAGAAGGCAACAAGTCATCAACTGATATAGAGACACATAGTCTCATCCTCTCACAACAGAAGTCTCGCAGCAAATCCAATATTCAGCCACCTCATGCATCCCCACAGTCTGCATTCAAGTACAAATGGCAAGAAGCTTTGCCCTGCCAGCCTCAAATTAATCATGGGTGACTGAATTTTGAATGATTTCTTCAGACCAAGAGAAGCCAACCAACGAATACCAACGGTATCCAGGTCAACTTCAAGGAAAAAGAACAAATAGCAGGGCTTTGAGAAAATATGCAGAGTATATTGATTCAACAGTTGATTACATCCTTATCTGACATGATACTCTGAGGGGCACAGCTGCTTCATCCTCATAGGGTCTAGATGTAGAGGAAATCCTTGACTATATTGCAATTAAAAATTAGCATTCCTGGACAGGTATCCCCTGAATGTAAACACCTACATTAGACAGTAAAAAGAGTAGTGGCTGAATGCACTGACACCAACATGAAATGGGCCAGCAGTATGAACCAGTACTATGAAACATTTCTGCTGATGACAGGAAAATGTCAACTTATAGCAAATTTACAGATCTAGAACAGATCTACCATCACAGCACAGGGAAAAAGTACACTATTAGGAACAAAATAGCAAGTCTCTTTCTAACCTCTCCTCTTATTACCTGTTAGTGATGAGAGGTTGATCACTGGATCTGCTATCTGTAAGTTTCATTATAAGGCAGTGTCTGGAGATATCAAGGCGGTGGAGTCTGTTCTTGCCTGGGAGATGGCACATGCAGTGAAATCCATACCTGCTTTGAAAATGGTGCATGTAGAGGATCCATGTAGATGAATTGCAAAATGTAGGTGAAAAGTCAAAGATGGAAATCAGTTTTGTTTTTGAATTTGCTTTTAATCACTGTTTAGTGAATAGACTATAAAATTGAAACATATCGAAATATAAGTAGCCCTAAATTAGTGGTTATTTAGATAATATGGTTTGATATTCCTTAGTTTATTAAGTAACATCCTTGCCAAACCATAAGGCATATATAATTATATATTTTTAGTAGACCCTAAAGCAAATACTGTACGTTTGAAATCCAGACCAGATTCCTTTTGGGGTTAAGCCCCCCAGCTTTGGAGGTGACCACAGGTGTATATATAAGGAATTTTTTAATAGTAGCATCACTTTTATTATAACCTTCATTTAGAACATATATAATTTCCATATATATACTAATCCAAGCACTAACACTAATTTTTGTTTTTACACTGTTTATAACTACTTTTATCACATTAAGTTTGTATTCTATATACTCACAATGCTCTTACAATAAGTTAATTATATACACTTTAGCTTATGTAGAACTATTTAATTTGTCTCCTACGTTTAGAATTAGTGTAGGAGCCACCGATATTGGGGTTCTGTTAAGTAATGGTGGGCTTAACACAATATGGCCATATGGCGGAATTGAATCCCCATATTTGTTTACTTAGTTAGAAGTAGCCTGATAAGATAAAGGTATCTGTATGTGTGCACTGTAACTTAATAAACAAGTTACTATATACTAAGAAAAATAGTTGTTTAAAATGTCTGCCTTTTCCTGGTATTTATTAATTAACACTCCGTATTTAGTGTACCTACACTTTCAATTTTTTTTTATATTGTTTTTAGAAATTATGTACTTTAAAACATTTTTAGGGCTGGTTTTGCTGTCTTTGGCTATCAATTTCTAATTTTCTAGTTTAGCCACTTTAATTGTTTTTTTGCAAGCATTATTGGCTTCCTTATATCTTTTAAAGGATGCCTCTGATTTGTCCAATTTGAATGCTTTAAATGCCCTTTTCTTTTTTTTAGTCCCTTGGTTTACTTTCCTACTAAGTCACATTGGATTTTAATTTGTTTCTTTTATATTTATTACCCAATGGTATATACTGAGAAATTTACCTTTCTAATACTTGTTTGAAGACATTCCATTTAGCCTTACTGTTTTTGTTTTTTTATTAAGGAGTTTATGCCAGTCAATATGTTGTAGAGCTGCCCTAATCTTATTGAAATTGGCTTTGTTAAAATTATATGCTTTAGTATTCACCATGTGTTTTTTTCTTTTTTGAGTTTATCACAAAAGACATGATATTGTGATCACTTTTTCCCAAATATTCCCCTACTTAAATGTTGGTCAAAAAAATCAGCATTGTTTGATAGAACTAGATATAGACAAGCATCCTTTCTAGTTGGTGCTTGTACCTGTTGTGACATGAAGGTGTAATTTAACACATTCAAAAACCTGATTCCCCTTGCTGAATTACTAGTCCCTATATTCCAATTTATGTCCGGGTAATTAAAATCTCCAATAATTAATGTGTTACCCTGATGTGCAGTTTCCAATTTGCTTCCTTGTTAATGTTAACATTAGGTGGTTTATAACGTATACCAAACAATTATTGATTTCACTTATTTTTCCCCATAAAGCTTCCACATTTTCCTCATCACACTCCACATGCTTAAGATTTATCTTTAACTCATGGTTGACATACAAACATACCCCTTGATAATATTATTGTTTTTTATATCCTTCCTAAATAACATCTACCCATTTAAGTTAACTGCCCAGTCATGTGTCTCATCCCACCATGTTTCTGTTATACCTATTATATCATATTGTTTAGTGTATGTTATTGCCTCTAGTTCCCCCATTTTGTTATATAGGCTCCTTGCATTAGCAAGCATACATTTAATTTTATCATGGATCACTGTGCAAATTTGTATTACTGTTATATAGGTACTCTAAAGCATACTGTTATATGGGTACCTCCTCGGTTCTAGTATTGCCCCTCCCCTATCTCCACCCCATTTATGCTCATCTAAAGCCCATTTCCTTTCCATCCTATCTCCAATTTATAGATTTCTATGTCCCCCCCTCTACCACTGGTCTAAAATCTCCTCCCATCCTCTAGCCATCCTATCCTCAAGCACAGCAGACCCTCTTCTGTTACATTGCAATCCATCACGGCTCTAAAGATTGTACCCAAGTGCAAAATCGTCGAGTGCTCTTAAAACACAAAACCCTCCTTCCTGCATCAAGACTTCAGCCACGCATTGACCTCTCTAATGTCCCACTGCTTTTCTACTGTAGTGCACAGTGCAGGTAATATTTCTGAAAATACTACCTTGGAGGTCATTTTCTATAGCTTACTTCCTAGTTCCCTGAACTCATTCTTTATGTCCTCCATTTTCCTCTGACTTTGTCATCCCCAGCACCTCCCATTAATCCATCTACTCTGTCAGCAACATGCTGGACCCGAGCACCTGGGAGACAGCAAACTGTCCGGTTGAGACAATCAGAGTGGCAGATAGCCTTATCTTCTCTCTTAATAATAGAGTCCCCTACTACTACAACCTGTCTAGCCTTCCTTACACTCAACCTGACAAGTCTGTTAGGCTGCACAACATCAGGACTAGCTAAACCTTTCCTCAGTACAGGTTGTTTACTGTAGAAGATGTTATCCCCTGCTCATTTAATTGATTTTTTTTTTTTAAATGCGTCCCAGAGTTGAAGTTTCTGGACCCAAATTTAATTAATTTGGTCCAGATTTATGACATCTGGCAGCATTCAGCCTCGGTGAAATCCAGACCAAATTCAGTCTCATTTGGGACCTGATTTACACAATCCGAATATTGTTGAATTCTATTAAAAATGTCTAGATTTTGCATTCATAATGGCCCTGTATTTAGCCGTATAGTGTTGCCACACTTGATACAGGGCCATTTGGACGTTAGTATAATCTTGAAAGAGTTAATAACATTTTACTGTCTGTAATAATTATTTTAAAAATTGCACATTGTTTCACAATTATATGGATTCTGCAATGCATGAAACATTTGAAGAATTTTAATGAAATGGAATAATCACTAAGCTATCTACTGGTAGGCAATAAAAAACTGTTTTCCTTTATAATTGACATTCATTATTTTAAATAATAAACACTAGAAAAAATATATGAACTTCATGGTTTTAATGGCATTTAAAATGTTATCTAATTTAGGAAAAATGTTATCTAATTTAGGAAAAATCTAATCTAATCTTAGGGAAATGTAATCTTTTATTAAAGGAACACTATAGTCACCTAAATTACTAAATTAGCTAAATAAAGCAGTTTTAGTGTATAGATCATTCCCTTCAATTTCACTGCTCAATTCACTTTCATTTAGGAGTTAAATCACTTTGTTTCTGTTTATGCAGCCCTAGCCACACCTACCTTGGCTATCACTGACAGAGCCTGCATGAAAAAAAAAACTTGGCTGAAGAAGTATAACCCTACTATAGATTGGGAGAAGGGTGACATAGTAACTTGGAGCAACAAATGTAAAGAAGGAGATCTTAGACCATGCATTGATTATATAGGACTAAATAGGATTACTATACGTAACGCCTACCCTATTCCTCTCATAACTGAGTTATTTGACATGTTGAAAGGGGCCAGAATTTTTACTAAACTGGATTTGAGAAGTGCTTATAATCTTGTTAGAATCCGCAAAGGGGATGAGTGGAAGACAGCCTTCAACACCAGATACGGGCATTACGAGTACACGGTGATGCCTTTCAGGCTATGTAACGCCCCGGCTGTCTTCTAGAATTTAATTAACGTTGTCTAGAGGGAATTCCAACAAGAATCTTTTCCTAATATGCTGCTTTGTTTGCATTAAGCATTGTATTATTCAGCATCATAACTCACATTGCCTTGTATTGAAATGTTATAGCTTGTTATAAAACTTTGCTTAAATCAGCATTTATTTTACTTTGCTCATTTCAAATATAATGGTTCTTAGGATGTTCAATCATCACATTTTTGATTGAGGATAATGGCAGCACAATATTCCAGTAGTCCCAAACATTCTTTGTAAATAGGGGCATGCTTCCATTAGAACATGTATATACGTAAAATAAAGCATAAATTAAAATGTAAAAAATTAAAAATTTAGCAATGATTAGTGGTAACAGTAAAGCGGTGAAACTGGAAAAATGAGGAGAAAATAGACAAGTTCAAAGAAAGTAAAAGTGATCGTGTATCTAGACGATATCTTGATTTATAGCATGGATCTTGTCACTCACAACCGACAAGTTTTGCAAGTTCTGGTCAAACCTTTGCAAAATAACCTGTATTGTAAGCTAGAGAAATGCCTGTTCGACCAGTCTAAAATTTCTTTTTTGGGATATGTAATCTCTGGAGAGGGTTTTGAGATGGATCCTGGGAAAGTGGATTCTATCCTCAAATGGCCCATTCCTAATGGGTTGAAAGCTATTCAATGCTTCGCGGTGGTTCTCCAATTACTATAGGCGCTTCATAAATTTTTTTTCGTCTATTAACTCTCCCATCACCTATTTAACTAAAAAGGGCATTAATCCTAAGAAATGGCCTGAGGAAGCAAATAAAGCTTTCGATACATTGAAAAAAGCTTTTATTTCGGCTCCTGTACTGGTCCACCCATATACCAACTTACCGTTCTTATTGGAGGTTGACGCGTCTGAAACCGGGGTGGGCGCAGTTTTGTCCCAAAGGCTGGATCATGATAGCCCCCTTCATCCTTGTGGGTTCTATTCGAAAAAATTATCTGACACTGAAAGGAGATATGATATTGGTGATAGGGAGCTCCTTGCCATTATCTTAGCCTTCAAGGAGTGTCGTGATCTCCTAGAAGGTACTGTTCATCCAATGACCGTCCTGACCGACCACAAGTATCCTTCATATTTGGGCGAAGCTAAACGGTTGTCAGCTAGACAGGCTCGTTGGTCCGTATTTTTGAGAAGGTTTAATTTCATTCTTACCTACAGGCCTGGATCCAAGAACTCCAAGGCTGACGCTCTGTCCCGCCAATATGAACCACTGGTAGGTCAAACTACAGAAGTTTCCTCGGTTATCCCTCCACAACGCATTTTGGCCTATACCATAACCACCATTCACTCTCCACTTATGTCAGAGATCAGGGCTAAGCAAACTCAGGCTCCTAGTATTGTTCCCGATGGGAAATTATATGTACCTCCCGAGCATCAAAAGGACATACTTCTTTTCCACCATGACTGCAAGGTGGCAGGTCACCCAGACATGCGCAAAATTTATAAGCTCATTTCTAGAGAGTTTTGGTGGCCTTCCCTACGGCAGGATGTAAAAGAGTATGTGGTAGCCTGTTGTGTGTGCCCTCATGCCAAACTTTCACACACCCTTCCGTGTGGTTTATTGCAACCCTTAGATATTCCCGACAAACCTTGGCTCAGCATTAGCATTGATTTTATTGTTGAGTTGCCCATGTCTGAAAATAAAACTGTTATCTTGACTGTAGTTGATAGGTTTACCAAGATGGCACACTTTATTTCTTTGCCTAAATTGCTTTCTTCTCCTGAACTGGCTACTATATTCGCTAGGGATGTTTTTCGTATTCACGGTGTTCCTAAAGAGATAATCTCTGATAGAGGCTCGCAGTTTATTTCACGTTTTTGGAGAGCCTTCTGTTCGCAAGTGGGTATCACCCTTAATTTTTCCTCGACCTATCATCCACAATCTAATGGGGCAGCTGAAAGGACCAATGAAAGGATTGAGCAATACTTGAGGTGTTTTGTTTCTAAGCATCAGGATGACTGGTTTGGTCTACTCCCGTGGGCTGAGTTTGCCTTGAACAATGTGGTTTCTGATGTCACGCAAAAGAGTCCTTTCTTCTTAAATTATGGTTTCCCTCCCCCTAGTTCTCCCGTCGGAAGTTCAGTCACAAGGACTCCCGATGGTTGATGAGCACACTGAAAACCTAAGGAAGATATGGGAGGAGGCTCAACATCTCCTTTCTCACAAAGCATCCCTTGATAAAAAGTTTGCCGATGCTCATAGGCTGCCTGCTCCTGTGTATCATCCAGGTGATAAAGTCTGGCTCAGTACCAGGCATATTCGTCTTAAAGTTCTGTCCTTAAAATTTGCACCCAGATTCATAGGTCCTTACCCCATACTCAGGTGTATTAATGCAGTGGCATATCATCTTGAGCTACCACCTGCCCTACGAATTCCTAACATTTTCCATGAATCATTATTGAAACCTTTAACGTGCAATAAGTTTTCTAGACGTATAAGTCCTAAATTATCCCCATGATGGCATACCATTTGCAAAAGTAGACAACCCAAGGTATTGCAAATGGGGTATGTTTAGTCATTTTTAGTAGCCACTTAGTCACAAACACTGGCCAAATATTTGTTTTTTTTTTGCTTTTTTCACACAAAAACAAATATGAATGCTAACTTTGGCCAGTGTTTGTGACTAAGTGGCTACTACAAAAGACTGGACATACCCCACTTGCAATACCTTGGTTAGTCTACTTTTGCAAATGGTATGCCATCATGGGGGTAAATCTCATTCCTGGGCTACCACACGGTCTCAAAGGTAACATTACTAATCTGGCAAATTTCAATGTGAAAAAACTGAAAAATGGAATGTGCTATATTTGACCCTTTTACTTTCCAAACACCGTGAAAACTGTTATTGGGGGCTACTGTTGTACTCGTGAGACTTTGCTGTATCCAAATAAAAAATTTTTTGCAGTAAAAGCTAACAGTATTATGACATTAACAGCTAAAATGTGAGGCGGAACTACAAATTTTTTAACTTTCTCACAGTTTTTTTTATTTTATTCATAATAAATTATGTTTCATATATGAATGAGAAATTAAAGCCCTGTTTCTCCTGAACAAAATTATATATAATAAGTGTGGGTGCACTTAATATGAAAGAGGTGAATTACGGTTGAACGGACATGTAGCGCAAATTCCAGTTTTTGTTTATTTTGTTTTGATCAGAATGTATACTATTGACTCCGTCCTGAAGGGGTTAAAGGGAAAAAATCTGTACAGTGGACCGCTAGTTAGGTTCTCATTTCCTGTTGCTGCTGGAACAATGACAGGGTTATTTACTAAAGTGAGAATTCAAAGGGAATGTCAAATTTAAGATCAAAATTATCAAACTGGAAAAAAGACAGTGATGCTTTCAGAACAACTACTCTAGCCTTTAAAGTGACACTATAGTCACCAGAACAACTACAGCTTATTTAATTTGTTCTGGTGAGTAGAACCATTACCTTTAGGTTTTTTTTGTAGACACTGTCTTTTCAGAAAAAATGCAGTGTTTACATTACAGCCTAGTGATAACTTCCCTGACCACTCCTCAGATGGCTGTTGGAGATCCTTCCTGGGTCATGGCTGCCTAAAATGCAACCAAATATTCAGTATCTCCTCCCTCTGCATGCAGACACTGAACTTTCCTCATAGAGATTCATTGATTCAATTCATCTCTATGAGGAGATGCTGATTGGCCAGGGCTGTGTTTGAATCATGCTGGCTCCGCCCCTGATCTGCCTCTTTGTGAGTCTCAGCCAATCCTATGGGGAAGAACTGTGATTGGATCAGGCCACCACTTCTGATGATGTCAGCAGACAGCTTGTTTTTTTTCTGAGACAAACAGCATGCAGAGTTACAGCTTCAGGCTTGCATACAGTAAGATTTTGCTGTATTTATGGAGGCATGAGGGGCCCAGGGGGGCTAGATGGTGGTTTTAACACTGTAGGGTCAGGAATATATGTTTGTGTTCCTGACCCTATAGTGATCTTTTAAATGTGAAAATTACTGTGAACCCTCAATTTAGTAAATAACCCTGTGCGAGTGGAGTGTGAACAGCAAATTGGTTGTTGAATTGCAGTCTTAAGTTACAAGAGAAATTGAGCAAACTGCTGGTGATTAATAGAGGGTGGAGACTAGAGAATCTTATCAGTAGCTTTCCACTGGAGATTTTCTCTTCTCCATTCTCCAACATATTATTAATTTATATATATTTTCTTCAGAATAGAAGTAGATGAATTAAGGAAGATAGTTTGAAAGGTAGAGCGTCAGTCATTGACTGTGCAATAGCCTCCCAATTCTTTCCTCTTAGATAAAGGTGATTCAACTCTTTACATAGCTTGCAAGAGGTCTGGGAGGCTAAATGGTGATATTACAACTACAGTGACAGGAATGCATGTTCCTTTAAGTTACTACTGAGAGTAAATTAGATATCTGGTGAGACTGAATATATTCGAAAATCTTTTTTTTTTTCCAGTTTTAACCACTGGATGATTTTTCTCTCCATTCTCCAACATAGAGTCAGAAGCACGGAAGGTAATGCCATAGAGTTTGCTGAATTGTTTACATGCTTTATAGTGACATAACTTTGAACACTGAAACACTGAACTATCTCTGTTGTTGGATTGTGTTGTTATTCTCACAGTGTGCAGACTTACTTTTGAGAAACTGAGCTAGCTGGTGAAACTGAATATATTAGGGAAAGTTTTTGTTTTTTTTTCTTCAGTAGATTAACCACTAGAGCATATATACTATCCATTCATACAGTATTTTTTTCATAGTAAAAAAAGTAAGGAAGGTAGTGTCAGTTTAGCTCTGTGAAGAACTGCAGTTTATTACACTAAAAAAGTTAAACAAATATATAAAATTGGAAGGGTGGGGGAAGGAGCCTGACTGCTGAGCAAACCAGATATGCTTTGTGAGAGCTCCTGCATCTGGTACAGAAAACCTGGGTTTAACTGCGGGGTACATGCTCATACTGACCCCATTCAGTACTCATCCTGCTAAACCACCTTTGGTGCACCTAGGGATACCTTACATGAGTTTGTTCAGCACTGGATTACCCGGACCAAGACTTGCAGCCTACTTACGTTTGAGCTGAGGAGAGATGGCCGCTCTCCCTGCTCTCTGACCTTCACAGGAATAACCTCCCGGCGCATTGAACCACCGACGCAGAAGATCCATCGCCGCACGGCAACAGCCCATCAGTAGCTTTTGCCTTCTCCCGGATGTTTCCCAAGTTTGTGGATTCAGTATGAAGGCCTTCATGATGGCCTGGGGCTGGGGGGTTGTCAGGCTTGGATCCTGCTTCATACAGTTGCAAGAAAAAGTACCCTTTGGAATGATATGGATTTCTGCACAAATTGGTGATAAAATGTGATCTGATCATCATCTAAGTCACAACAATAGACAATCACAGTCTGCTTAAACTAATAATACACAAAGAATGAAATGTTGCCATGTTTTTATTGAACACACCATGTAAACATTCACAGTGCAGGTGGAAAAAGTATGTGAACCCCTAGACTAATGACATCTCCAAGAGCTAATTGGAGTGAGATGTCAGCCAACTGGAGTCCAATCAATGAGATGAGATTGGAGGTGTTGGTTACAGCTGCCCTGCCCTATAAAAAACACACACCAGTTCTGGGTTTGCTTTTCACAAGAAGCATTGCCTGATGTGAATGATGCCTCACACAAAAGAGCTCTCAGAAGACCTACGATTAAGAATTGTTGACTTGCATAAAGCTGGAAAGGGTTATAAAAGTATCTCCAAAAGCCTTGCTGTTCATCAGTCCATGGTAAGACAAATTGTCTATAAATGGAGAAAGTTCAGCACTGCTGCTACTCTCCCTAGGAGTGGCCGTCCTGTAAAGATGACTGCAAGAGCACAGCGCAGACTGCTCAATGAGGTGAAGAAGAATCCTAGAGTGTCAGCTAAAGACTTACAAAAGTCACTGGCAAATGCTAACATCCCTGTTAGCGAATCTACAATACGTAAAACACTAAATAAGAATGGATTTCATGGGAGGATACCACAGAGGAAGTCACTGCTATCCAAACAAAACATTGCTGCATGTTTACAGTTTGCACAAGAGCACATGGATGTTCCACAGCAGTACTGGCAAAATATTCTGTGGACAGATGAAACCGAAGTTTAGTTGTTTGGAAAAAACACACAACACTATGTGTGGTGAAAAAAAGGCACAGCACACCAACATCAAAACCTCATCCTAACTGTGAAGTATGGTGGTGGGGGCATCATGGTTTGGGGCTGCTTTGCTGCGTCAGAGCCTGGACGGATTGCTATCATCAAAGGAAAAATTAATTCCCAAGTTTATCAAGACATTTTGCAGGAGAACTTAAGGCCCTCTGTGTACCAGCTGAAGCTCAACAGAAGATGGGTGTTGCAACAGGACAATGACCCAAAGCATATAAGTAAATCAACAACAGAATGGCTTAAACAGAAGAAAATACACTTTCTGAAGTGGCCCAGTCAGAGTCCTGACCTCAACCCGATTGAGATGTTGTGGCATGACCTCAAGAAAGCGATTCACACCAGACATCCCAAGAATATTGCTGAACTGAAACAGTTCTGTAAAGAGGAATGGTCAATAATTACTCCTGACCGTTGTGCACGTCTGTTTTGCAACTGCAGGAAACATTTGGTTGAAGTTATTGCTGCCAAAGGAGGTTCAACCAGTTATTAAATCCAAGGGTTCACATACTTTTTCCACCTGCACTGTGAATGTTTACATGGTGTGTTCAATAGAACCATGGCAACATTTCATTTTTTTGTGTGTTATTAGTTTAAGCAGACTGTGATTGTCTATTGTTGTAACTTAGATGATGATCATATCACATTTTATGACCAATTTGTGCAGAAATCCATATCATTCCAAAGGGTTCACATACTTTTTCTTGCAGCTGTAAAACTGCTCAACCATCACCATTAGCTGCTCAACCATCATCAGCTAACTTATTACTTAACACCACAGACTCTATCACAGTCAGACAATCACTTATTAGCCTACACAACTGCCTACTGCAGTTTATTTAAATGCTCCTACTTTATATTGCTCACACTGATTTTAATTTTACTATTATCTTGTTGTGCCAACACTTCGTTTTCTGTTATGTTGCACTGTGATAACATGAGGCTCCCGTAGTATGATTTTGTACACATCATCATATATACTGCACCCATAAAATGCCAGCTCATTTACCATTGCCTAGCATAGATTGTTACCCCAGGTATATGCATTCCTTTTCACTAATCAGCCTGCAGAATACCAACTTCATCCTCTTAATTACGTGTTCTTGCTCTTTACTGCTCATATTGATCTTAATTTTATTTATATCTTGTGCAAACTTTTTATCTTTTATTATTTATATGTTGCAACTCGATATCGTGAGTTGCAACATATAAATAATCTAGTACACCTAGCCTGTTATGAAACAACTAGCCAATTAACCCACTATTGCCTAGCTCAGCTTGTTACTCTAGGCATATGTTTGATTTTCCTTATGTAACACGTATACTATGCCAGTTTTTCCTTTCATAGATAATAACTTACACTGCATGTTGCTTACTGTTAATGCTATGGGGCTGTGGCGGACTGCCTGGTACCCTGACTGGGTACCTCCACCAACTGCGATTCCAAGTTGTCGCAGAGTACCATAAGTATCGCACCGGACACCATAAGCACCATAATCCCCTTAGCCGCCGCAGCTTGGCTAGGGTCTCGCCATCCCTTTGCACTCGACAACCAAACACCTCTCCCTGTGTGTGCGCAAACAAGATGGCCGCCACTACATGTTCAAGAATATGATTGGTGCCCACCCAGTCGAACACTTAGAACACTGCTGGCAGAACAAGGTGTCAATAATGTTTAACAAGCTCCCGGGTGGTCTTTAGTTTGGGATTTGGTTCTGTTCCCAAAACAATAAGAAAATCCCACGAACCAAGGCTTTTACAGGGCCCATAGTCTTTCAGTAGGAGTATGGCAAGCAGGCTCCTCCAGGAGCTCGTGGCGAGGTCACGTTTGCCACAGCGGCCATTAGGGGCATTTCTCATTGATGCTATTTTTATTTTGATATGTATTGTACACTTTCCATTATGTGAACCAAAATAAAAAAATTTAAAAGTATAAAATTATATTAAAAAAGTTAAAGTTTAGAAAAATGTATGTGTTGAATGTATAGTTCAATTCACTCAGTGCTCCTACTTTCTCTTTTTTGTTTGAAGGGTCATTCCAGACCCCCAAAGCACTTTAGCTTGCTGAAGTGCTTTTTGTATGAAGAGTGTGTCCTCTATTTCATTTCACAAAAAGTGCAGATTTGAATAGGAATGTGTACTTTTATAAATTAAACTTGTTACACCACCCCTGATTGTCAATCAAACAATTGGTCTTGTTTAGCTTAGTATCAAGAGACAGCCAATTGCCCAGAGCACCTGCCTTGCAAAGACTTCTCACTGAGCTGCATTGGAAAGTCTGTAATTGGACAGCCATAGAAAGTCTGGGCAGTGTTAAAAGTGGAGGGCTCAAAGGCTTTAGAGATATTTTCAGCTTTTGCAAGTCAACACAAAGGTTAGATACAGTATATATATATATATATATATATATATATAAGTAATTGCAAGCATGCATGTTTCTGCTAGGTGTATATCTATTAATCAGTGGGTTTTGTGTTTTATTTGAGCAGTGGACTGTCCCTTTAAGTAAGTTGTGTTTTCCTGTGTGCATCAAGCATTTCTGAATTCTCATTGGGGCAAAAAAAATGCCATCAGCTGACCTCTTCCCTGGGCTCATGACCATAGGTTGCTGCTGTTGTTCTGTTCCCTTTTTTGCCAGTCTGCTACCACTGATCCCAGGCTGTTGTTTGTGAAAAATGAAAATACTCCTCATTAGAGGTTGTTGAGTTGATCAAAATAAAGAAATAATTTTACAAACCAAATGACAGACAAGAACTGAAAAATATTTCTTTGCGCATGTCTACTGTCAGCTACAAAGCCCATTTTATCCTTGCCTGAAATCCAGGGTCTTGGATAATATGGAAAATATGGCTGTCAGAAGTCAAAGAAACCCTTCTTTAGTTTCTATTTACTATCCAGGGCTAATAACCAGTTTATGCTAAACACAAAAGACTTTGTCCTTAGATGTATTTTTTTTTTGTGTGTGTGGGTTTTCCCATTACTTTTTTTCAGTGCTGCAGTTGAGAACTGTCCTAGTACACAGAGCATGTAAATAATAAAAGAAATGTATCAAGTCATGTAATTCATCTCTTGGATTACAATTCTTTAGATTCGAATGAAGTTAAAGCATTTGAAATAGAAAATAGCTTGAAATTACATTTTTGATATGCCAATCACTCTCTGTAGAAAGTTTTTATTTCACGCTTCTCCTTTGAAGAAGTCTGTAATATTTTAATCTGACACACATTGTTTATTTATTGGTGGGATGCATTAAAGCATATTCTTGACAACTGCATTAAATTATTTTAAAGCATGAATCACAAAGTGGGAGAAAGAAGTTAAAATTAGATTAATGTCCCACTTTTCAAATTTTCTCAATTAATTATATTAACAGTTTTAAAATATTTCTTGCTTTAATGACAGATTTTAAATGCTTGTTTGGCTTTTTATATATATATGAGTATGTGCTCACCACCATGAGAGTGGAAAAAAACGTAATATGTAAAGTTCAGTATCTGAACTAAGTGCATGGAACTAGTTTCACTACATTTTGTGACACACAGCCACAATATTGCTCACTTACGTCTTCACGTCATTACTCTCACCAAGATAACCACACTAAGAGGGGATGACAGTGTGATGGGCAATTGTGGGTATAATACACATTGCTACATTGTATTTCTTTAAACTGCAACTGTTTCTTTAACTAATAACCTTTTACCTATTTACAGTACACAACATGTTTACTCCATCTTGTCTTAATTTAATGCAATAACAATTCAAGGTTTTGCCTATGTCATCCTAACGTCTAGTCCAAATACAGATTAAAGATGTCTAGGTTATGACATTAGACTTATTTTGTTATATGACCTTCTCTTAACCCTAAGGTGTATGTCAACCTAACTTCTAGTCCAAATACAGATTAAAGATGTCTAGGTTATGACATTAGACTGATAAGGGTGTTTTTCCTTTATTTTTATATATGAACTGCTTTTAACCCTAAGATGAATTAACCCATACATTACCAGTAGTAATTAGAAATGCTATACTATATATACATGCTAGATCAATGCTAGATAGAGACATACTGACCGACTCTGGAGGTGACATACTGAGAGATTACCTGTATAATCAGGAGGGTATGTTATACTAATTATATTGCAAGCATTTATTCATTTAATCTTGTATACTCTGCTTTATGATATATTAATGGATCTTTATTCATTTATCCAATAAACTATATTAATAAGACAAAAGTTATTGCTTCCAACTCCTATTTTTATTGTATTCTCAATTATTTATGTATTTTAAATAGAGAAACTCTATACCGACTATACAATATTTAGCTAAGATATCTGTATGGTTAGCCCTGCTAAATTCTAAGTTATAAGACGTTATATCGGTAAATTGGAGTACGAACGGTTACAATTGGCGCCCAACGTGGGGCTGGAAGCACTAGCTTTACTTATTTTAAGCAAAAATACCTAGGTAACCTCTTATACGTAAGAGAAGACACAATTCTTTGTCATGGGACAATTATTCTTGAGATATCGAGAATTTAATGAACTTTTTGTAGCCCAGGCACAGAGAGATCTTCATCATGGAGAAATGGTACTATGTGAAATTGTACAAGGCCCTTGGGGTGCAGGAGCCAGGTATGCTGTAATCAGCATTCAATTAACTGATGCGGAAAATGTAGATCTAGATCAGCCAACATTTACAGAACTACCTAACACTCCACCAGATTTAAGTACACAGACCTTAATTAATATGACAAGAGAGACATATATACAACTATTTGGTAAACGACCTAATATACCTAATACACCAGCAAGACATGGTCCATTAGTCCCAGGACAGTGGGGTATAGGTAGGGGATTACTATATGTTCCCGTACACAGCCATGAATTACTGGCACCTGCACAGTCTGCACGAGCAGAAAGAGAGAGGTTAATGCCAGAAATTATTTTCTTGAGAGACTTGTTACGACAGGCGTTAATAGCACCAATTGTTAGTGCTCCTATAGTTCACACAGTGGGGACAGGAATACAGGGTATTCCTATGTCTAATATTAAAGCTACTATTGGCACAGTACCAACATCTGCGAAGGAAATAGCATTATGGCTTAATGAAAAAACACATGCGTTAGATGGGGTTTACCCAACTCAAACTGCAGTTCAGAGACAGGGGCTAGTAAATGCATTACTGCCCTCTGGACTGTCAATTACACAAGCTGAAGCTGAAAACTGGGATATTGTAATATCCACTCTATATGAAAAGACTTATGGCAAAGTGACGATTTCTACACTGTCAGACACACTGGCGGGAGTGAATACAAAGTCAGGGATTATAGCAGCATATAATTTAGGGATGAGATTCACAAGCAGAAATCATTCCATGGTTTGGGGTTGCTTGAAACCACTAGTTAGGTCAAGCATTAATACTTGACATAGAAAGAAGGTTGCATGGATTGACCGAGAATGAGAAAAGTGATAGAATGCCTGAAATCCTAAGGAGCACATACACACTTTTAGGTAAGGATCTTACAGGAGAGGGGTATAAAAGCAAAGAAAAAGCAGGAAACAAAGATAGGAAAAGCAATGCAGCATTTACCCCTAGAAGAGACAGGCAAAAGCAAGATAGGAGAAGTTCTACATTCATAAAAAGGGAATCTAGACCATCTACATCTATAGATGGAACTAACAGGGATTATTCTCGTCCCTCATATAGGACATATCAAAGGGAAAAAGAACAGACTACAGAGATAGATCGTACTGAAAGATATCAGTCAACTTCCAAAGGAGAAGCCCCAAGATATTCAGAATTTCCTGGATATAGCGGAGGATATAGATTGAGACCAAGGGTTAAAGGCCCAGACAAATACGGAGGATCCCCAGGACAAGTCAGGGATAGAGACAGAACAGGACAAGATAAAAGTTCTACTACCCCATCAACATCCTCACATCCTCCAACACATCCTCCAGCAACAACCAGAAAGATACAAAAAAATAAAGAAAACCGAGAATCAAAACCCAGAGCAAGAAGAAAATCAGGATGAATAATCTTGATTTGCAGATTACATATGATCTGAGGACATATGAAGGGGTGTTAGATACACAAGCAGAAATTTCACTTGTACAGAAAAACATATTAAAAACCAATCCATTTTCTAATGTTACTATTGAAACATTAGAGGGCAATGGTACATATCCTTTATATCATGATACTATTAAAGTTAATGGAAGGAAGGTTAATCTTGAACTGGCTGAACATCCTAGTTTGGATGTTTCATTCTTAATTGCATATAAAGATGTTTCACATTTCATAGATATAGTTTCAAAACCTGCACTACAGCTTACTGTACCTATTAATGTTGATTCACATATAGAACATCAATTAAATTTCACCTCATTAACAAATAAAAAAGAATTAAAAGAAATTCTAGTACAGAATAAGGATGTTTTTCAACAATGGGAAAATCAAGTAGGACACAGGAGGGATATTTGTCATCATATAGCAACAGGAACACTTGCACCTAAGAAACAGGCACAATATAAAATTAACCCACTTGCAATACCTGATATACAGATTGTAATAAATGACCTGCTGAAACAAGGTGTTATTAAGGAACAATATAGTTCCATGAATTCTGCCATCTATCCTGTACCAAAATCAGACCATAAATGGAGAATGGTGTTAGACTATCGAGAGGTGAATAGAGTTACACCACCTGTAGCAGCTCAGAATACACATTCCCCATCCATATTACAGCATATGTTTAGAGGAAAATATAAAACAACATTGGATTTATCCAATGGTTTCTGGAGCCATCCCATCAGTCCTGAAAGTTATAATATAACTAGTTTTACCTGGGCAGGTAAACAGTATGTTTGGACGAGATTACCACAAGGTTTTATTAATTCTCCGGCATTATTTACAGCAGATGTTATTTCATTGCTAACTGACATTCCTAATGTGGAAGTCTATGTAGATGATATATATTTTTCACATGACACTGAAAGTGAACATTTGGATGTATTGAAAACAGTTCTTCATAGACTGAAAATAGCTGGCTATATTATTTCATTAAAAAAGTCACAAATAGCCAGACATACAGTAAACTATTTAGGATTTGAAATCTCGAATCAAGGTCGTGGTTTGACTACGTCCTACAAAGATAAGATATTGAATATTTCTGCTCCAAAGAATTTAAAACAACTGAGGAGCATTGTTGGCCTTCTAAATTATGCAATGTTTTTTATTCCAAATTATAAAGAACTGATAGTCTCATTAAACTCAGCCATCTCAAGAGAAATTAAGAATGAACGCAATACAATTGCTTTTGAATGGACAACAGAAAATGACAAAGCATTAAAAGCTCTTATTAATGCAGTGAATAACACATCATATCTTGCCCAACGAAATTGTGATACAAAGCTTATAGCTATAATCACATGTTCCCCACATGTAGCATATGCACGTTTATATAATGATAATGACGTGACTCCTTTATGTCTACTATCTTATGTTTTTACTAAAACTGAATTAAAATATACTCCTCTGGAAAAAGTTTTGACAGCTATTTCGATTACATTATTAAAATCAAGAAACATAGCTCAAGGACAACAGATTGTGTTATTTACACCTGTTGCTTCACTAAATGCTCTGCAGAAACAAACAATTACAGAAAGAAAGGCTTTAAAAAGCCGTTGGCTCAAATGGTATGCTCTGTTAGAGGATCCACAACTAACCTTTATTCATGACAAAACACTACCAACATTAGATGATCTACCAACCTCATCAGACTCTGAAAATAAATGGGAAAGACAGACACACCCTAATGATTTTTATAAAGCTATATTTTATACAGATGGATCAGCTGTAAATTCTTTAGCCGAAAACAAAAATAAATCTGCAGGTTGCGGTATTGTAAAATGTGTACCAGGACAGGTAGATCAGACTTGGTCAATACCCATAGGTGATCATTCAGCACAGTATGCCGAAATATATGCATATACACATGCTTTAAAGGAAAGTATGTCAATAGTGGGGCCGGTTTTGATAGTGACAGATTCAGCTTATCTCGCAAGATCCACTGTACAAGATCTCTCAGTCTGGCGCTCAAATGGTTTTCTTACAGCACAACGTAAACCGTTGAAACATATTTCTTTGTGGAAACAAATTGATGCATATTTGCAAAAGAAACCTGACATTGAAATTGTGTATGAACCTGCACACAGAAAGTTAGGTTCTTCACCTCATACAGTTGGCAACCAGCTGGCAGACACTTTGGCGCAAAGTGTCAGCCAAAGCTATTCTGTTAATGTGGTCACTAGATCACAGAAACATACCCTTTCTCTCAAAGTAGATGCAGAGTTAAATGCTTGCCTGGATAAGACCAGACATAATCCAGCTGGCTATCCTACCAAATATTCCTATCATTTAGAAGGAGTTGATTGTATAGTAACCATTGATGGTAATAACTTCATTGTTCCCCCTGTAAAGGAGAGGGAAAAACTTGTACTAGAGGCTCATTCAGGATTAGGACAAGCTCATTTGGGTAGAGATAATGTACTTATTACTCTGAAAAAAAGATACTGGTGGCCCAATATGAGAAGGACTGTTGTTCATGTTATTGGTAATTGTAAGCAATGCTTATTAGTGAATAGACCGAATCAGTCAGTCGTACCATTTATTGAAAAATCCATACCCAATGTACCTTTTGAATTATTATATATTGATCATATTGGACCTTTGCCACCATCCCATGGTTATAAATATGTTTTAGTATGTGTTGATGCATGTACCAGGTTTACTTGGTTATACCCTGTGCGAAGTGCGACCTCTAATACCACGATTGCTAGTCTCACTTCCTTGGTATGCATTGGTAAGCCTAGGACCATCCACTCAGATGGTGGTCCTGCATTTACTGTAAAAGAAACCCAGAACTGGGCAACCTCGTTTGGGTTACTTTGGGAAATCAGTGCACCCAACCACCCTCAAAGTTGTGGGGTTGTGGAACGGAAAAATGCTGAGGTGAAAAGACTATTAACCAAGTTGCTAGTTGCTCGCCCCACACAGTGGTATCCACTTACTCCTATGGTACAATTGGGCATTAACAATATACCTAATACTACTAATGGTAAAACTCCATATGAAATGTTGTATGGTGTCCCTTGTAACACAACTTTTACTGAACATATTTCTGCACCAGGGAGATTAGAACAGCTGGTTCTGTTAGATGAAATTAGAGAATTGTTTTCTCGACCCACAACGCACCACAATCCGTCACCTACTACTTGGGTTCCTACTGTTGGCCAGTTCGTCCTGGAGAGGGTCCATACACTACGCCCCCTGCGACCACGCTGGAAAAAGCCTGTGAAAATCGTGACGATTTTAAATCCGAGAACTTTTATTACGGAGAACAAACAAGGCCAACAGAGAACAGTAAGCATTGATAATTTAAAACCAGCAAAGTATTTCCAAGATGTCCACAGAACCATTGACCCTGACACAGTGGATACTGTCGAAGGAAGCAAGAGAAACACAAAAGAGGATGGAAAAGCAACCCATCTCACAGCCTCGCAATAGACCAACTCATGATCAGATAATTGAAAATGCAAAGGAGAAGGATCTACGAACAAAAAATGACATATTTACAATTGCTATGGAAGAATTGGAACATGAATCATTATTACCAGAAAAACAGACTTTACATAAAGTATGGAACACAGTAAGAAAGAAGTGCAAAGATGGAAGCAAATGGATACTGAAGAATTGGATGTGGTGTCTCTTTATTACTATCTGCTGCATTATCATGATAACATCAACCCTAGTAGTCGTTTTGAAACTGCATTGGGATTATGTTAACAACCAAGAAGCTCCCGTATTGAATTGGACTGCATACAATACAAGTTCCATGATCGTGAGGATGACCTCCAGGAACCATCTTATGAAAAGAGACACAATTCACAGCGAAGTAATCGCCAATGTGACATATTCTGGTATTCCACAAGGAACCTATTGGAAACCATACCCAAAACCGATTATACACAAGAAACAAGTGATTGGACTATCTCAAATCCTAATACTAGACTCAGCAGTGATGGCTAAAGATGCTGGAATTAAAAGTGAGACGGGACAGATGCTTGTCAAAGAAACTTTGGATGCACATATGAAGGTGATTCAAGAAAAGACTTTGCCATATAGTTTACCATTGGATGACTATCGCAAACAGCCTTCTTATGCTGAAAAGATGTGCTATGCTAATTTTGGACATTGTTATTATGTTAATTTCCAGTCAAACAGAAGATGGCCGGAATCAGAAATAAAGGCTGATCACTGTCCACGTCCAGGTATTACCCAAGATGGAATACAGTACAAAGAATACCTAATTGATTATTTAAGCACCTCTCAGTATAAGACACAGATTTTTACCTACAATTCAGAAAAAATTGGTTACTGGGAAGGAGCAGAAGAAGAGGAATATAGATTTCCTGGTGGAGTGAGAAACCACACTGGAACCATATTCTGTAGTATTGAACTTTATAATGACTCATGGTGGCGTGTGAATTTGAATTCAGATGAAATACATCAATTAGTGAAAGAAACCTTGCAGCAGGTGATGAGCAACAATAAGACAGGCCTATTAAAAGCAGAAGCATTGCCAAAAGAATGGAATATGAATGGTCAACAAAAGCTTTTTAGAGACTTGACCCCATGGGACACTTGTACTAAACCCCGATTTGCAGCATTTCTTAACTCCACATATTATGTACATACCTGCAAAGCAAGGAATTCCTGTAACATAACTACAGAGACATTGATAAAACAAGGAATCTGTAATGGTTCTAATCCAGATATAATCTACCGTTGTGCTCCTTGCTCTCTCTGGTATAATTATACCAATCAGAACTTTAAATGGCTCCCTAAAAACATAGACCAAGGATTTTTGCTATATTCTGGACTTCCAGGAATGTGGTGCATCGAGAGGAAACCGATAAGTATTAATGCAAATTATTTAGTATACTCCCTGTATCAGAAATGTGTCAGTGACAGTATGATATATAATACAGATATTGTAATTAATGGTATAAAAACTCAAATGTATGTTTTAATCGCTAATGAAGATAGACCTTGTGAATTTCAGAATTGTACTTTACAGAATGTTGCAGAGATGCCATTTGCAATCGCAGCATGGCCTACTAATAAAACATTTTTAGATATTACATATAAAAATATACAAAATAGTGATCCAGATGAATGTAACATGAGACGTGTGTCTCGCAGAAGAAGGACTTTGTTAACCAATGCAAACTCCTTCCTATATACCGGCCAATTACTTGTAGAAGCTATTCAGGTTGTATCCCATTATTCTGATCTAAATGATGAATTGCTACGTCAAGGTATATTGATTCTTAAAGACCACCTGATAACGCTTACTGCAGCATTAATATATGATATTTCTACACTAGAAGAAAGTGTGAAAATATCTATGTTGAATCAGAAGATTTTTGATATTCGATCTAATTTACAAAATGGTTTAATTGATACAAGTCTGGTTAACATAACTAAAGTGCTTCAAAGGTTAAAATTAACTAAGAAACAAATCGAAGTGTTGTTGCACATTTATCAGACCTTTGTTTATGATATCAGAGAAACAAAACATTTAAACAATGCCAAGGTTAGCCAGTGGGAAGTTAAAATTTATTATGAGTTAACTCTTCCAGGTGAAATATACACTACGAATTGGAAGCTTGATAATATAGGTCACCTGTTACAAACAGGTGAAAAGTTGGCAAAGATAACAATACAACATCCATATCAATATATATCAAAGATATGTGATCAGATATATTATTTGTCTGTTTCTAGATGCCTAGAAAAAAGTTATGTAATATGTGAAGATGTCAAAGTACAGACTCCTTGTGGAAATAATCCTGCCACATCAGCTGATTGCTTACTTAATATAGAACCAATACAAAATGATTATCTGTACTTTGAATCTTTAAGAAATGGTTCTTATTTAATTATGAGTCCTTATTCAGATTGCAAGTTACCTGCTTTACAACCATTAATTGTAACCACGGATTATGACATTTGCTGTTATGGAAGATTGTTAAAACCTCCTTTACAAAATTATAAACTAACAGATATCGTTAAAATACACATACCCCCAATATCTTTAAAACTTCCATATATGAGTGCTTTCTTGGCTCACTTACAACAATTCAAAATCACCTTATGCTCCACCCACGAGCAAGTGCAAGATATATTAATAAGAGTTAGGCTTTCTCTTCTCAATATTCAAGACCACGAGAGAGATTTCCCATACTGGCTGAAAGAACTTGGTAAGATATTGACTCCTATTTTACCTTCAATTGGTAAAACTGTTCAAAGCATAGCTGAATCTTTAGCGAATCTTGTTAAAGGGGTAATAGGAACAGGATTTAGTAT
>OW240913.1:160162589-160180961 GCA_933207985.1 Pelobates cultripes | reverse complement strand
ATTGATTGTGATTTAGGAATGTTAGGTGATTTCTGCCCTTTATGGATTAAAACCAGACTCTGTATCAACTGTGTAATTTTCCATGGGAGTTTTGCCATGGATCCCCTCCGGCATGCCACAGTCCAGGTGTTAGTCCCCTTGAAACAACTTTTCCATCCCTATTGTGGCCAGAAAGAGTCCCTGTGTGTTTTAAAATTCGCCTCCCCATTGAAGTCAATGGCGTTTCGGGCGGTTCGCCGGTTCGCGAACATTTGCGGAAGTTCGCGTTCGCCGTTCGCGAACCGAAAATTTCGGGTTCGCGACATCACTACTGGCATAGTATACGTGTTACATAAGGAAAATCAAACATATGCCTAGAGTAACAAGCTGAGCTAGGCAATAGTGGGTTAATTGGCTAGTTGTTTCATAACAGGCTAGGTGTACTAGATTATTTATATGTTGCAACTCACGATATCGAGTTGCAACATATAAATAATAAAAGATAAAAAGTTTGCACAAGATATAAATAAAATTAAGATCAATATGAGCAGTAAAGAGCAAGAACACGTAATTAAGAGGATGAAGTTGGTATTCTGCAGGCTGATTAGTGAAAAGGAATGCATATGCCTGGGGTAACAATCTATGCTAGGCAATGGTAAATGAGCTGGCATTTTATGGGTGCAGTATATATGATGATGTGTACAAAATCATACTACGGGAGCCTCATGTTATCACAGTGCAACATAACAGAAAACGAAGTGTTGGCACAACAAGATAATAGTAAAATTAAAATCAGTGTGAGCAATATAAAGTAGGAGCATTTAAATAAACTGCAGTAGGCAGTTGTGTAGGCTAATAAGTGATTGTCTGACTGTGATAGAGTCTGTGGTGTTAAGTAATAAGTTAGCTGATGATGGTTGAGCAGCTAATGGTGATGGTTGAGCAGTTTTACAGCTGCAAGAAAAAGTATGTGAACCCTTTGGAATGATATGGATTTCTGCACAAATTGGTCATAAAATGTGATATGATCATCATCTAAGTTACAACAATAGACAATCACAGTCTGCTTAAACTAATAACACACAAAAAAATGAAATGTTGCCATGGTTCTATTGAACACACCATGTAAACATTCACAGTGCAGGTGGAAAAAGTATGTGAACCCTTGGATTTAATAACTGGTTGAACCTCCTTTGGCAGCAATAACTTCAACCAAATGTTTCCTGCAGTTGCAAAACAGACGTGCACAACGGTCAGGAGTAATTATTGACCATTCCTCTTTACAGAACTGTTTCAGTTCAGCAATATTCTTGGGATGTCTGGTGTGAATCGCTTTCTTGAGGTCATGCCACAACATCTCAATCGGGTTGAGGTCAGGACTCTGACTGGGCCACTTCAGAAAGTGTATTTTCTTCTGTTTAAGCCATTCTGTTGTTGATTTACTTATATGCTTTGGGTCATTGTCCTGTTGCAACACCCATCTTCTGTTGAGCTTCAGCTGGTACACAGAGGGCCTTAAGTTCTCCTGCAAAATGTCTTGATAAACTTGGGAATTAATTTTTCCTTTGATGATAGCAATCCGTCCAGGCTCTGACGCAGCAAAGCAGCCCCAAACCATGATGCCCCCACCACCATACTTCACAGTTAGGATGAGGTTTTGATGTTGGTGTGCTGTGCCTTTTTTTCGCCACACATAGTGTTGTGTGTTTTTTCCAAACAACTAAACTTCGGTTTCATCTGTCCACAGAATATTTTGCCAGTACTGCTGTGGAACATCCATGTGCTCTTGTGCAAACTGTAAACATGCAGCAATGTTTTGTTTGGATAGCAGTGACTTCCTCTGTGGTATCCTCCCATGAAATCCATTCTTATTTAGTGTTTTACGTATTGTAGATTCGCTAACAGGGATGTTAGCATTTGCCAGTGACTTTTGTAAGTCTTTAGCTGACACTCTAGGATTCTTCTTCACCTCATTGAGCAGTTTGCGCTGTGCTCTTGCAGTCATCTTTACAGGATGGCCACTCCTAGGAAGAGTAGCAGCAGTGCTGAATTTTCTCCATTTATAGACAATTTGTCTTACCGTGGACTGATGAACAGCAAGGCTTTTGGAGATACTTTTATAACCCTTTCCAGCTTGGTGCAAGTCAACAATTCTTAATCGTAGGTCTTCTGAGAGCTCTTTTGTGTGAGGCATCATTCACATCAGGCAATGCTTCTTGTGAAAAGCAAACCCAGAACTGGTGTGTGTTTTTTATAGGGCAGGGCAGCTGTAACCAACACCTCCAATCTCATCTCATTGATTGGATTCCAGTTGGCTGACATCTCACTCCAATTAGCTCTTGGAGATGTCATTAGTCTAGGGGTTCACATACTTTTTCCACCTGCACTGTGAATGTTTACATGGTGTGTTCAATAAAAACATGGCAACATTTCATTCTTTGTGTATTATTAGTTTAAGCAGACTGTGATTGTCTATTGTTGTGACTTAGATGATGATCAGATCACATTTTATCACCAATTTGTGCAGAAATCCATATCATTCCAAAGGGTACTTTTTCTTGCAACTGTATGAAGCAGGATCCAAGCCTGACAACCCCCCAGCCCCAGGCCATCATGAAGGCCTTCATACTGAATCCACAAACTTGGGAAACATCCGGGAGAAGGCAAAAGCTACTGATGGGCTGTTGCCGTGCGGCGATGGATCTTCTGCGTCGGTGGTTCAATGCGCCGGGAGGTTATTCCTGTGAAGGTCAGAGAGCAGGGAGAGCGGCCATCTCTCCTCAGCTCAAACGTAAGTAGGCTGCAAGTCTTGGTCCGGGTAATCCAGTGCTGAACAAACTCATGTAAGGTATCCCTAGGTGCACCAAAGGTGGTTTAGCAGGATGAGTACTGAATGGGGTCAGTATGAGCATGTACCCCACAGTTAAACCCAGGTTTTCTGTACCAGATGCAGGAGCTCTCACAAAGCATATCTGGTTTGCTCAGCAGTCAGGCTCCTTCCCCCACCCTTCCAATTTTATATATTTGTTTAACTTTTTTAGTGTAATAAACTGCAGTTCTTCACAGAGCTAAACTGACACTACCTTCCTTACTTTTTTTACTATGAAAAAAATACTGTATGAATGGATAGTATATATGCTCTAGTGGTTAATCTACTGAAGAAAAAAAAACAAAAACTTTCCCTAATATATTCAGTTTCACCAGCTAGCTCAGTTTCTCAAAAGTAAGTCTGCACACTGTGAGAATAACAACACAATCCAACAACAGAGATAGTTCAGTGTTTCAGTGTTCAAAGTTATGTCACTATAAAGCATGTAAACAATTCAGCAAACTCTATGGCATTACCTTCCGTGCTTCTGACTCTATGTTGGAGAATGGAGAGAAAAATCATCCAGTGGTTAAAACTGGAAAAAAAAAAAGATTTTCGAATATATTCAGTCTCACCAGATATCTAATTTACTCTCAGTAGTAACTTAAAGGAACATGCATTCCTGTCACTGTAGTTGTAATATCACCATTTAGCCTCCCAGACCTCTTGCAAGCTATGTAAAGAGTTGAATCACCTTTATCTAAGAGGAAAGAATTGGGAGGCTATTGCACAGTCAATGACTGACGCTCTACCTTTCAAACTATCTTCCTTAATTCATCTACTTCTATTCTGAAGAAAATATATATAAATTAATAATATGTTGGAGAATGGAGAAGAGAAAATCTCCAGTGGAAAGCTACTGATAAGATTCTCTAGTCTCCACCCTCTATTAATCACCAGCAGTTTGCTCAATTTCTCTTGTAACTTAAGACTGCAATTCAACAACCAATTTGCTGTTCACACTCCACTCGCACAGGGTTATTTACTAAATTGAGGGTTCACAGTAATTTTCACATTTAAAAGATCACTATAGGGTCAGGAACACAAACATATATTCCTGACCCTACAGTGTTAAAACCACCATCTAGCCCCCTGGGCCCCTCATGCCTCCATAAATACAGCAAAATCTTACTGTATGCAAGCCTGAAGCTGTAACTCTGCATGCTGTTTGTCTCAGAAAAAAAACACGCTGTCTGCTGACATCATCAGAAGTGGTGGCCTGATCCAATCACAGTTCTTCCCCATAGGATTGGCTGAGACTCACAAAGAGGCAGATCAGGGGCGGAGCCAGCATGATTCAAACACAGCCCTGGCCAATCAGCATCTCCTCATAGAGATGAATTGAATCAATGAATCTCTATGAGGAAAGTTCAGTGTCTGCATGCAGAGGGAGGAGATACTGAATATTTGGTTGCATTTTAGGCAGCCATGACCCAGGAAGGATCTCCAACAGCCATCTGAGGAGTGGTCAGGGAAGTTATCACTAGGCTGTAATGTAAACACTGCATTTTTTCTGAAAAGACAGTGTCTACAAAAAAAACCTAAAGGTAATGGTTCTACTCACCAGAACAAATTAAATAAGCTGTAGTTGTTCTGGTGACTATAGTGTCACTTTAAAGGCTAGAGTAGTTGTTCTGAAAGCATCACTGTCTTTTTTCCAGTTTGATAATTTTGATCTTAAATTTGACATTCCCTTTGAATTCTCACTTTAGTAAATAACCCTGTCATTGTTCCAGCAGCAACAGGAAATGAGAACCTAACTAGCGGTCCACTGTACAGATTTTTTCCCTTTAACCCCTTCAGGACGGAGTCAATAGTATACATTCTGATCAAAACAAAATAAACAAAAACTGGAATTTGCGCTACATGTCCGTTCAACCGTAATTCACCTCTTTCATATTAAGTGCACCCACACTTATTATATATAATTTTGTTCAGGAGAAACAGGGCTTTAATTTCTCATTCATATATGAAACATAATTTATTATGAATAAAATAAAAAAAACTGTGAGAAAGTTAAAAAATTTGTAGTTCCGCCTCACATTTTAGCTGTTAATGTCATAATACTGTTAGCTTTTACTGCAAAAAATTTTTTATTTGGATACAGCAAAGTCTCACGAGTACAACAGTAGCCCCCAATAACAGTTTTCACGGTGTTTGGAAAGTAAAAGGGTCAAATATAGCACATTCCATTTTTCAGTTTTTTCACATTGAAATTTGCCAGATTAGTAATGTTACCTTTGAGACCGTGTGGTAGCCCAGGAATGAGATTTACCCCCATGATGGCATACCATTTGCAAAAGTAGACTAACCAAGGTATTGCAAGTGGGGTATGTCCAGTCTTTTGTAGTAGCCACTTAGTCACAAACACTGGCCAAAGTTAGCATTCATATTTGTTTTTGTGTGAAAAAAGCAAAAAAAAAAAAATATTTGGCCAGTGTTTGTGACTAAGTGGCTACTAAAAATGACTAAACATACCCCATTTGCAATACCTTGGGTTGTCTACTTTTGCAAATGGTATGCCATCATGGGGATAATTTAGGACTTATACGTCTAGAAAACTTATTGCACGTTAAAGGTTTCAATAATGATTCATGGAAAATGTTAGGAATTCGTAGGCAGGTGGTAGCTCAAGATGATATGCCACTGCATTAATACACCTGAGTATGGGGTAAGGACCTATGAATCTGGGTGCAAATTTTAAGGACAGAACTTTAAGACGAATATGCCTGGTACTGAGCCAGACTTTATCACCTGGATGATACACAGGAGCAGGCAGCCTATGAGCATCGGCAAACTTTTTATCAAGGGATGCTTTGTGAGAAAGGAGATGTTGAGCCTCCTCCCATATCTTCCTTAGGTTTTCAGTGTGCTCATCAACCATCGGGAGTCCTTGTGACTGAACTTCCGACGGGAGAACTAGGGGGAGGGAAACCATAATTTAAGAAGAAAGGACTCTTTTGCGTGACATCAGAAACCACATTGTTCAAGGCAAACTCAGCCCACGGGAGTAGACCAAACCAGTCATCCTGATGCTTAGAAACAAAACACCTCAAGTATTGCTCAATCCTTTCATTGGTCCTTTCAGCTGCCCCATTAGATTGTGGATGATAGGTCGAGGAAAAATTAAGGGTGATACCCACTTGCGAACAGAAGGCTCTCCAAAAACGTGAAATAAACTGCGAGCCTCTATCAGAGATTATCTCTTTAGGAACACCGTGAATACGAAAAACATCCCTAGCGAATATAGTAGCCAGTTCAGGAGAAGAAAGCAATTTAGGCAAAGAAATAAAGTGTGCCATCTTGGTAAACCTATCAACTACAGTCAAGATAACAGTTTTATTTTCAGACATGGGCAAATCAACAATAAAATCAATGCTAATGCTGAGCCAAGGTTTGTCGGGAATATCTAAGGGTTGCAATAAACCACACGGAAGGGTGTGTGAAAGTTTGGCATGAGGGCACATACAACAGGCTACCATGTACTCTTTTACATCCTGCCGTAGGGAAGGCCACCAAAACTCTCTAGAAATGAGCTTATAAATTTTGCGCATGCCTGGGTGACCTGCCACCTTGCAGTCATGGTGGAAAAGAAGTATGTCCTTTTGATGCTCGGGAGGTACATATAATTTCCCATCGGGAACAATACTAGGAGCCTGAGTTTGCTTAGCCCTGATCTCTGACATAAGTGGAGAGTGAATGGTGGTTATGGTATAGGCCAAAATGCGTTGTGGAGGGATAACCGAGGAAACTTCTGTAGTTTGACCTACCAGTGGTTCATATTGGCGGGACAGAGCGTCAGCCTTGGAGTTCTTGGATCCAGGCCTGTAGGTAAGAATGAAATTAAACCTTCTCAAAAATACGGACCAACGAGCCTGTCTAGCTGACAACCGTTTAGCTTCGCCCAAATATGAAGGATACTTGTGGTCGGTCAGGACGGTCATTGGATGAACAGTACCTTCTAGGAGATCACGCCACTCCTTGAAGGCTAAGATAATGGCAAGGAGCTCCCTATCACCAATATCATATCTCCTTTCAGTGTCAGATAATTTTTTCGAATAGAACCCACAAGGATGAAGGGGGCTATCATGATCCAGCCTTTGGGACAAAACTGCGCCCACCCCGGTTTCAGACGCGTCAACCTCCAATAAGAACGGTAAGTTGGTATATGGGTGGACCAGTACAGGAGCCGAAATAAAAGCTTTTTTCAATGTATCGAAAGCTTTATTTGCTTCCTCAGGCCATTTCTTAGGATTAATGCCCTTTTTAGTTAAATAGGTGATGGGAGAGTTAATAGACGAAAAAAAATTTATGAAGCGCCTATAGTAATTGGAGAACCACCGCGAAGCATTGAATAGCTTTCAACCCATTAGGAATGGGCCATTTGAGGATAGAATCCACTTTCCCAGGATCCATCTCAAAACCCTCTCCAGAGATTACATATCCCAAAAAAGAAATTTTAGACTGGTCGAACAGGCATTTCTCTAGCTTACAATACAGGTTATTTTGCAAAGGTTTGACCAGAACTTGCAAAACTTGTCGGTTGTGAGTGACAAGATCCATGCTATAAATCAAGATATCGTCTAGATACACGATCACTTTTACTTTCTTTGAACTTGTCTATTTTCTCCTCATTTTTCCAGTTTCACCGCTTTACTGTTACCACTAATCATTGCTAAATTTTTAATTTTTTACATTTTAATTTATGCTTTATTTTACGTATATACATGTTCTAATGGAAGCATGCCCCTATTTACAAAGAATGTTTGGGACTACTGGAATATTGTGCTGCCATTATCCTCAATCAAAAATGTGATGATTGAACATCCTAAGAACCATTATATTTGAAATGAGCAAAGTAAAATAAATGCTGATTTAAGCAAAGTTTTATAACAAGCTATAACATTTCAATACAAGGCAATGTGAGTTATGATGCTGAATAATACAATGCTTAATGCAAACAAAGCAGCATATTAGGAAAAGATTCTTGTTGGAATTCCCTCTAGACAACGTTAATTAAATTCTGGAAGACAGCCGGGGCGTTACATAGCCTGAAAGGCATCACCGTTTACTCGTAATGCCCGTATCTGGTGTTGAAGGCTGTCTTCCACTCATCCCCTTTGCGGATTCTAACAAGATTATAAGCACTTCTCAAATCCAGTTTAGTAAAAATTCTGGCCCCTTTCAACATGTCAAATAACTCAGTTATGAGAGGAATAGGGTAGGCGTTACGTATAGTAATCCTATTTAGTCCTATATAATCAATGCATGGTCTAAGATCTCCTTCCTTACATTTGTTGCTCCAAGTTACTATGTCACCCTTCTCCCAATCTATAGTAGGGTTATGCTTCTTCAGCCAAGGGAATCCTAACACTACTGGGAAGGTAGGTGAAGAAATTACCTGGAACACACAATATTCCCTATGTAACACGCCAACCAACATGGAAATTGGTTTGGTTTCATGTGTTATTTTGGGTACCCGGAGGGGTCTACCATCTATGGCCTCAACGGCCAAGGGTGTCTCCCTTAACTGAGATGGGATAGAATTTCCTAGAGCAAAATTCTGGTCGATAAAATTTACCGCTGCACCAGAGTCGATTGATGCTGCGGTTCTGACTAATCCCTCCTCCCAAGTTTGGGTGATATTTATCAGAAGCCTTTGATTCTGGAGTTCTATGGAGGACAATGAAGAAACACCCAAGGCCTGTCCTCCATGGGGACTTAGGTGCAGGAGTTTCCCAGCCTGCTGGGACAAGATAACCGGAGATGCCCTCTTTGACCACAATAAAGACATAGTCCCTCTCTTCTTCTGTATTGGCGTTCTGTCTCAGTTAACCTTGTAGCTCCTACTTGCATAGGTCAGGCAAGGCAAGTGCCATAGAATCAGGTATTAGGTAAGGGTGTGGTATAACTAGGGGTTCTTCTAGTTCTGTCTCTAGTGTTCTCCCTGTACCTCATCCTATTGTCTATGCGAGACATAAAAGTTATTAACCCCTCTAAATTCTCTGGAAGATCTCTAGTGGCACTTTCATCTAGCATGGCTTCTGATACCCCATTCAAAAACACATTGACATAGGCCTGGTTATTCCATGCTACTTCAGAGGCTAATGATCTGAATTCTAGTGCATTTTCCACTAAAGATCTATTCCATTGCCTAAGACGCAGAAGCGTTCTGGCGGCATTTGCCCTTCTACCAGGTGGATCAAAGGTTTGTCTGAAAGTCTCCACAAATGCTGTATAGTTGTAGACTATAGGATTATTGTTTTCCCATAGAGGATTAGCCCAGGTCAAAGCTCTGTCTACTAGAAGGGTTATCATGAACCCTGCCTTCGCTCTATCGGTAGGATATGATCGAAGTTGGAGCTCAAAATGTATGCTAATTTGGTTCAAGAACCCTCTACACGCCTCTGGTGCTCCATCGTAACGTAGTGGTGGTTTAACATGAGAGGAAACTCCTACCTTAGCTACTTCCAGGCCAGTATTAAGCGGAGTTGCGGTAACATTTCGAATCACCTCAGTACTGGTAGTAGGTCTGTTAATCAAGGTCTGCAATGCAATAGCCATTTGATCAATGCAATGGTCCATTTGCTTAAAACGGTTATTGAAAGGATCTGCTTGGTTACTTACACCTGTCGGATCCACATGGCCCTGTTGTAATGTCAGGAATAGGGGGAATCCTAACACAGAGTGTAAGTAAAGTAGTAACGTACCGGACCCGAGAATGGCCGGATTGATGTTACTGAGAGAAAGAGAATAAACAGGACGAGCCGTGGTCAGGAACGCCGGAGGTAGGACAGAGCGAGAATAACAAGCCGGGTCAAACAGATACCAGAGAGAAGAATAGTCAAGACAAGCCAAAAATCAAAAAAAGAATATAACACGCTATCAGGACCAAGAGGAACCACAATAGGACAAAGATCCTAACTCATGGGAGCATTTTTATATTGTGACTGGATCTGTCTGGGATGATAAACAAGCCCCCAAAACATCATCTGCCCCCGCCCCTTCCCGGTCATTTAGCGCCACCCCTTTTTGTGTCATAAAATGGGCAGGGCTATCGCGGACTAAAGTTGCTGGAAGATTGCCAGGTCATGTCCCCAGAGTCCTGCAGATGAACTCCACTGTGACCAGAATCCTGAGTCTCTACAAAAGGTACCCTGACATGTATATAGCATATCACAATTCACTATTTGTGAATACACACACTATATCTCTTTTGCCATCATTGAATATCAACATTTGGGAGTTTCATTGAGTATTCAACATATGTCTGAAAACCAGTAATGGTATTTAAACATGCTCAGAAATGTAACAAGATGAACTAATTAAATGTGCTGGATGCATCTCATTCACAAAATTCCCTATATTGAGCAAATAATGTGTATTCTCAATTGTATAATTTTTTGGGGGGGAATACATTTACATTATATATAATTTATAATTGAACATATTCTAGGGAGAACCACTTCTGTAATGAAAATGTGTTAATTTGGAAGGTCAGCATTTAAAGGGACACTATAGTCAACTGAACAACTTTAGCTTAATGAAGCAGTTTTGATGTATAGAACATGCCCCTGCAGCCTCACTGCTCAATCCTCTGCCATTTACGAGTTAAATCCATTTGTATATGAACCCTAGTCACACCTCCCTGCATGTGACTTGCACAGCCTTCCATAAACACTTCCTGTAAAGAGAGCCCTTTTTAGGCTTTCTTTATTGCAAGTTCTGTTTAATTAAGATTTTCTTATCCCCTGCTATGTTAATAGCTTGCTAGACCGTGCAAGAGCCGCCTATTTGTTATTAAAGTTCAATTTAGAGATTGAGATACAATTATTTAAGGTAAATTACATCTGTTTGAAAGTGAAACCAGTTTTTTTTTTCATGCAGGCTCTGTCAGTGATAGCCAAGGTAGGTGTGGCTAGGGCTGCATAAACAGAAACAAAGTGATTTAACTCCTAAATGAAAGTGAATTGAGCAGTGAAATTGAAGGGAATGATCTATACACTAAAACTGCTTTATTTAGCTAATTTAGTAATTTAGGTGACTATAGTGTTCCTTTAATAAAAGATTACATTTCCCTAAGATTAGATTAGATTTTTCCTAAATTAGATAACATTTTTCCTAAATTAGATAACATTTTAAATGCCATTAAAACCATGAAGTTCATATATTTTTTCTAGTATTTATTATTTAAAATAATGAATGTCAATTATAAAGGAAAACAGTTTTTTATTGCCTACCAGTAGATAGCTTAGTGATTATTCCATTTCATTAAAATTCTTCAAATGTTTCATGCATTGCAGAATCCATATAATTGTGAAACAATGTGCAATTTTTAAAATAATTATTACAGACAGTAAAATGTTATTAACTCTTTCAAGATTATACTAACGTCCAAATGGCCCTGTATCAAGTGTGGCAACACTATACGGCTAAATACAGGGCCATTATGAATGCAAAATCTAGACATTTTTAATAGAATTCAACAATATTCGGATTGTGTAAATCAGGTCCCAAATGAGCCTGAATTTGGTCTGGATTTCACCGAGGCTGAATGCTGCCAGATGTCATAAATCTGGACCAAATTAATTAAATTTGGGTCCAGAAACTTCAACTCTGGGACGCATTTAAAAAAAAAAAAATCAATTAAATGAGCAGGGGATAACATCTTCTACAGTAAACAACCTGTACTGAGGAAAGGTTTAGCTAGTCCTGATGTTGTGCAGCCTAACAGACTTGTCAGGTTGAGTGTAAGGAAGGCTAGACAGGTTGTAGTAGTAGGGGACTCTATTATTAAGAGAGAAGATAAGGCAATCTGCCACTCTGATTGTCTCAACCGGACAGTTTGCTGTAGATGAGTAGATGGATTAATGGGAGGTGCTGGGGATGACAAAGTCAGAGGAAAATGGAGGACATAAAGAATGAGTTCAGGGAACTAGGAAGTAAGCTATAGAAAATGACCTCCAAGGTAGTATTTTCAGAAATATTACCTGCACTGTGCACTACAGTAGAAAAGCAGTGGGACATTAGAGAGGTCAATGCGTGGCTGAAGTCTTGATGCAGGAAGGAGGGTTTTGTGTTTTAAGAGCACTCGACGATTTTGCACTTGGGTACAATCTTTAGAGCCGTGATGGATTGCAATGTAACAGAAGAGGGTCTGCTGTGCTTGAGGATAGGATGGCTAGAGGATGGGAGGAGATTTTAGACCAGTGGTAGAGGGGGGGACATAGAAATCTATAAATTGGAGATAGGATGGAAAGGAAATGGGCTTTAGATGAGCATAAATGGGGTGGAGATAGGGGAGGGGCAATACTAGAACCGAGGAGGTACCCATATAACAGTATGCTTTAGAGTACCTATATAACAGTAATACAAATTTGCACAGTGATCCATGATAAAATTAAATGTATGCTTGCTAATGCAAGGAGCCTATATAACAAAATGGGGGAACTAGAGGCAATAACATACACTAAACAATATGATATAATAGGTATAACAGAAACATGGTGGGATGAGACACATGACTGGGCAGTTAACTTAAATGGGTAGATGTTATTTAGGAAGGATATAAAAAACAATAATATTATCAAGGGGTATGTTTGTATGTCAACCATGAGTTAAAGATAAATCTTAAGCATGTGGAGTGTGATGAGGAAAATGTGGAAGCTTTATGGGGAAAAAATAAGTGAAATCAATAATTGTTTGGTATACGTTATAAACCACCTAATGTTAACATTAACAAGGAAGCAAATTGGAAACTGCACATCAGGGTAACACATTAATTATTGGAGATTTTAATTACCCGGACATAAATTGGAATATAGGGACTAGTAATTCAGCAAGGGGAATCAGGTTTTTGAATGTGTTAAATTACACCTTCATGTCACAACAGGTACAAGCACCAACTAGAAAGGATGCTTGTCTATATCTAGTTCTATCAAACAATGCTGATTTTTTTGACCAACATTTAAGTAGGGGAATATTTGGGAAAAAGTGATCACAATATCATGTCTTTTGTGATAAACTCAAAAAAGAAAAAAACACATGGTGAATACTAAAGCATATAATTTTAACAAAGCCAATTTCAATAAGATTAGGGCAGCTCTACAACATATTGACTGGCATAAACTCCTTAATAAAAAAACAAAAACAGTAAGGCTAAATGGAATGTCTTCAAACAAGTATTAGAAAGGTAAATTTCTCAGTATATACCATTGGGTAATAAATATAAAAGAAACAAATTAAAATCCAATGTGACTTAGTAGGAAAGTAAACCAAGGGACTAAAAAAAAGAAAAGGGCATTTAAAACATTCAAATTGGACAAATCAGAGGCATCCTTTAAAAGATATAAGGAAGCCAATAATGCTTGCAAAAAACAATTAAAGTGGCTAAACTAGAAAATGAGAAATTGATAGCCAAAGACAGCAAAACCAGCCCTAAAAATGTTTTAAAGTACATAATTTCTAAAAACAATATAAAAAAAAATTGAAAGTGTAGGTACACTAAATACGGAGTGTTAATTAATAAATACCAGGAAAAGGCAGACATTTTAAACAACTATTTTTCTTAGTATATATTAACTTGTTTATTAAGTTACAGTGCACACATACAGATACATTTATCAATCTTATCAGGCTACTTCTAACTAAGTAAACAAATATGGGGATTCAATTCCGCCATATGGCCATATTGTGTTAAGCCCACCATTACTTCACAGAACCCCAATATCGGTGGCTCCTACACTAATTCCAAATGTAGGAGACAAATTAAATAGTTCTACATAAGCTAAAGTGTATATAATTAACGTATTGTAAGAGCATTGTGAGTATATAGAATACAAACTTAATGTGATAAAAGCAGTTATAAACAGTGTAAAAACTAAAATTAGTGTTAGTGCTTGGATTAGTATATTCCCAATGGAAATTATATATGTTCTAAATGAAGGTTATAATAAAAGTGATGCTACTATTAAAAAACTCCTTATATATACACCTGTGGTCACCTCCAAAGCTGGGGGGCTTAACCCCAAAAGGAATCTGGTCTGGATTTCAAACGTACAGTATTTGCTTTAGGGTCTACTAAAAATATATAATTATATATGCCTTATGGTTTGGCAAGGATGTTACTTAATAAACTAAGGAATATCAAACCATATTATCTGAATAACCACTAATTTAGGGCTACTTATATTTCAATATGTTTCAATTTTATAGTCTATTCACAAAACAGTGATTAAAAGCAAATTCAAAAACAAAACGGATTTCCATCTTTGACTTTTCACCTACATTTTGCAATTCATTTTCAATTCATGGCTTAATGAATTAGTATACTTGTCTGCCTGCTTTACCTCCAAGGCAAGCATGGATCCTCTACATGCACCATTTTCAAAGCAGGTATGGATTTCACTGCATGTGCCATCTCCCAGGCAAGAACAGACTCCACCGCCTTGATATGTCCAGACACTGCCTTCTAATGAAACTTACAGCTAGCAGATCCAGTGATTAACCTCTCATCACTAACAGGTAATAAGAGGAGAGGTTAGAAAGAGACTTGCTATTTTGTTCCTAATAGTGTACTTTTTCCCTGTGCTGTGATGGTAGATCTGTTCTAGATCTGTAAATTTGCTATAAGTTGACATTTTCCTGTCATCAGCAGAAATTTTTCATAGTACTGGTTCATACTGCTGGCCCATTTCATGTTGGTGTCAGTGCATTCAGCCACTACTCTTTTTACTGTCTAATGTAGGTGTTCACATTCAGGGGATACCTGTCCAGGAATGCTAATTTTTAATTGCAATATAGTCAAGGGTTTCCTCTACATCTAGACCCTATGAGGATGAAGCAGCTGTGCCCCTCAGAGTATCATGTCAGATAAGGATGTAATCAACTGTTTTGAATCAATATACTCTGCATATTTTCTCAAAGTCCTGCTATTTGTTCTTTTTCCTTGAAGTTAACCTGGATACCGTTGGTATTCGTTGGTTGGCTTCTCTTGGTCGGAAGAAATCATTCAAAATTCAGTCACCCATGATTAATTTGAGGCTGGCAGGGCAAAGCTTCTTGCCATTTGTACTTGAATGCAGACTGTGGGGATGCATGAGGTGGCTGAATATTGGCTTTGCTGCGAGACTTCTGTTGTGAGAGTATGAGACTATGTGTCTCTATATCAGTTGATGACTTGTTGTCTTCTCATGACATGATGGTCTTTTGTGGGTAGCCATCCCTCTTCTATTAATTGTAGCATACTCCCCTGCATGCCACCTGATGTAACAACATATCCTGTGCTGATTCAAGCAATCCCCAGGGAAAACCACTAGAGTTCTGCCACCTCAGATCATGGCTGAGACTGGGATCAAGTCAGAAGCTATTCAGTTGCAATCAAAATTAATATTATTTAGGTGAAGGTTGAGGAGGATGACGTGCTGACGTGCGGACGCAAGACGCCACGTACGTCGTGAGGAGAGGATCGAGCTGGCGGGTCTGGGAACACAAGGAAACTGGAATGCTTTACACAGCTCTAAAACTGAGTATACCTACTGCCCTAAACTGCTGGAGATAAAAGGTCCATTGGGGCTCTATATACAATTCTACCCAACTGAGGGGAATAACAGTTTTTCTCCAAGGTTTAACTGATGTACGCCGGAATTCCCAGGGATCACCTAACGTTTATATGCCGTGCGGTAGCTGGCAAAGTAGATGTCCTCATGGGAGCTTGGCGTGCTGAGAGGACGAACGTTGTTACGCTTGCTGAGAATTCCAAGCTTCTGGTATCTCAAGTTATAATACATGAATTTGACAAGTCTTTGGTAAAACTGGTCACCCAGGAAGACTTGGATAGATCTGATTTAACGTGATTAACGAAAACTGCACTGAAAGCTCTGCTAGGAAGACAACCAGCGTTGATCAATACCGCAGTCTACTACTTTTTTTTTTCTAACAAAGCTTTATTTTAGGATTGGGCATCATACCCATATATTTATATGTGCTATACCCCTACCCTGTGTTTCATCTCCTGATGCATAGAAGTATTTGTATCACTTGTATATACTTTATTTTTGGTCTCATTATTATTTATTCTATTTTTTTTTACTAGCCATACCATTATTATTATTATTCCTACATTACTATGTTTATATCCAGGAGGTGCTTCTGATCTTAGAGCCTTGTTCGCACTGAGTACAGCAGCATCGGTTCTCTTTGTCTTTTGTATACTAAACAGATAAGACTATTATTTTCTCTTTTCCTTTGCTCTGCTTTTTTTTTTTTTTGAGGTTAGTGCATATTGAAGTGGCAACTACACACTAAAATACTGAGACAAATAGAGAAACAAATTGTTTAATAGTGTTAAACACTTTATTACTTAATATATTTATATAAAATTCAGATTGGGAACTAAAATGGCTACCAGAAAAACAGCCTTAGAACCAAAATCATCTACTAAAAAGATAAAAGAGAAACTGAACAACATAAAAATCTTTTAACATACTTCTCTCCTCAATCCAAAGATTTAAAAGGCAATACACCTAGAGAATCATTATCTAACTCAGACTTATCCCTCATGGAAATGAGCAAGGAAAATGAAGAAGTTACAATCAAAATACTTAATACAAGTTTACAATCCATATTAGAAGAAATTAAAAAGGAAATTTTTTAAAGAAATTAAAAACGACATAGTTAAACTAACAAATACATTTCAAGCTGTTGATTTCCAGATTGAATCATTAAATGTAGAGGTAACCAACATGACAACAAAAATCTCCTATCTTGAAAATAAAATTGAAATAGATCCCGTAGGAAAAATCTAAGATTTCCTAATTTTAAAGACACAGACAAACAAGAGGATCTACGAAAAATGTTACAGGATTACTTTAAAACGCTGGGCCTTAACCCAGATGGATATAACGAAAAAATTGACAGATGCCACAGAATAAATAAACCAGCAAATACAGGGAGTGCAGAATTATTAGGCAAGTTGTATTTTTGAGGATTAATTTTATTATTGAACAACAACCATGTTCTCAATGAACCCAAAAAACTCATTAATATCAAAGCTGAATATTTTTGGAAGTAGTTTTTTAGTTTGTTTTTAGTTTTAGCTATGTTAGGGGGATATCTGTGTGTGCAGGTGACTATTACTGTGCATAATTATTAGGCAACTTAACAAAAAACAAATATATACCCATTTCAATTATTTATTATTACCAGTGAAACCAATATAACATCTCAACATTCACAAATATACATTTCTGACATTCAAAAACAAAACAAAAACAAATCAGTGAACAATATAGCCACCTTTCTTTGCAAGGACACTCAAAAGCCTGCCATCCATGGATTCTGTCAGTGTTTTGATCTGTTCACCATCAACATTGCGTGCAGCAGCAACCACAACCTCCCAGACACTGTTCAGAGAGGTGTACTGTTTTCCCTCCTTGTAAATCTCACATTTGATGATGGACCACAGGTTCTCAATGGGGTTCAGATCAGGTGAACAAGGAGGCCATATCATTAGATTTTCTTCTTTTATATCCTTTCTTGCCAGCCACGCTGTGGAGTACTTGGACGCGTGTGATGGAGCATTGTCCTGCATGAAAATCATGTTTTCTTGAAGGATGCAGACTTCTTCCTGTACCACTGCTTGAAGAAGGTGTCTTCCAGGAACTGGCAGTAGGACTGGGAGTTGAGCTTGACTCCATCCTCAACCGAAAAGGCCCCACAAGCTCATCTTTGATGATACCAGCCCAAACCAGTACTCCACCTCCACCTTGCTGGCGTCTGAGTCGGACTGGAGCTCTCTGCCCTTTACCAATCCAGCCACAGGCCCAGCCATCTGGCCCATCAAGACTCACTCTCATTTCATCAGTCCATAAAACCTTAGAAAAATCAGTCTTGAGATATTTCTTGGCCCAGTCTTGGCGTTTCAGCTTGTGTGTCTTGTTCAGTGGTGGTCGTCTTTCAGCCTTTCTTACCTTGGCCATGTCTCTGAGTATTGCACACCTTGTGCTTTTGGGCACTCCAGTGATGTTGCAGCTCTGAAATATGGCCAAACTGGTGGCAAGTGGCATCGTGGCAGCTGCACGCTTGACTTTTCTCAGTTCTTGGGCAGTTATTTTGCGCCTTGGTTTTTCCACACGCTTCTTGCGACCCTGTTGACTATTTTGAATGAAACGCTTGATTGTTCGATGATCACGCTTCAGAAGCTTTGCAATTTTAAGAGTGCTGCATCCCTCTGCAAGATATCTCACTATTTTTGACTTTTCTGAGCCAGTCAAGTCCTTCTTTTGACCCATTTTGCCAAAGGAAAGGAAGTTGCCTAATAATTATGCACACCTGATATAGGGTGTTGATGTCATTAGACCACACCCCTTCTCATTACTGAGATGCACATCACCTAATATGCTTAATTGGTAGTAGGCTTTCGAGCCTATACAGCTTGGAGTAAGACAACATGCATAAAGAGGATGATGTGGTCAAAATACTCATTTGCCTAATAATTCTGCACTCCCTGTATAGCCCCTGAGATA
>OW240913.1:160083357-160162125 GCA_933207985.1 Pelobates cultripes | reverse complement strand
CACCCAGACAAGTTAAAGAAATGGCTGAAGATTAAATCATTAAACTAAGCTTCTTTACTAAAAACATATCAAGGAACAATGCATGAATTTGGATACATATAGAAAAACAGAAGAAGAGGAGGTGATGGAATGGAAGAACACAAGGAAGAAAATATTTAAGAAGGATAAAGAAGAACTGACAGTCTAGGGACACAAGGGTGGAAAGTAAAAAAAAAATTGTTTTGATAAAGAACTTGCAATTTTGCACACGGAAATAAACCATGCCCATAGGGGCTGTTTGATAACTTACAATTTAGAACCACTTTTAAAATTAGACAATTATGCATCATATATAAAGCACTAGATTATAATATAAACAAATTAGAATATATTAGAATTTATTAGAGAATCATTATTATAATTGATTGAATGCAACAGAAGAAAGCTTTTTTTTCCCTATAAGTATACACAAAAAGATTTATTAACTCACTCTACTAAACATAAATATAATATTCTTAAAGTATCACTATGTCACTAGTATTATATGATAAAGAAAAGGCAAAAGGCGTGACTTTTATTTTTACACTTAAAAAGGAAAACAAAAAGAGGTGACTTTTTATTTTTTACACTTAAATGAATATCGAAGGGAAAGTAAAACGGTTAGATATTTCAAATGAATATTATGAGAATTATCTTAAAATGTACCTAGCTGCCATATTTAATATTTAACCCCTTAAGGACCAAACTTCTGGAATAAAAGGGAATCATGACATGTCACACATGTCATGTGTCCTTAAGGGGTTAAAGTATAAAATTACCAAATTTTTTAATTTTTTATTTTTTTTCTCCCTCTCCCTCCTCTTTCCTTTTCCCTTATGGGAAAGGGGAGGAAAATAAAAGAGAAGAGAAGAGAAAAGAAGAGAAGAGAAGAGAAAAGGGAATTTTTTTTTCCGCTATATTGGTTCCCAGATGTCCAACTCGATCCCCACCTTCTGTGAAATTTTCACAGATACCCTAAATCTCTTAAAAAACAGAGAAGATCAGGGAAGCCATGGCTAATAGACCATGGGGAAACTTAATGTTTAATGTAGATGAAACTTTTATGTCTCATTTTGTAATGTCTGTCTGTGTTGTTTGTACTCATGGAATAGCATTTAAAATGGTCCGTTCAAAATGTATTACTGCTGGCGTTCTAGTGGAGAGATCCAAGATTGTCAGTATATAGTGTTACTAATTCTTAGATGTTGAAATTTATGTCTATAAATGCACGAGTCTTAAATTCACGATGGAATAAACAAATGTTTTATGATGCTTTAATAAATAATGGTATTCAAATAGGCTTTATCCAAGAAACATACTGGTTGGGGTCTGAATCGCAAAAATGGGGGGGAGATAAATACAAACATTTCTTTCAGGCATCTCTTAGTAGTCAAAAAAAGTGGAGTTGCGATTATTTTCGACTCAAATTTAAAGCATGAAGTAATATTTATGGACAGTGACCCATATGGTCTGCAACACGTTATATACTTTGGTTAACATTTACCTGCCAAATGTTAACCCAACTTCCCTGTTCTCTTAGATCATGATTAGATTAGACAAAATTGTTAAAGGCACTTTATTAATTGCAGGTGACTTCAACTGTGTCTTCAATCCCAAAATGGATAAAAAAAAAAAACACAAGTTCAATTAAAATCTGAAAAACAGATATATAAACAAACTAGAAAATTAACGAATATATGCAACATACAGGTTTGTATGACGCTTGGCGGGTCACACATCCGGAAACTCAAGACTTCACACACCTATCCAAAGTTCATAATTCATATTCGATAATAGATCTTTGCCTAGTCAAGGCTAACACATTGAATGAAATTAATAAAATTCAAATTAAAGATAATACTTTGTCTGACCATAGTTTTATAATAATAGACCTAAGAAAACCCTCACGGAAAGGTTTTAGAACCTGGAGAATAGATGACTCCCTTCTCAAACTCAAACAAAATCAGGAGACCTTAATCAAGTTATCTAAGCTTTTTTGGTTAGAAAATTCAAATCCCGATATTCAGGACTCAACTTTATGGGCTACTTATAAAGCAGTAATTAGAAGTTATCTTATTAAAATCAAAAAACAAACAAGGTAAACAAGAGATAAAGATTTAACTAACCTAAATATTCAATATTTTAATGTGTCTAAATTGAATAGCGATCAACCATCCAATCAACTTATGTTAACATTATCAGAATTACAAAATAGAATTAATATAAAAATAGAAGAAAAGATTAAAAAAAACTATCAACAAATTGAGATTAAACACATATCATCGGGGAAATCGAGCTAATAAAAACTTAGCAAAGTAATTAAAGAAACAAAACTCGTTGAACAGGGTAAATAAGTTGTTGGATAATCAAATTATATACTCCTCCCCAGAAAAAAATGGTCAAATATTCAATGAATTTTATAGTAAACTGTATTATCTTTGCATATTCTCTGATAATGAACTAATTAACAAATATCTAGTTGACACAGAAATTCCAAAGATTTCTACTACTGATCTTAATTTGCTTAATTTTGAGTTTACATCTAATGAAGTAGAAAGAGAGATTGATAGATTAGAACTACCTAAGACTCCTGGACCAGATGGATATACTAATTTATACTATAAGATCATGAAAAAAGAAATAGCTACCCCTCTATCGGCCATTTTTAATGAAATGGCCAAAAAAGCCAAAACTCCAAAAGAGTTATTACAGGCTAACATCTTACCAATATTCAAACCTAACAAAGATGAAAGAGATGTTAGCAATTGCAGACCAATCTCTTTAATAAATATAGATATAAAAAATATGTGCTGCAATCTTAACATACAGATTAAAACCACTTATTGAGAAGGTTATCCATCTGGATCAGGTCGGCTTTATTTCAGGTAGATCAGCTCGGATAGCTGTACTAGAAGAATCCTGGATATATTAGATAGAGCAGAACGTCAGGAGATTCCATTGCTGACCCTGTCATTAGATGCTGAGAAGGCATTTGACAGGGTCAGCTGGAGGTTCCTAGAAGCTGTATTGACCTCCTTTGGATTTGTGTGTTGGATCCACGGCGCTATTATGGCCCTATATTCTGAACCGATGGCAAGAACAGTTAGAGTAAATACCTCATCCAGTTGGTTCAATTCACAAAATGGCACGCAGCAAGGTTGTCCCTTATCACCTCTTCTTTATGTTTTAACGCTGCAACCATTAGCAAATAATATCAGGTCAAATCAAAAGATTAAGGGGTTTCCAACTAATAAATCAGAAGCCAAAATATCACTTTATGCTGACGACATCTTATTATCACTTACATCCCCAGAATCATCTTTACCACAAGTATTTCATGAAATAAATAAATACAGTGAAGTGTCAAATTATAAACTTAATGTAGCTAAATCAATCGCTTTAACTAAGCTTTCCTTTGAAAACTTTGAAAACTTTGAATGCGCACGGCACTGCCGTGCATGCACATTCGGCTTCGCTGACGTCAGACGGGGGAGCTGACGTCGGCGGGGGAGGAAAGGTCACCAGTGCCGAGGGATCCCGGTGCTGGATTAAGGTAAGTGGCTGAAGGGGTTTTAACCCATTCAGCGCCACGGGAGAGGGACCCTGAGGGTGGGGGCACCCTCTGGGCACTATAGTGTCAGGAAAACTGCTTTGTTTTCCTGACACTATAGTGATCCTTTAAGACTTTATACAGGACACCAGAGTTCCTCAATAAACTTAACCAGATAAATAAACTACCTGAAAATACTATACTGGTAACAATGGATTTCACTACAATACGCTAATTTCTTCATTGCAGCAAGAAAACATATTTTTACATACACAGCCCCACAAACCATATACATATTATTGTTAAATCTATGATATTTTCATAATATGGACAGAAGGGGAAGAAAACCTTATAGACTTCCATAGATCATTCAAATGATCCCACCCATCAAAAAAACTCAAAATGTGCTTCTCGAATCATTGTGTGAGTTTCTTGGACTGCACAATAACTGTCACCATGGCATTCTTCATTCATATATGTTTACAGAAAACCCACAATATGAATGAATAGGAAATCGGACAGAATTACACTGTACGATGCAACAAATCACTCTGCAAATTGTGTCAACATGTATGTGGCAATAACACAGCCAGACACAATAACACATCATACAACATTAAGGGGTCATTTTCGTGCATATCTGTGACAAAGATTGCTACATTGGAGAAACTGGCCTTAAGCTGCATCTCAGAATTAATCTACACAGACACTCATTCAAGAACCACAAGGAAAATGGATATTGTACCCCTGTTGGTCATCACTTCACCCAGACTGGTCACTCCATCCAAAACCTCAGGATTAAAGTTCTTAAAGGGAAGTTCAAAGACTCTCATGAACGAAAGACATTTGAGATGAATATGATAGACTGTGTGATTGTTATGAAAATAAAGTTTGCTCAAACCAACGGCAAAAGAAAGGCAATTACATCAGTTTTCTTTAAAGATCCCACAACAAAGAGTTTGCAATTATATGCTCTTACTCACTGACTGCATTGCAAGTGAAAGCAATATATTACATCTAGTCAATATGCCCCAGAAAAGTAACACAATGCTATTTTACCCTAGTTTAAGTCTCTATAGTATAGAATCTACACAATGCAAAAATAATTTTTAAAAAATTGCCAACTCACCAGAAATGGTTGCTTTCCTTCTCTTCATGACATACTCATCTCTCATCAGACTCACTCAAAGTGAAGGGAAAGGACCTACATTTTTAAATTCACTTTAAATTTAAGGTAAAAGTAGCTGAATCTAAATAAATCTCTAAGTCAGCTACGCTTTCAGTTGTGCTTTATGTTTTATTCACTTTGAATTCTCACTTTAGTAATAACCCTGTTTGAATGCCTGACAATTCTTATTTTAGTAAATAATCTTGATTGTGTGGTTGGAAATGCTTGGGTATACTTGGGTATTACTTATACAAAGATAGTGGTCAGGGAGCATGTGGCGGAACCAACCCCGCCACTATGCACTGGAGAAGCCTGGTTGCCAGCCTCCTGCCATGTGACTATGGCCCCTGTGATGTATTGCCCTTTAAAGACATGATTTGGGCATAATGGATTTGTGTTGTGCTGCTGCTAGCCCTTTTAAGAACCATCTGGGGACATACTGTGGAGTTACTGGGTGGCCACCATTTTCTGTATCAGAAGCACATGGTGAGAACAATGGATGGCGGCCATTTTAACTCACAGACACTGTGTAGACTTTTCAACACGGTGCCATCTCGCCAGTATTTGTTGCACAGAGACATCGTGCGGTGGTTTTGGACTATACAGCAGGGGACACATTATACAGTGATTGTTTTTTATTTAGCCTGTATATGTTCTGCAGAATCTGCATTAAACTGTATTTTCCATAAAAGTACTGAACGGATCTGGGTGAATTTTGGCTATGTGGTTCACCCAGATCCCCCAGTTCCAAGGATATACTTTTTATGGGGTTATTGCATGTTTTGGGGTCCCTGTGATGTGTTTTATGAAACTGTATTTCTCTGGCTGTGGTAATTAGATTACCCATTGTGTTCAGTAATCATATCACAGCCAGAGGGGAGGATTTTGTGTGGGAGTGTCTGGGTGTATTGTATGGATTGATTGGCTGTTTTGTAACGCCCTGTGGGCTGTACTATGTTTGTGGATTGGGAATAAAAGAGACTGTATGTGACAGTACAGGGAGTTCCTGTTTTAACCCTCAAAGTGAAGTGTCGTCTCATTATTGGGGGAAGGATTTATTGTATGCTGTTCCAGTTTGACTGCTGGAGAGTAAACCTATTCGTATGGTTCCTATTCAACTGTCTACAGCATTCATATGCTTGAGAGGATTCATATGCTTCTCCGGTTCGGTGGTTGTGGTGTCTGCTGCAGTGCTTGGAGTCCTCAGGAAGCGCTAGGAGCATCCTTTAACGGAGGTACCCAGTCGGGGTGCCAGGTGATCCGTTACAGAGCAGTTGTGTGGACCTGGGCAAGAGTGGAAAGGAAAATGTAAACAAAGAACAAGCAGACATGCAGAGAATAAAGGGGGATCAGGGAGTGACTGTCAAGAGGGGATCTGGAACATTTTTGTTAAATGTGTGCATAAATTAAAAATATAATTCTAAAAGAAATATGGAACAATATAAAGTATTGCATTGTGTTTTGTAAATATGACTGCTATTTCAGGCAAATATCAGGGGGTAATTGTTTGGACCTTGTTTGTTGCATAACTGGTTGTAAAATATTGATGATTAATTGAAGAAATATAGGGTTCAGGGTGCAGTTGAGCGAACCAGGACAATTAATATACCGAAAAGTAAAAAAGCTGTCTTTTTATGTTTGTAAGATATATACTGTAAAATACACTTCAGAATATTACAATATGAAGCAACATCTGTCCAGCTATGTTCTTGCTAAAGGCTATTTTCCATTTTTATATATGTACCATATGGCACCATATAAATAGGTATATTATAAGCTCATAGCTCTGAAATAACAGGTTTCTACTGTAAATGTACACAGGAAACATCCTGATATAAACAGAGGTTAAAGTAAACATTTTTTATGCACATAAGTACAAAACATTCTTTTCAATTTCCTTTGTTATTTTAATTTGTTTAGTGGTACTTAACCAGAAGGAATGTTTAACTCAGTGATGGCTAATATATATATATATATATTGGACTCCCACACCTACATCATCATTTATATCAAACCGATCCTTAACCAAAATTACATTTTACTGTCATTTACATTGCTAAGTAATGTAAATTAAAATGTGTCTAATAAAATTTACCCTCCATTTTTGTAAAGAATCTAGATTATATAGCAAATCTTCATTCTCTCCTTAGAAATGCTTCCCAACTGACCCCATTTCAAGTTGAACAGTCCCGGTTTCCACCCCATTAATTTCACTATCCATCTGGCACTGTGCTGAGGGTACTAGGACTATGCAGCGAGCACCTTTAGCAGTCAGCCAGGATTAGAGGCTGTTAGTCGGTCAGATGTGCATTCACATCAGGCTGACATGCTTCTATCACTGGCATGCCGCCCCCTAGCTCTGGTGAGGTATTGCTAGAGCTGTATAAACAAAGTGACTTAATTCTTAAACAGCATACAATTAACTTCAGGGCATAATCTACATAACAGAATTGCTTAATTAAGATAAAGCTGGCTTGATATATGGCTCAAAGAAATAAAAAAGACAATATTCCTTTAATTTTACTATGTAAGTTAAAATAAACCACAACTCGTTTTGCCAACACAGGGCTTCATCAAGTGGTTTCTATTAACACTTGATGAAGCCCTGTGTTGTTCATCAAGAATGCAAAACCAACCCCAAATTTTTTTTTAAGTACATCAATTCTAAAAAAACAAAACATGAAAGTGCAGGTACACTGGAAACAGAGATGAGTCTGTTAGCTAATGAAGACCAGGAAAAGGCAGAAATTTTAAATAACTATTTTTCTTCAGTATATATTAAATAAGGATCTTATGGCAAAAGATATGCAAATGACTGCTGCAAAAAAACTTGCAGATAACTTGTGATTGGATGACTCGAAACAAGGTGCTACAGCAGTTAAAGAAAATTAATGCAAATAAAGCTCCGGGGCCTGACGGTATTCAGCCACGAGTACTTAAGGAGCTAAGTGGGGAAATAAGTGAACCTCTGTATTTACTTTTTCAAGATTCTTTTGTTTCAGGTATTGTATCGAAGGATTGGAGGAAGGCAGATGTTGTTCCTATATTTAAAATAAATCCTATATTTATTTATATTTAAAATACTTGCCTGGAAATTATAGACCTGTGAGCTTAACTTCCGTGACTGGGAAAATATTTGAAGGGCTATTATGGGATAATATTCAGGAATTCATTGGGAAGAACTTTATTAGCAATAATCAACATGGTTTTATGAAACATAGGTCATGTCAAACTAACCCATTTGCATTCTACAAAGAAGTAAGTAGAAGTATAGATCAGGGGTTGCAGTGGATGTGATCTACTTGGATTTTGCCAAGGCATTTGATACAGTTCCTCATAATAGGTTAATCTTCAAACTAAAAGAAATTGGTGTAGATGAATTTTCTTGTTCTTAGGTAGAACATTGGCTTAAGGATAGAGTACAACGAGTTGTCATTAATGGTAAATTTTCAGGCTGGACAAAAGTGGTAAGTGGTGTCCCTCAGGGTTCTGTTTAACATATTTATAAACGATCTTGAAATAGGCATTGAAAGCCATGTTTCAGGGTTTGCAGATGACACAAAACTTGGTAAAGTAATAAAATGTGAGCAGGATATTGCTTTGCTGCAGAGGGATTTGGATAGATTGGGGGACTGGGCATTAAAATGGTAGTTGAAATTTAATGTAGAGAAATGCAAAGTTATGAATTTCATGGTCAAGAATGCACAAGCAACTTAAACCCTAAATGGCAGTGAATTTGGGATAACTACACACGACAAGGCTTTGGGAATTGTTGTAGACAACAAATTAGGCAGCAATATGCAATGTCAATCTGCAGTTGCTAAGGCCAGTAAGGTTTTGTCATGTATAAATAGGGGCATAGATTCTCGGGAAGAAAAAATATAATTTTGCCTCTTTATAAATCGCTGGTAAGATCACACCTTGAATATGCTGTGCAATTTTGGGCACCTGCTCTGAAGAAGGATATCATGACACCAGGGCCGTCTTTAACATTGATTGGACACTGGGCAGGCATTTGTTTGGGCCCCCTGGATCCTGCCATCCCTCTAGCGCAAGAGCAGAGAAAAGATAGATCCTCATCTGTTGTACAATTCCAACGATGCTATGCCATTTGTCCATTTTTGCAGGGCTGTATTTGTGAGCAGTGTTTGTGCATTTGAATGTGAGCATGTTGTTGTATAAAGTATGTGTGTGCATGTAGGGTGTAGTATTGGTGTTTAAGTGTAGGGATGTGTTTCCATATACTTTTTGAGTTTGAATTCAGGGGTGTGTTTGTATGTAATGTTTGCAGGGGTGTGGTTGCATGTTGTTTGATTGCCGTGATGTATGAATGTCAACATTCACAGATATGCATACATATTAGCACACTGATACATGCACACATCTGGACACACTGACAAAGACTGGCCTATACACACACAGCCACATACATAAATACACGTGCACACACAGAGATAAAAACACTGGCACATCCACACACAGAGATACACACTTACACACACTGACACAGATATATACACAAATACATATGTATTTGTGTGCAGTGTTGGCGTAGGAATGCTGGGATGTATGCATTGTCACACAGATGCACTCTCACACAAACAGTGATACACACAGGAACACAGATACACATGCAGTGGTGTATTTGTGTGCATTGTTAATGTTGGAATGCAGGGTTGTATTTGTGTGCAATGTTAGATGGGATGTATGCATTGCCACACGCACAGATACACACTTACACATACTGACACTCATACACACACAGGTACATATACACAGACAAGCAGGTACACATACAAACTGACACATAGGTATACATACACACAGATACACATAAACACTGACACAAAGGTACATGTACACTGACACAAACACAGCCATATAAACACACACTGACACAAACAGCCAGATACACACTGACACACACAGCCAGATACACACTTACACACACACAGTCAGATACAGACACACACACACAGTCAGACAGAAACACAGCCAGATACAATCACAGCCAGCCAGATACACACACACACACAGTGAGATATACACACACACACACACACACAGTCAGATACACACACACACAGTCAGATACACACACATACAGCCAGATACACACACAGTCAGATACACACACAGTCAGATACACACACACACACAGTCAGATACACACACATACATACAGCCAGATACACACACATACAACCAGATACACATACACACATACAACCAGATACACATACACACATACAGCCAGATACACACACAGCCAGCCAGATACACATACACACATACAGCCAGATACACACACAGTCAGATACACACACATACATACAGCCAGATACACACATACAACCAGATACACATACACACATACAGCCAGATACACACACATACAGCCAGATACACACACATACAGCCAGATACACACACAGTCAGATACACACACAGCCAGATACACACACAGCCAGATACACACACAGTCAGATACACACACAGTCAGATACACACACAGTCAGATACACACACAGTCAGATACACACATACAGCCAGATACACACATACAGCCAGATACACACATACAGCCAGATACACATACACACATAGAGCCAGATATACACACACACTGACACAAACACACACACACAGAGTCATATGAATTCACATAGTTTAGCCACCCTCCTTACCTTTACAGAAGTGTGGCTTCCCTGTGGTCCAGTGGGAGCTGGATGGCTGAGATTGATGGGAGTCTTCTTCTTCTTGGTCTGTACCTCCTCCTGCTCTGCATGTATGCCTCCTCCTCATCCCCAGCGGCACTCTGTTAATTGGGAGGAAGTGACCTCACAACACTTCCTCCCAGCAGGCAGGAAGACAGGGGCCGGTCTGCAGCTCTCTTAAAGGGCCGGGGCCCCTGATTACATCACCTGCTGCAGCCCACCGGGATATTTCTCAGTATCCCGGTGGGCTGTTCAGACCTAGCTGCGGGCAGGGGGCCCACAGGGCAGCTGCTTTGGGCCCCCCAGGAGCAACTGGGCCCGGGGCACCTGCCCTGTTTGCCCCTTGTTAAAGACGGCCCTGCATGACACTAGAAAAAGTGCAGAGACGAGCTACAAAATTGATAAAAGGATTGGAGCATTTTAGTTACGAAGAAAGGTTACAAAATTTAAATCTCTTTAGTTTGGAAAAACGGCGCCTCAGATGGTATATGATAACATTATACAAATATATTCGGGGCCAGTACATACCATTGTCTGGAAATCTATTCATAAACAGGGCTATACATAGGACACAAGCTCACGCATGTAGGGTTGAAGAAAGGAGATTTCATGTAAGGCAAAGAAAAGGTTTTTTTTTACAGTAAGAGCAATAAGGATATGGAATTCTCAGCCCGAAGAGGGGGTTTTATCAGAGTCCATACAGATGTTTAAACTGCAATTGGATAAATACTTGCAAAAACATAACATACAGGGATATAATTTCTAATTAGGGGGTAATAGCTGCTTGAACCAAGGAGACATCTCACTGCTATTTTGGGGTTAAGAAGGAATTTTTTCTAGTTTGTTGCAAAATTGGAAGCACTTCAGACTAGGTTTTTTGCCTTCTTTTGCATCAACAGCAAAAACATATGTGAGGATGCAAGTCTCTTTTCAGCTATGTAACCATGGTTTCTATTATCACATAATCAAGCCCTGTGTTGGCTAAACGCATTGTGGTTTATTTTAATTTACATTGTAAAATTAAAGGAATATTGGCTATTTTTATTTCTCTGAGCCATATACTTTTTTTCCTTTATTTTTTTTTAATTTTTTTTATTTATTTATTCATTCATTCACTTTTTAACCTGGTCAGCTATCTACATCTTCAAAGAAGAACTCACCAAAGAATCCCAGGTGGGGATTATACCACCTACGCTTCAATCATTGAGCAGTAGTTCCTGCTCAATCAATTGTGATAATAAGAACCTGTATATAATTTTCGATTTTACTAGTTTATACAAAGAGCACTATTTCTCCTTGTCTTACTCTTTTGGGACGCCTTGCCTTGGAGATACCTTTTGAAAGCACTGTCACTACTATCCTACAAGTGGGGGATCAATGCCACTGAAAGCACAGCATACCAGAGCTTGTATTAGCTCTACTATATGTGCATAGATCTATATGGAATTTTATATTATTTATTCCTTGTTTGCGGGATACTACACCATTGGCATTTCTTCTTCTTCCCTTTATGGTCTAACGAAGTGAAGAAGCAGCAACCTCCCTTGGACTTTTTATTTATTTTAAAATATTGGACTCTTTATTGTTTTTTATTTCTGTATTTTTTATTATCTCAATACTGTCTTTTATTGTCTTCAATTACTTTGTATTTTTCCTTATTTTAACTTTGTCCATTTTTTGGTGCAACCTATTTCTATTTTCCTGGCTAATCCATGGCAGCATCACAATAGGGTTAGCTCCGCCCACTTGGCTGTTTAGGACAGGAAATAAAAGTATAAATACTCCTCCTACCAGACCGGTTCTCCAGTCTTTTTTCCTGTCCTCTTGGCTGTGGACATGGTTTCAGGTAAATTGCATTACATTTTCTAGTTTCTGTTTTAGTTTACCTCTTCCTACCCATGAGGGTTCAGCCTTACTCTCTTGGAAAGGACATAAGGATTCTTCTGATCTAACTACTATCCGATGTAAGCTTTGTTATAGCAGTAAATATATGCCATATATCCTTACTATTTGAAGAATTCTGCAGCAATAAATAGCGGTAATATATGGGTATATTGTGATGGCAAACTATATCCGCTGTAATCCTAAGGGTAGCGGTTATTTATGAGTGACTCATGAATTAAAACATTATCGCAGTGATCCTATTGGTAGTGGTGCATGATGTATACACTTTTCTTAACTATGATAATTTCACAGGGATCCTCTTGGTAGCAGTTATTATATGTGACATATGCATTATAACATTCAGACTATTGCCGCAGTGATCCTATTGGTAGCGGTGCATGGTGTATACACATACTTCATATGATATAAATCCGCAGTGATCCTCTTGGTAGCAATTATTATGTGTGACACGTGCATTATAACATTCAGACTATTGCCGCAGTGATCCTATTGGTAGCGGTGCATGGTGTATACACATACTTCATATGATATAAATCCGCAGTGATCCTCTTGGTAGCAATTATTATGTGTGACACGTGCATTATAACATTCAGACTATTGCCGCAGTGATCCTATTGGTAAGGTGCACGGTGTATACACATACACATACATACCATATATATGGTATTGGATATCGGCCGCTGTGATCCTTGGGGTAGCGGTATAATATTGGTACCTGCAAATATTGGGAAACATATCAGTCACTGGATGAAGGAGGTATTTCTGGTGTTTGGAAGGAGGACCTCCTTAAAATATGGTACTCGAGGAGAAACATATTTGCTGTGATCCTTGCGGTAGCAGTGTTTATATGAAACATGTTCTCATGAATTTTCAACCTAATTCTAAGTCCACACTGGCCCTTGTTTTTTAACATGATATGTGGCAGTGAATTCCATCGGGCTTAAAGGACCACTCTAGGCACCCAGACCACTTCAGCTTAATGAAGTGGTCTGGGTGCCAGGTCCTTCTAGGGTTAACCCATTTTTTAATAAACATAGCAGTTTCAGAGAAACTGCTATGTTTATTAATGGGTTAATCCAGCCTCCAAAGCCTCTAGTGGCTGTCTCATTGACAGCCACTAGAGGCGCTTGCGTGCTTCTCACTGTGATTTTCACAGTGAGACCACGCCAGCGTCCCTAGGAAAGCATTGTAAATGCTTTCCTATGCGACCGGCTGAATGCGCGCGCAGCTCTTGCCGCGCGTGCGCATTCAGCCGACGGGGAGGAACGGAGGAGGAGAGAAGGAGGAGAGCTCTCCGCCCAGAGCTGGAAAAAGGTAAGTTTTAACCCCTTTCCCCCTTCCAGAGCCGGGCGGGAGGGGGTTCCTGAGGGTGGGGGCACCCTCAGGGCACTATAGTGCCAGGAAAACGAGTATGTTTTCCTGGCACTATAGTGGTCCTTTAACTACAGAGACTATCCACATTGGGTCTTGTTTTAACAAGATATGTGGCAAGTGATTCCTATCAGGCCTTAATTCCAAGAGTGTCCACACCTGGCCTTGTCTGTAACAAGAAAGGTGACTGTGTTTTCCAGCAGGCCTTACTTCAGAGAATATCTGCACTGGCACTTTTTTTTACAAGATATGTGGGAGTATTTTCCAGCAGACCTTAATTCAGAGAATATCTACACTGGCCTTTTTATCTACACTGGACCTTGTTTACAACAAGATATGTTGCAGTGATTTCCAGCCTGCCTTACTTCGGAGTATGGCAAATGTTCTTTATTCTGGGCACTCCTATCCAGTGTGAAGTCCACTGCTGCCTCAGTTTTTAATAATTATGTGGATTGATTTATTCTCTCTTGTGGTGTTCACAACTATATCAGGCCCATTAAGAGAATGGACTTATAAGGCATTATATTACTGATTGTTGTGACACTCAGCATGAAGGTAAGCAGATTTAAAGGAGTGTGGAAGGATTTGTGTTTTTCATCTCAGAATTAAATATACATTTTGTTCTCTTAAGCTTTCCTATATCTCAATGTATATACATTATATACTGATGTAAAGGGTCTATCCAGTCCTTATTGAAGTTAAGGAATATCTTTCAGATCTGTATAATTAGACGCTGTTGTCCAGGATTGGACAAGTGTTGGATTCCTGGATATTGTAACTTGCTGATTTCAATGTGTTTTGGCAATCTAAAAACTGGTGGTTATAGTCCTATGACATCTATGGTCCTACTTACACAACCCTGGTATAGCCAGAGGACTGTAACAGTTTTTCTGTTCTCTATTCACAGATTTCCCAATTTGGATACTCCAAGAAAGTGGCCTTATTTTACATTTTGGTAAGTTTCCCATAAACTCTGCAGTCCAGAGTTTGCTTTTTCTTACCTGATTTTACAAATATTGGTGGGTACTTGTTTATTTGCCTCCCATCAGATGTTGAGCGTGGGTATTACCCTATTGGGATGCTGCCATGGATTAGCCAGGAATAAGGAAAATTTCACTATACTTGCCGTAATTTTCTTTTCCTGGATATATCCATGGCAGCATTGCATCCCTCCATTATGTATAATTTTTTTTAGCAGCTTGGAACTAGACTGAAGATCCGGTCTGGTAAAAGGAGTATTTATGCTTTTTTTTCCTGTCCTAAACAGCCAAGTGGGTGGAGCTAACACTATTGTGATGGTGCCGTGGATATAACCAGGAAAAGAAAATTACGGTAAGTATGGTGGGATTTCCCTTATTATTGTCTATATTCCTTTTCTTCTGGTTTTTTTGAGGGAGCCCCATAAATTAGGTTTGCTGTCTATTGTTAAAAATATATTCTCTGATTGGTCACTCAGCGCTGATTTACTTGCTGTTTACTTGAGTGAGTAATAGCCTGGAGCGTTGATCATAGTGTGGGACTAGTTAGGTTATTTCTTTGCTTAGCTACTGCTAGCAGCACAATACCATTTAGACATACTGTGAGTTGGAGTTAGTTAAATCCTATTAATTAATAGTTTAATTGATGCTAGTGTAAGACCATTGGTGAAGTTCTTGTTGTGCTTAGCCAGTGCCAACTACACCAACTTTGATTCACCAATATTGGCCATGATAGGTCTTATTGTTAACTGTTTGTAGAAAGAAAATCATTTTTGGGGAGCTGAGGTGTATGCTTGGCAAATATATGAATGTTCAGTGCAGTTATTGTTCAAGTCAAAGAAAATAACAACAGCATTACTAAATCCACCAAGCAACAATTTATGTTTTAATACAAACATCTATGTGGGCTTAATACATTTGTGTTGATTTATACAATTCACATTCATATCCCAGCATAGTTTATAATTATATTAAAAAGAAACCCACCGGGGCGGGGCCAAACCACCAGGGTGGCAGGACGCATCTCGGAGGAGCTCCTCCACCAACATGCCAAAATAGGCACTTTACAGCCCACCACTGCTCGATCTGAGCTACTATACTCGACACCCAAGCTGCATGACTTACCTACAAAGTGGGAAGGAAGCTGGCGACTCGAGGTACCTGTCCAGCCATCTCCATGGGAAAAGTGACCAGGCGGGTGCCGGATGGGGGAAGCGGTCGATCCCCTGCTTCAGGGACACGCCGATAAGCATGCACCCGTGCCCTGTAAACCTCCCCTTGGACCGGTGGGTGAGATACCGGTCCCCCTTCAGGAGGCAGTGCAACCCCAGCAATCAAGCTCAAGGCTACAGGATGGGCCACCTGATGGGACTCATGGGACTTTTGGTGATCGTGCCTATCTATGGGATATACTGGGACTGTCATCGAGAGTGGCCATGGCCATGGGGGGGATGCCTGTGGGGACTTAATTACGCTAGTTGAATACACTAGACATACACCACTGTTGAGAAGGGAGGCATCACCCAAATCTAGTCCTCAGATTCTTGCTTGACCCTGCTTACAGGTGGTCTAGCCGATACCCTCCCACACGTAAAGAGGAAGCAAAATGTCAGTCTCTTAAGCTAGAACTTGTGTTAACCAGCAGGACACTAAACCTGTTATATTCAAAGCATTTCCCTACTGAAAGCCAACCTCTCATTTCTTTAAGCTAGTTCTCCCATAACTAGGTTGTCAGTTTTTATGGCTAAAAGCTCTTACTCATCCAATGACATCTTAGGCATCATACCCCTGCACTCCAACACAGCAACACATCTAATCTTCTACTAACATTGGTTCTCTAGCCTGTAATTTATTAAGCCTTACATTTATTTATTTAACCCATAAAAAAGTGCAATTGTCTCACATGTCATGGCATTCGTGGCTCTACCAGCCTGTATGTTATTCTTTTGTTGCTCACCAAAATAAAGAATTATAAAAAAAATAAAAATAAAAAAAACATCGTTCCAAGAAGGAATTGAAGAAGGATAGCCGTAGTGTTTACCAATCTATCATAAGAAGTAACGGCATGACCTCTCAGAGTCTTAACATTTCTTCCTCAGTCATGAGGACTGCTGACTCCACTGCCAAGGCTGCCACCACCACCACAGTGTTAATTTTGTTGACTAACAATTTTAGGGAAATTTTCGTTGAATATCAATTTTAGTCAAATTTTAGTCAACTTAAATTTTACAAATTTTGTTGACTAATACTAAAACAATTTGGATGACTAAAACATGACTAAAACTAAAATGGCTTTTTAGTCAAATGACTATGACTAAAACTGAATTGAAATTTGGTGCCAAAATTAACACTGCCCAGAGGGGCTGTGGAATGGGAAAAGAGACAGACCAGGGCTTGGGAGAGAGAGACACCTAGTGAGGCTGGTAGGACACAAAGAGACACAGAGGGCCCGGGGAAGGGACATAAGAGACAGATAGAAGCTTTAACTAAACCCTTTAGATTTTAGTCGGGTCGACTAAAAATACTGGAGATTTAGTTGGCTAAAATCTACTGCATGTTCTGGTTTAGTCGACTAAAACCAGAACATGCATTTCTAAGCAGTTGTGCTGCCGTAAATGCTTAGACATGCATCTTCTGGGTGTGTCCTAAATTCAAATTTTCTTCTGTGTAGATTTAGAATCCAGTCCAGCTTCCTATTGGGCTGTGACTATAGGTGCCCATTTGGAGGTGATCACTATAGATTCCCATTTGGAGGTGATCACAGAATAAAATAAATTAAAGAGTTTATTGAAGCCATTTAAGCTGTAAGTATTGCAAGTTAGCATGTAAATCTCCCATGTTAAGGTTAGTATAGTACTCACCAATATTGTGGTACTGTGGTGTAGTGGTGGACTTAACACCAAAGTGCCATTCAGGGCCGGATTAACATAGGGGGTGATGGAGCTGCAGCTCCAAGTCAATGCCCATGGAATAGGCCTATTGCCACCTGACCGGTATTTATTTGAGGCTGCCTCGCTGGTGCCGATATTGCAGTAATACCGGCAATACAAATGCCGGTATTTTTTTCAGTATAAACAGAGATTACTCTGCAATACCAGCATCGGTCAGTAGGGGTTGCTGTGTGTGTGGAGAGAGGCAGGGATCGGAAGTTACAGCATATACCTGCATCTCTCTATGCACACTTATCCGTGGGGGAAAAGCTACACAGCAGACAGCAGCTCCCAGCCTGCAGAGACAGCCTGCAGCTCAGGGAAGTGAGGGATGTGGTAAAGGCTGCAGGGAGACATGGAGACACTGAGACACTAGGGGACACTGTGAGACATAGGGACACAGGGAGACCTCTTGAGACGCTGAGACACTTGGGGACAATTGGAGACATGGGGACACAGACACACATGGTGACAGTGAGAAATGGGTACATAGACACACCTGGGGACACTTAGGGACACTTATACATGGGGACCACTGAGACACTAGGTGACACTGAGACCTGGGAACACTGAGACACTAGGGGACGCTGGGAGACATGGGGACACAGACACTTGGGGACACAGACACACATGGGGACACTGAAACACTTGGGAACACTGGGAGACATGGGGACTTTGAAACAATGTCCCCAAGTGTCTGTGTCCCCATGTCTCCCAACCAGTGTCCCTGGTGTCTCATTGTCCCCATGTTTCTCAGTGTCTCAGTGTCCCTAGTGTCTGTGTGCCCATGTCTCCTAGTGTCCCTAGTGTCTCAGTGTCCCCATGTCTCCCAGTGTCCACATGTCTCTCAGTGTCCACATGTCTCCCAGTGTCCCCTAGTGACATGGGGACACTGGGAGACATGGGAACACAGACACTAGGGGAAACTGGGTGAAATGGGGACACTGGGAGACATGGGGACACTGGGAGACCTGGGAGAATGGGAGACACTGGGAGCAATCCATCTATATAGCAGAATCAAACTGTAAGTAGTTTCTTGGTGATTTTACAAAATTTTCTCTTATGTCACTCCTTGTGATTTACATCATGTGATGTCACACATACATAATTAGTTATGCAAATTCGCAAGTCCTGTATTTTTTTCCAAGAAAGGTGACAACCCTAACTACTCTTCCCATACTCTTGCTTAAGTATGGAAACTTAAGAGGGACATATGGAAACAAAATTTGTGTGGGCTAGCTGAAATGAAATTAGTTAAGGGAATGCTGACTTTGGTCACTCTAACAGTGTGGCATGTTCCCTTTCTTCTACACTCACTAATTTTTTTTTAAACTGGAAGTCATTTGTGTGCAGATCTTGTTCTTTTCACGGTGAAGGGGTGAGTTAGTCATTAGTTTATCACTGACTTTTTCCTTTCATTTTTTCAAAAATTAAGGGTTTTTTTTAAACCTAAAAGGACTCCTGCAGCAGTTGCTCCTGCAGTACTCATCATTATTGATTTTTATTAAGTAAACATATAATAGCATAATCATGACTAGTTGAAAACTCAGAATTGGCATTACAAAAATGGCTGATATTGCCCAGCCATTAGGCTTGCAATTTTTGCACTTCAGCACACTTATAGTTGTATTTTTTCCTCTTCTTTGTCTTGCTATAAGGTTTCCCCAAATATGTATTCATAAACAACCTTCACATGTACAAACATCAGGCATCCTGAATGCAAAGTCAATTTTGGGAAAATTATTTTGCCACCCGAACAACCCTTTCATGCATGGGTCTATAAATACAATGGTATTCTCTATGAAGGGACAATACATAATGTTGTAACACAGTTGGATGAATTCTGAAAAAATGCATATGTACATATGCAAAGTGGGGGTAAAGTGCTGGTGGGTGCTGCTACTGTATAAAAAAAAGAGGCATGGACCCAGTAAATTAACAGATGAATAGTGGAGATTGACATTTCTGTAGTTTGCCAGCTGTACAGACCACATAGTCATGGGCCTGACTAATCCTGGTCACTACAGTTTGAAGTGGTACTCACCACTCTGGATTTCACTTTGGATTTTTTTTTTTTTTTTAACTTTTTTTTATTTTATTGTCAAGATTTTGGTATACATAACAATAGTTAATGGAAATACCAACAAGGAGTGCAGGATTTGAAGTGGTACAGTTAACAATAACACAACATGGAAAATTCACGTTAACAGAAGGTGCTCCCGATGTTCCCTCTAAGTCTATGTCCCCCTTCTATGTGTTATAGTGGCCTATTTGAGGTGTGGGTGAGTTCCCAGGCGTATGGGTGATTGAAGTGAATTCTGTCTCCTCTGGTACACACGTCTGGGATCCCCCTATCTGTGCAACTTGTCCCTGATGAGTAATGTGTAAATTACACATCTGGATACTGGGCCTACTTTACGTCTTTCCAAGTAAGGTATGGGATCGGGTGGAGAGTGAAATATCGAAAAGGGGCCCGCTGGGTCTGGAAGTGTGTGTGTATGGATTTAGAAGAAGTCGGTAAGCCGATCATGGCTCTCTATGGTGGGATTGAATGTTGGATTAAGTGGATATCCACTGTGGCTATAGTGTATGTTTGCTCATTGATTTTTGCCACTATGATCAGGTATCTACCATGGGTGTCACCTATTTTCCTGAGCAGGGAAAAAGATAGTTGGTTACTAAAGAGAGTTGATACTCCCTTGGATAGGGCCCAACCTTCCATCTTTTTGTGAGGTCTCAAGGAGTTGGTGTGGGCCATTTTCTCATATTGTCCATTGGTAGTGACTAGTGTAGTGATGTCTAACAAGCTAGGCAGTGTGGGTGATTTCCAGTTCCTAGCAGTGAGCAGGTTTGCTGAGATTAGGATGTGGAACACTAAGGTTCTTTGCGCAAGAGTTAGTGTTTTGGGTAACATGAACAGTACGAATGTCTCAATGGAACGAGGTATGGGTATGTTCACTACTTCCATTAGCAAAGTGGCTACCATGTCCCAATAGGGTTGTATGACCGGGCATTTCCACCAGACATGTGTCACGGTGCCTCCTTTCTCTCCGCACCTCCAACACGTGTCTTTTATGGTTTTGTATATTCTTGCTAATTTCGCAGGAACCAGATACCATCTCGTTAAAATCTTTCTAAGCAGTTCGATGTGGGATACACAGTGGGTGAGGGATTTATGTGCGCTAAAGGCTGTAAGCCATTTTTCCTTTGGAATTGTGTATTCCAGCTCCCTTTCCCATGCAGATGTATAAGACGGTAAAGACGTCTTGTTGGTTGACAACAACGAGTCATAACATAATGATATTAATCTTCTTTTGGGTAATTGGCCTGTGCACATTTTCTCAATGAGTGTCATGTTGTGGTGTTGGTTTACATTCCCTGTGGGTTTAAGTTGTGTGTGGCGTGTGCGCGCTTGAATTTGCAAGTAAGAAAGGTACAACCCTGTAGGGATATCGTGTTTCAGGCACAGTTGCGCGAATTGGGACATTGAGTCTCCTGACCATAGGTGGTGTAGGTGCGTGAGGCCATGACTTTCCCAGCTATTGCTGTTGAAGGTTGGAACTAAATAATGAAAACATCTGAGCGGCGTGGCTAGGGAGATCGGTAGTCTGGAGAGGAAGGAATGTTTATGATAGTCCCAGATTTTTAGCATCACCGCTGTCATGGGTAATAGGCTACTAACTTTAGGGCGAGAGGGCTTTGGAATCCAAAGAAGAAGGTGAATCCCTTCAGGGAGGGACCAGTGAGATTCAATATCTGCCCACAGAGGGCCTTTGTTGCCATCCTGTGTGGTTATTGCGTGCATAAGTATAGTGGCTTTGTAGTATGCGTGAATGTCCGGGCAGCCCATCCCACCCTTTTCGAGTCTTGTATAAGATGTCGATTTGGGGATTCTAGCTTTACGTTGGCCATTTATGAAAGGGTCCACTTGCCTCTGCAGAGTGGCAAAGAATGACCTCGGTACGCCTATTGGTAGGGACCTGAATAGGAATTGGAGTTTAGGGAGTAGTGTCATCTGAAATGCTGCCGCTCGACCCAGCCAGGACATGTATTTGCCCTTCCACTTTTCCATTTGTGTTTTAATGGCTGTGGCCACTTTCGTGTAGTTGGCTTTGAAGAGCTTGGTGGAGTTTTTTGTGATTACAACCCATAGGTAGGAGACATGGTCTGACCTCCAGTCTAGGTCAAATTGTTGTTTTAATGTTTGTATCTGTGCCTGGGTTAGGTTAATAGGCAGCGCCTGCATTTTAGTCTTGTTCAACTTGTAATAGGAGATTCTGCCATATTTTTCTATTAGATCCATAAGGACTGGGAGAGAAGACTCTGGTTCTGTAATGGTTAGCAGCACGTCGTCTGCAAACAGACTAAGTTTGTGCTCGGTCGTACCTATCTGTACTCCCCCAATATCCCTCCTTGATCTAATTTGGGTTGCCAGTGGTTCGAGTGCTAGGACATAAAGGAGGGGAGAGAGGGGGCACCCTTGGCGTGTACCATTAGTGATGGAGAATCCTTCTGACATAACACTTGCGCAGTTGGATGGCTGTATAATGCTCTTACCGCTGCCACAAACTGGGCCGGAAACCCGTATCTTTCCAATGTGGCCTCCATATAATTCCAGCTCAGCCGATCGAAAGCTTTCTCAGCATCCAACGAAAGCAGGAGACCCCTCTCGCCCCTCCGTCTCATTGATTCCAATATATCCATTACTCGTCTGGTGTTGTCAGTGCCCTGCCTACCTTTCACAAATCCCGACTGGTCCGGGTGTACGAGAGCTGTCAGGGCCACTGCCATCCTGTTTGCCAAGATCTTAGCGAACAATTTGGCGTCTGAATTTAAGAGGGAAATAGGGCGGAAATTTTTACATCTGTCTGGGGCTTTACCTGGTTTAGGTAGGGTTATAATGGTAGCTCTCAAAATTTCTTGGGGCAATTGTGCGTGGTGGATTGCGTCATTGAAGATGGATTGGAGGTGAGGGGTTAAGATTGAGCTGAAGGTTTTATCGTAACTGTTTGGCCCGAAGAACGCTGTTTTGTCCGGTTTTTGCTTTGTTTTGTGGTGGGACATGATGGAGAATGATTGTCTCGATCGTTGTGTCGGGTTTGGTGCCGATGGTGTCGAGTTAGGGCTGTTGTTATGTCCGCCCGTGGAAGGAGCTGGGCAGTTAAGCGGCCATTTTCCACGGCGTTCAGCTCCGCCCCCTCACTTTGGATTTTTAAGTTTCTTTTTGCTTTATTTTACAATGTTGCACTAGGATGGTTTTTATGTTTTTTTTATTCTTAGATACTTTTGAGACTACATGAGGATATTGTGCATGCTTATATCATCTGTGTAAGCTCTTATGAAAATCAATTTTACACCTTCGTAGTGATTTCAGTTTAAATTGATGTTAACTAATTAATCAATTAATGTTACCTAGTTAATATTGAGAATATTATTGTCACTTGTGCACTTTGAAATATAGATTTGCATGAAAACACTTTTTCACAAGGCTTTGTGGAATATCACATTTTTAATTGAATAATTGTTTGTGCACCCATTTATATATATTTTGTTGTTTGAACCCTTTTACCAGGGTTTTGTGTGGTTGCTGCGTGCAGAGAGTAGTGACACTTCAATATTTAAATATTTATTGAACTTTTTAAAGTGAACCTACGCCATCTTATTCATTTGGGATTCTTTTAAAGTAATATAATGGTTGTCACATTACTTTATTACCTCCTTAGTATGAGGCCATTCCTGGTAAATAAGAGGTTTTGGTGACCCTCGATTCTGCCAGGAAAATCAATGTAGAAAATATAAACTTGTTACATCACAGCCTTTCAAATATGTGCTGACAAACCAGATCTTTTGCAAATGCACTTTAGTTCCATAAACAATCCCCATGACGTGTTAGCACTCCATGTTTCCATAGAGTAACTTAAGAGATCTCCGAAGATTTTTATGCAGTAAGACATAAGACCCTTTATATTTATATACCTGTATGCTGTAACTTATAATTATCACTTAACTCTACAGTTACTTGTTTAGGTTATTGCTCTCTTTGATTGTAATTTGTGTTCATAACATGCATGGTAACAGTTTACACAAGTGTTTTTCTAATTTTTTATATCACTATTTTCTAAATTTTTGCTATACTTTTACCACAGTCAGTCCCTCAATCTTCATAATGCATTTTTCTCAACTGCCTAAATGCTAGGCCAAAAGACACACAAGTTTGTTATTCAATCATCTCATATCATTTTGATGTCATATGTATGACATTCCCCTGATTATTTCAGTCTTTACAAGCAATATTTGTAGAATGCTTTATATTTTTTAAGTATTATCAGATACTTAGAAATGTAAAGACTTTTCTTGAAAATGATACAAAAAAAAGTTAATTTGAACCACCTTTGCACTCTGATTTTTTATGTTCATCCTCAATGAATGTTACATTTCTATGCCCTCTTTCTTTACTTTCCTTTGAGTTCCCTGTAGACCTTAGTCTGAATAATTGCTAGGCATTTGCAGACATCCTTGTAATTTCAATTCTACCACTTTGCAAGTAGCATCTCTATCTGATTTCTAAGGAGCGGATCAAGAATTTGTAATAAAAACTTTGACCCAAGGGGACTTAATTTTTCACCATGCGTTTTAACTTAGCACACACAGTGAAATGTTAACGAGATTATTTACTGCATGATAAATTGCTGCAGCAGTCTTGTAATTAAAAGGAATAGTTTTTTTTTTATTTGACACATAGTAAATATTTATGTGAATCTGTATATTGAAAAAATAGAATTGCGGAGGGTGATACAATTTGCAGATATTGATCTTCATGAAAATATGAATGATTGTGCTTAGACCAGTAAAATGTTGAACTTAAATCTAAATTCAATAGCTTTGCTGTAAGTAAAGTAGCTGGAACTTTAGTTTCTAGATCTTATGTTATCAACATTTAATTTTGTTTAAAATAACTGGTAGAAGAACACCTATAGAGGAATTATAATCTCATGCTATTGAGCCATTAGCACCAATTGCCATAGCAATCACAAATTCACTCAATACATCATCACTTTTACCTTTATAAGATCAGCTACACCACGGGTAGGCAACCTCCAGATGTTGTGGACTACATCCCCCATAATGCTTGTACACCCACAATGCTAGCAAAGCATCATGGGAGGTGTAGTCCAAAACATCTGGAGTGCCGCAGGTTGGTTGCCTATGCCTGAGCTACACTATAAGATACACTGATCAGCCACAGGATTAAAACCACTGACAATTGAAGTGAATAGCATTGATTATATTGTTACAATGGCACCTGTCCAAGGATGGGATATATTAGGCAGCATGTGAACAGTCAGTTCTCAAATTTCATGTGCTGGAAGCAAGGCAAATGGACAAGCGAAAAGATCTGAATAATTATGACAATATGCAGTGGTTAGTACCTACCAGAAGTGGTGCAAGGAAGTGCAAGAGGTGAAACTGTGTCAGGGTCAAGGGAGCCCAATGCCTAGTGATGCACATGGGGAGCAAAGGCTAGCCCGTATGGTCTGATCACATAGAAGAGCTACTGTTGCTCTAGTTGCTTAAAAATGTTTGCAGGCATGATAGAAAGGTGTTAGAACATAAAGTGCATTGCAGCTGACCCCTTTACAACCCCAAAAGTGCCTTCAAATGGGACGTGAGCACCATGGACCATAGAGCAATGGAAAAAGTTTGCCTGTTCTGATGAATCACATTTTCCTATAGATCACGTGGACAATCAGGTATATGTGCATCATTTAACTGGCGAAGAGATGGCAGCAGGATGAACTATGGGAAAAAAGTCCCTCCTCCCCAATAAAAATACCCTACCTACCACCCAGACCCTAATAATAGTGAGGGGGGGGGGCAATAAACTAACCCTGTAAAATAAAATTTTATACTTACCATTAGATGTTTTCTTTCGTCTTTTATTTTCTTTCTTCCCCATTATTTATTTATTTAGGGTCCCCATCCACAGCTCATGAGTGGGGACCAGGGGGGACACTAGGTCCACCCCATTATTTATTTAATTAGAGTCCCCACCCGTCGCTCATGGGTGAAGACCTGGGGGGGACATTAGGTCCCCCTTTAATTAATTAGAGTCCCCACCACTCATGGGTGGAGACCTGGGGGGGACATTAGGTTGCCCCCATTATTTATTTATTTAGGGTCACCACCCGCCGCTCATTGGTGGGGAACAGGGGGGGGGGCATTAGGTACCTCTGTTTATATTAATAGGTGTGGGGGGGGCACTATGTCCCCCCCATTTTAGTTATTTGTGTTCCCCACCATGGGGGAATGGGCCTCTGAACCGATCTGGGTGATTTTTGGATATGTTGGTCACCCAGATCGGGGCTATCAGGGGATGTAACTTTTGTGGGGTTTTCATGTATTTTATGTGTATTTTGGGGTGTTTTATAAATTGTGTGTTTTCCGTGCCTGGAGATAATTGAGTTTGTACAGTTCCTGACTTAGTTATCTCTGAGGCACAGGGAGGGATTACCCTGTTTTGTGTGGGAGTGTCCTGGGTGTGTTCGCTGTGACTCTGAAATGTATAACTGCAGGCCATTGAGCCTGGATTAAAGAAATCATCTTACCCCTTCATGAAGTCTAGGGTCATGTTTGTGGGATTGGGAGCTATATTCACACTTACAATCACTACAGCGCTTGAGACTTAGGAGATTCTTCATGGATGTACTCAGCTGGAGTACTGGGATCCATTACACTCGGGTCCTGGCATTCATGTGAATTCCAGTTTGACATGTTCCACTTACCTACAGAATGTTGCAGACCATGTACACTCCTTCATGGCAATGGTGTTCTCTGATGGCAATGGCCTCTTTCAGCAGGATTATTAACCTTGTCACACTGCAAACAATGTTCAGGAGTGGTTTAATGAACATGACAAAGAGTTCAAGGTTTTGCCTTGGCCTCCAAAATGTCCCAGCTCTCAATCTAAATAAGCATCTGTGGGATGTGCTGAAACAACAAATCCGATCCATGAAACCCTTACCTCACAACTTGCAAGACTTAAAAGGATCTTTTTCTAATGTCTTGGTGCCAGATACCACAGGACATGTTCAGAGGGCTTATAGAGTTCACGCAGAGGAGCTGTTTTGGCAGCACGAACATTAGGCAGATGGCTTTATTGTTGTGGCTTATCAGTGTAATAACCATTAAATCATAGCTTACCCAAGTGTTAAGCCAATACATTTTCCAGCTTTGGCGGTGTTTGACAGCACTTGTCATCCTAGGTAAACTTCAGAATGGCAGAATAATTTGTTTTGACTAAACCATGTCATTCTAAAATATGTTTCTTTTTTCCGGTTGTTGTGTTTCAGATGATCAGAATTTTGCACACTCAAAAAATGTGGGTATAAAATTTGGACAAACCAAAAAAGCATGATAAAAGGCACCTATTAGTATGCTGCAATGCAAAATGGCTGCAACATTGCCTAGCATAATGGCCTGATGATATCAGCATTTTTGCAATGAAAATTCTGAGTTGGCAAATTAGATCATTATATATTTTAAAAAATAATAGTGAAAGGTCTCGCTTTAATATTTTTTCATAAGCTTTGCAAATTATTTAATATTTTTCAATGCATTTTTTTCAATGATTTATTCGTTTAAAAAATATTTGTCTGTTTATCTGCTTATGTCTGTATGTGTGTCTTTGTATCTGTCTGTCTGTGTATCTATATGTATATCTGTATGTGTATATCTGTGTGTCATCAGCCAGCCACTGGACCCCAGGGAAGCTACCCTCCTGCACCTAAAAGGTAGGAAGGTGGCTGAAACTAAATTAACTTTTTGCATGTTTGTCTGATTATGGGTCTGTGTATCTATATGTGTGTGATTGTGTGTGTGTGTGTGCATGTGAGTCTGTATGTGAATCTGTGTGTCTCTATGTGTATGTGTCTGTCTAATGGCAGGGCAATCTTTAACGCGGAGCAAATGGGGCCTCCTGTGGGGCTCAAAGCAGCTGACCCATTTGCACTTTGCCTGAAACTATTTATTTTAGGATCACTGATCCTAAAAAATTATTGCAGGCAGTGGGCCCACACACTAAGAGGGGACATCGAGTTGCCCATGCACTTAGGGGCACCAAATTACATTGTATCCTTAGGGGCCAAGTCAGCGCTGTGGCCCTTTAATAGCACAAACAGGCCCCTGTGAAGATGTCACCGCAGGGACAAGTGTGACAAAGTACTTTATCTTCAAGCCAACGTCTACCAAAAAACAAGACCAATTTCCAACGTGTTGTGTGGAAATATATTGAATGCCTTGGCCTCATCCAAGTAGATCACATCCACTGCAACACCTTGATCTATACTTCTACTTATTCTCCTTGAAATGCAATTAAGTTAGTTTGACAAACCATGCTGATTTTAACTAATACTAGTGTTATTTCCAATGAATTCCTGAATATTATCCCTTAATAACCCTTCAAATACTTTCCCAGCCACAGAATTTAAGATCGTAGGTCTGTTATTTCCAGGCAAAGATTTGAACCCTTTTTGAATATAGGAACCACATCTGTCTTCCTCCAATCTTCTGGTGCAATTCTTGAAAAAAGAATCTTGAAAATTTCAAAACAGCTTATTTCTAAACTTAAGTACTCATAGTTGAATACCATTTCAGCAGACTTATTCCCTTTTGTTCGGTTGTCCGTATCCCCGTTGTTCGGTTCCCGAATGGATGGTGTGCGGTCCCCCATTTTATACCTCCTCGAACACCGACCTCTCCTGGCTGTTAACCACAAATTACCACCTTAACACATTAACTCGAGTGCTTTCCCTGGGTGGCTGCCATTTGTATAACTGAACACACGTTGTCCTGTGCATGGTGGCCATTTTGTCTCCCGAACACAGGCAGCGGTACATGGTCGTTGAAAGACTGGAACTATTTTCACCCATGAGAGTCCATGAACCCGGGCGGGGATCGCACCACCGCCAATTCTACTTCCCAACCAACTAGATGAATGTCGTTCAGGAGATATAAACTACCGACTGGGGGGTGCATTCGCTCCCTAAATAGCCAGGGGGAGTGTTCGTCTGTGTTCTCACAGTAACCCCCCAAAGCCGACTGGCTATCACCCTCATTCCTCTGGAACTGTTTTTGGCTATCGCCTCATGGCCGGTTGGTCAGAACTTAACCTGAATGGCGATTCCATTCTACCGAACCGATCTGAGCGCTATTTAAATAAGTTGGCGCTCAGATCAGAGCTATTTTTGGATATACAAATTGTGGGGTTCCTGTGAATTATGACTATGTTTTTGGGGTATTTTGTATATATGCTGTATATTTTTCTGAACCTGAGAGATAATTGAGTTACTCAGTTTTGACTCAATTATCTCTCAGACAATGAGTTGCCTAGGAGGGGCTTCTGTATTTTTTGTATGGAGACCCCATGCTGGTGGTCAAAAAAGGCTGTGTTTGAGATGAATAAGCAAGTTGTACACCCAGAACTGTGTGTTATCCAGTTACTGGGGGGAATAGAGCTATTCACATTTCAGAGCCTTGTTCCAGAGTTCCTGTCTTCATGGATCCAGCAGAGGAAAAGTCCTTGTCAGGACTAGTGCTCTGCTACAACCATCAGGACCAAAGTCATTGTTTATATTAAGTTTCTTTAGTTGCTACAGCACCTTGACTTGTTTCATCCAAACATTATTTTTCTGCAATCCTGCTTGGAAGCATTGAATGTTTTATTGCTTATCCTTCTTTCCCTCTGTTGATCTGTTGTCACTTGAACTGTGAATAAAATCAGCATTTAGTGGATGTCCTCAAACCATCAATCATCTTTTTTTTACCTCTTTATTGGACAGGGGATACATCTCACGTGATTGGGAAGACTAATTGTCCATTATGGTACTTGCTGACAAATTACTACATAATGCTGCTCCTATCTATCAATCCTGTCTAATAGTCAAGTATGTCCCATCCAGGTCCCTACCCTCTGCCGAAGACCTACACCTATCTTCTGTTTGTACTCTCACCTATGATACTCACCTCCAAGACTTCTCTAGGGCAGCACCTTTTCATGTGAAACTCCCTTCCCTGCTCCATTAGACTCTTGCCCAGTCTCTGCTTCTTCAAAAAAAATCATAAAAAATTAACTGCTACAGGAAAGCATATTGATTCAATTGTTAATATCTTTCCCTCCTAGTACCTTGCTTTCTATCCTGCACCTGTCATTGAAAAAAAAAAAAGCCCTCAGTGAAAACTTTTCTAGCACCCTACTTTTCTACCTTATCCTTACTTTTTAATTTACTATATCCTACTCCCTCTAACATGTAAGCTCATTTTAGCATGGCCCTCAACCCCCTCTGTTCCTGTGCGCCTGACTCGTCTGGGTACAAATACTTGTCTGTTAGTCTACCCATTGTCCAGCGCAGCGGATTTTGTTAGCGCTATATAAATAATACAAATTATTATTGTAAACTAAGCTGCTTATTTGCCCCAACCAGCCAAATAAATATATTCTTTTTTTATTTTTTATTCTTTATTTATATCGTGCATAGATTAACAAACAGATTTGCACAGCCACAATAGCTGATGCAATCTTATCAATAAACAATGATGAACAACAGCGTGGCTTTAAGTACAGTGCACATTTTCTTTTTTTTTAAACAGTAGAGGATTATCTTATGAGCTAGAAACATATGTCTAGATTGTGTATATATTGCATATTTACCATAGGATGTACTGTCTAGACTGAAAGTAAGTTATAGCAATTAAAAAATAGATTGAAGTACAACTTGCTTGAATGTGAGTTACACCATGGGTGAGCTTGCATAGTATTTAGTTATAACATAACAGGATTATACTGCCCGTTTTGTAAGTAAACAAGATGGTGTTATAGTTGCCTGAGGGCGCTTAAGTAGGAGTACTAGCTTCAACAGAGGCAATATAAATAAAAATAAACACAAATGCAATCCATGGTATATCATGCTGATAAAATATGACTGGCTGATGCCCTGGCTACACTGGGTCTGGTGGGAGTCTGCTTATGGCTGTCAGCTTATGCCGCTTAGATAAGGTTAGATTAAGCTATATACAAGAAACATATACTAGGCATTAAGCGGGAGTGATCCCCTGCACTCGCTATGGACTAGGGCACACATGCAGCATTATGTTCAAGGCTAGTGCCGGTATGGGAACATCAAAGGTATTCAATAGCAGACTGATACTTTTCAAAGAAAAATGAGAAGGATATAGCTGAGGTGAAGAGAGGGGTCACTGGGTATTAACCGTTGCATGGATTGATAAATAACGACTATTGATCAAGTGATATTGTCTCTGAGGGTTAGTGTCCGCTCGGATATTGGGCTATACTCAGCTGTGGTATCGTTGGTCTTCCCAGTTCTCAGTCTGTGTAGGGTACTCGTTTGCATGTGTTGGCCCAGTATGCGGGTCGCTGCTTCAGCCAATTCCCACTGCCAGTCGTGTGGCGGTCGGAGCATGGGTGATCTGGATGATTCTGACTGGCGTTGAGTGAGGAGGGGCCTCCCCCCGGCCCCAGGCCTCATGTTGGGTCGGCTACTGTTTGCCACAGACTCGGGCATATATGGGAGCCTGGGTCTTTCCCTTTGCAGGCGCTGCGGGTGGCCCGGGTGTTTTGCCGCTGACAGCGGCGGGCAGGCTTCCGGCGTGGTGGCTGAAGCTGTGGAGGGAGCCTCCTTCAGACCTCCAGCCCGGGTGGGTATATAGTAGCTTTAACAGGTGTAGGGGGACTTGCTGTACCTGCGATCGGTCCGCTCTCTCTCCTCTTCGCCTCTGACTTTACTCCGTGAGCAGGGGAGGGCCTGGCAAGGTGTTGTTCCAGTCGGGCCCAAAAGGTTCTGTAAAATCAGGTCAAGGCTGGTAGGTTGGGGTTGATTGAACGTGGGCCCAGATTGTGCATCCTCCACATTGCTGGGTTCAGCATACCCAGGGCCTCTGCCAGGGTGGTCAGTTGCAGGCCATGTAGCTTTGTGTGTCAGATTGGTGGGGACCGGGCAGTGGCGTACACATGACCCATGGGGCCCAGGTGCGAAAATTGATCCGTGGGCCCCCCCTCGCTTACTCGGCGCGGGTCGGGGCCGCAACACATGGCGGCGGGCAACTGGTCGCAGGGGTTGCAGGGCTGCGACCCCGCGACATGCACACACACTTAAAGGACCACTACAGACATCCAGATCACATCAGCTCAATGAAGTGGTCTGGGTGCCAGGTCCCTCTAGTTTTAACCCTGCAGGTGAAAACATAGCCGTGAAAACGGCTATGTTTCACTGAGGGTTAATCCAGCCTCTGGTGGCTGTCTCATTGACAGCTGCTAGAGGAGCTTCCGCGATTCTCACTGTGAAAATCACAGTGAGAAGACACTGAACGTCCATAGGAAAGCATTGAGTAATGCTTTCCTATGGGCGGTTTAAATGCGCGCGCGCGCCTCTTGCCACGCATTTGCATTCGGAGCTGAGAGGCGGACACTGGGGAGTCCGACGCTGGAGAAAGGTAAATGCTGAAGAGACACACACACACACTCTCACGAACAGACGCATACACACTCACTTACAAAACACTTTCACTGACAAACACACACTCACTAACAGACAAACACACTCAGTAACAGACACACACAGTAACACACTCACTAGCAGACACACTCACTGACACAAACACTAACACACGCACTAACACAAACACTAATACGCACACTAACACACACACATACACTAATACACTAACACACACACATACACTAACACACACTCATACACTAACACACATACACTAACACACACATACACTAACACACATACACACACATACTAACACACACACACTAACACACACATATACTAACACACACACACACATACTAAGACACACATACACTAACACACACACATGCTAACACACACACTAACACACACATACTAACACACACACTAACACATACACACACACATACTAAGACACACATACACTAACACACACACATGCTAACACACACACACTAACACATACACACACTAACACACACATACACTAACACATTTTTATTTTTTAAATTTAATCCCCCAAGCCTCCTTACCTTTTGGAGTGCTGGGGGGATTCCCTGGGGTCCAGTGGTGCTGCTGCTGGGCTCCTGGGCGGCAGGTCACTGGGCGGGCGGGCGGGCTGTCTGGGCAAGCGGGCGAGCGAGGGAGCACTTTCCCCTGAGTGCTTCCTCTTCAGCTCCCTCGCGCGCCGCTTAGGGATGCTGGCGCCCGCCTGCCCGGTGACAGCAGGGCCAGCCTCTGGGGGCCCTGGGGTGGTCGGCTCCTGGGCCCCCCAGGTGAAGAGGCTGGCCCTGTGGCTACATACCGGGACGCATGGGCGGCCGGGCCCCCTGGTGGGCCGGGCCCGGTCGCAGCCGCGACCCCTGCGACCCTGGTATTTACGCCACTGGGACCGGGATAATCCCCGCCGGTCCATAGGGGAGGATCGGTGGCTCAGGCTGTGCTTTGCGGTGCGTTTGGGTGATGGGAGAGCGGCCGTCTCTCCCTTATCTGCCTCGTATATAGGCCTCAATGGCTGGACTATCGGGACCAACGTGTAGAACGTCGGGAGAGTTGTCATCCTGTAGGTCTCGAGGTCTGAGTCACATAAGAGCCAAAAGAAATCGGATCTCAGGTTCAGTTCGTCAGGATTCGGTTCTTTTTGTGTGAGATTGCAGGAGCAGCAGCACCATGCGCCTGCTCTGTTCTGCAGTCAGGCCCCGCCCCCAAATAAATATATTCTTCACCTTACTATTCCCCTTTATTCTGGCACCAGCAATGGAACTCTAAATTATGATTCAAAATGACCATTCTAGTCTATTGTGCAAGTTTTTTTTGTTTCATGATTAGTCTGTATCGTGGTTTTGAAAACCAGAATTTGGACGATCACTCAATTAGCCCAAGTTCAGACAAATTGCAGTTCGAATCAAAATCAATCTACAAGTCTAATGCTACGCTTTCTCTGACCTCATCTTCTTTGTTCTAGCCTGTGTGATCATCTTTAATATTTCTGAAATGATGACCACAGCCGCACCCGGCCGTCGCACCAGCTGCACCTGGACCCATACACCGGGGTGCTCATTTGCTGGCTCATGCACTTAGGGCCACCAAATGGCCATTGCTAAACCAGGACCCAATAAGACACCGCAGCCCTTTAAAAGCACGAACGGACCCCTGTAGTATTGGCAGCACTGGGAGGAAGTAAGAGCGGGTCGTTTCATTTCAGATACATAGAGAGAGCCACACAGGAGGGAAAGAAAAGGAGGAGGCACAGGCTGCAATGAGGATAAGAAGAAGAAGATCCAGAGAGGAAGGAGAGTCGAGCACTAGACTCACACTCCCATCAGCCTCAGACAGCAGCTGGACCACAGGAAATTGGTATGTTAACAGGAGGGTCACTAACAATATAAGAATAATGACATTTATGTGTGTACATATGTCAGTGTGTGTATCAGTGTGTCATAATGTGTATCTGTGTGTCAAGGTGTGTGAATGTGTCAGTGTATGTTTCCATGTATGTACAGTTGCAAGAAAAAGTATGTGAACCCTTTGGAATGATATGGATTTCTGCACAAATTGGTTATAAAATGTGATCTGATCATCATCTAAGTCACAACAATAGACAATGACAGTATGCTTAAACTAATAACACACAAAGAATGAAATGTTGCCATGTTTTTATTGAACACACCATGTAAACATTCACAGTGCAGGTGGAAAAAAGTATGTGAACCCCTAGACTAATGACATCTCCAAGAGCAAATTGGAGTGAGATGTCAGCCAACTGGAGTCCAATCAATGAGATGAGATTGGAGGTGTTGGTTATAGCTTCCCTGCCCTATAAAAAACACACACCAGTGCTGGGTTTGCTTTTCACAAGAAGCATTGCCTGATGTGAATGATGCCTCACACAAAAGAGCTCTCAGAAGACCTACAATTAAAAATTGTTGACTTGCATAAAGCTGGAAAGGGGTATAAAAGTATCTCCAAAAGCGTTGCTGTTCATCAGTCCAAGATAAGACAAATTGTCTATAAATACAGGAAATGTTTGGTTGAAGTTATTGCTGCCAAAGGAGGTTCAACCAGTTATTAAATCCAAGGGTTCACATACTTTTTCCACCTGCACTGTGAATGTTTACCTGGTGTGTTCAATAAAAACATGGCAACATTTCATTCTTTGTGTGTTATTAGTTTAAGCATACTGTGATTGTCTATTGTTGTGACTTAGATGATGATCAGATCACATTTTATGACCAATTTGTGCAGAAATCCATATCATTCCAAAGGGTTCACATACTTTTTCTTGCAACTGTATGTATGCATGTATGTGTTTGTATTTGTTAGTGTGTATCTGTGTGTCAGTGTGTTTTTATGTGTCAGTGTGCATCTGTGTGTCAGTGTGTGTATACATCAATGTTTATCTTACAGTATGTATGTGTCAGTATGTTTATATGTGTGGAAGTGTAATCACCCCTGCAAACAAACACAAACATTATATGCAAACACACCCCTTTATTAAAATCCTAAAATTATGTAAAAACATTCCTTCATTCAAACACCAATACTAAACACAAAACACAATTGGATTTAAAAGCCAACACTACATTCAAGCACACCCCTGCTTTAAAGCACAGATACTACACACACATCACTGCATTCCAATGGCAACTGTACATGCATATAAATCCCTTCATGAACACACATACTCTATACAAAAAAAAGCTTACATTTAAATGCACAAATAGTGGTCACAAATGCAAATCCTGCAAAGACTGACAAATGTTAGACTCCAGCTGGCGTAGCATGGTGGGAGTTGAACGACAGATGAGGATCTACTTTTTGGCTACCCATGGTTATAGGAGGGCCCAAAATATTTATTGAACCAGGACTTTTTATCCCCTTAAGGACACAGCTTCAGAATCTTGACTTACGCTTAATGACACAAGCAATTTTTGCATTTTCTTGCTGTTTGCATTCAACTGCAATTTGCATCTCTCTCATTTATTGCACCGACACATATTATATACTGTTTTTTAAAGGACAGAAAGGGCTTTAATTTGATATAACATATATATATATATATAAATGCTTACTTATTATAAAAAAATAGAGAAAAATGCAAAAGAAATTGAAAAATATTGTTTTTTTTTACAGTTTTTGCAATAATAATGTGTGCATAATTAGTGCAGGTTAAGGAAAGTAATTAAAAATAAATTTATTTATTTGTTCTGATTTACAGAATATATAATGTGTCTGGGATTTTAAGTTTTTTTTTGGTAGTTACAGGTCACAAAGCACAAGGAGTAAAATAAACTTTTTAATGTGGAGCGATTTTAGAATTTGGTATGTTTGTCTTGTAAGCTTAATAGCCATAAAAGAAAACAAAATTGCCACACAAAAGTATATATTTATATAAAGTAGACATCACGGGCTATTTACCTAAGGTTGTTTTGACACTTTCTACGTAGCCATTTCACCGCCAACCTCTGCTAAATATTGGAGTAAAATTGTGTTCTTTTTGGTTTTTGGCACACAAACTTATAACAGAGAAATTCTCGTGTATATTTTGTAAAGTTGGTGTGTGCTATTCCTGTACAAAGTTTTATTTTGTGTTCAGTTACATCTGCTGAGTAAAATGACACCCCATTGTATGTCTTTTGCACTATTTCGTGAAGTTACAGTGCCATACAGGATACCTGTCCTTTTCAGTATTCACAGTAGAATTTTGAGAGATGAATTTAATGAGCCTTAGCTTCCATTTGGGGTATTATAACAGTTTGACTGTTCAAAAAACCCCCACAAAGGCCTACCATTTGTAAAAGTAGACACTCCAGGGTATATTATAAGGTGCATATTGTGCCTTAACATGCCCCCATTTTTTCACCAATATATGCCAAAGTATATGGTAAAAAATAATTTTGTGCATTTTTTACATACGGATTGCATTTTTGCTGGGCGTTTTGTATATTTCATATGTGCCACTAAGTTCAAACCCCCCAAATTATGCTCAGCTAAGTCTTCTGAGTAAAATGACACCCCATATGAATGTCTTTGGCACTATTTCGTGAAGCTACAGTGCCATATAGGAGACCTGTCCTTTACAGTATTCACAGTAGAATTTTGAGAGATGGATTTAATGAGCCTTAGCTTCCATTTGGGGTATTATAACAGTTTGACTGTTCAAAAAAACCCCACAAAGGCCTACCATTTGTAAAAGTAGACACTCCAGGGTATCTCATAAGGTGCATATTGTGCCTTAACATACCCCCATTTTTTCACCAATATATGCCAAAGTATGTGGTAAAAAAATTATTTTGTGCATTTTTTACATACGGATTGCATTTTTGCTGGGCGTTTTGTATATTTCATATGTGCCACTAAGTTCAAACCTCCCAAATTATGCTCAGCTAAGTCTTTTGAGTAAAAATACACCCCCAATGAATGTCTTTGTCACTATTTTGTGAAGCTACAGTGCCATATAGGAGACCAAGCCATATCCGTTTTTACCAAACTTTGAATTTTGACGCTGGGCCTATGTGCAATTTCCAAGCATCTTCGCAGGTTTTAAATTCAAACTACCCCACAAAGGCCTACCATTTCTTAAAGTAGACACCCCAGGGTGTTTCAAAAGGTATAGTTTGAACCTTAGCGTGGGATCATTTTTCCGCTAGCTTGTACCAGATGTAGTGGTAATAAGCGTTTTTTCTGCCTTTTTGACATACAAAGTGAGTTTGCACAGTATATTTTGCAAACCTTATGTGTGCTACGACTGTATAATACTTCATATGTTGCTCAGCTATGTCAGCTGAGTACAGCAATACCCCCGTATGTACCTTTGCCAGGTATGTGTGGACATCGGAGGGGCACATTTGGGACACAGCCATTCCAGTTTTTTTCAAACTTTGAATTTTTATGCTGTGCCTATGTCCCATTTTAGAGTATTTTACCAGGCTATATAATCCAAATTCCCCATAAAGCCATACCATTTCTTAAAGAAGACATCCCAGGGTATTTCAAAAGGCATATTTTGAACCTTAGCGTGGGATCATTTTTCCGCTAGCTTGTACCAAGTGTAGTGGTAATAAGCATTTTTTCTGCCTTTTTGACATACAAAGTGAGTTTGCGCAGTATATTTTGCAAACCTTATGTGTGCTACGACTGTATAATACTTCATATGTTGCTCAGCTATGTCGGCTGAGTACAGCAATACCCCCGTATGTACCTTTGCCAGGTATGTGTGGACATCGGAGGGGCACATTTGGGACACAGCCATTCCAGTTTTTTTCAAACTTTGAATTTTTATGCTGTGCCTATGTCCCATTTTAGAGTATTTTACCAGGCTATATAATCCAAATTCCCCATAAAGCCATACCATTTCTTAAAGAAGACATCCCAGGGTATTTCAAAAGGCATATTTTGAACCTTAGCGTGGGATCATTTTTCCGCTAGCTTGTACCAAGTGTAGTGGTAATAAGCATTTTTTCTGCCTTTTTGACATACAAAGTGAGTTTGCGCAGCATATTTTGCAAACCTTATGTGTACTATGACTGTATAATACTTCATATGTTGCTCAGCTATGTCGGCTGAGTACAGCAATACCCCCGTATGTACCTTTGCCAGGTATATGTGGATGTTGAAGGGGCGCATTTGAGACGCAGCCATTCAGTTTTTTTCTAACTTTGAAGTTTTACACTGTGTCCATGTTCCAATTTGGAGTAGTTTAGACGGTTGGTTATTGAAACTTCCCCACAAACACATACTATTTATTAAAGAATACACCCTGGGGTAATTCAAAAGGCATATTTTGAACCTTGGCGTGGGATAATTTTTTCTCTAGTTTGTTCCAGGTGTAGTGGTAATGAGCGTTTTTAAAATGTATTTTTTTACTTTTTATAACTTTTTTACTTTTAAAAACTAGTTTTTAAACTTTTGTTTTGCTTATAAATTTTTTTTAAACTTTCCTAAACTTTCTTAAAACTTTTTTACAGATTTAACATTTTTCTAAGCTTTTTTTTTACTGTTAACCCCTAACTAGCAGTACACAGCACTAACAGTAAATTCCCCATTTTCCCATAACTCCCACCCACCCCAGCTAGCAAAATATATAGTTATAAAATATTTAAATTAATTAATTAAATAAATTGAACCCCTGAGGGTTAAAAAAATAAATAAAAGTTAATCCTCAGGGGTTAAAAAAAATTAGATCACAGTATAATACTGTGATCTCTATTTGATCGCTGTAGGCAGTGATCGACTGGCAGGGAAGGGGTTAATTTTTATTTGGACTAGGTAAAGTGTGTTTTTTTTTGTTTTTTTTACTTAAATGTTATTAAAACATTTTTTTAAGCTTAATTTTTAACTTTTGAAAGTTTCTTTTAAAACTTTTTTTTAACGTTAACCCCTAGTTAGCCTAATGCCAAATCCCCCAATTCCCCACTAACTTCCACCCACCCCAGCTATCTAAATATATAATTTAAAAATAATTTAATTAATTAATTTAACCCCTGAGGGTTAAAAAAAAAAGAATTAACCCTCAGGGGTTAAAAAAAAAAAATCAGATCATAGTAAAATGTAATCCCTGCCAATTGATCACTGTAGTCAGTGATCAATTGGCAGGGAATGGGTTAATTTTTTATTAAAATGGGTAAGGGGGGGACACTTTAAATTAACTTTATTTTTTTTTCCAGCAGGGGGCAGGATCATCACTGATCCGGCTCCCTGCACTTCACACAGAACCCGGAAGTGCAGGGAGCCGGTAGGTGAGTATACAGAGCACATGTGCTCGCTCTGACTTGCGGTCAGAGCGAGCACATGTGCTGGGCAGCCTGACCGGGTGCTCCCGGTATGCCTCTAATGCAGAGGCATACCGGGAGCACCATTAACCCCGCGATCGCCGCGATAGCGGCGATCCGGGGTTAATTTTACCGCGTGACGGACGAGGTCCGTCACCCGTCGTTAAGGGTCTCCCCTCTGTGACGGACCTCGTCCGTCACCCGTCCTGAAGGGGCTATACATTAGTACTGCCACTGCTGACAGCATCTGTCATCTGTTCCAGTGTTTTCTTTTTTCTTCCACCAATTCCATTCACTGTTAACCATTGAAAATTCATTGATTAGGTTAGCTTTCTCGGTATATGTAAATTCCACTGCTGAGTCCTCATCAGACTGGCCTGAGAGTCAACTTCCCCAATCTACCCCTTCCTGCATATGTTCCTCCTTCCCATTGTTAATCTATGGGTCTCTCACCACTTTACCTGTCTGAAATGTTCCTTCACGGGTATACTATATTCTGGTACTCCCCTGGTAGGAAATGCCTGACTCTCTAACCAAATTTTTATGTCCAGGAACGCCATCACTCTCCATCTGTCCTCAATCCTCTGGAATTGTACCTCTAGCTAATGTGTTTTAGGGTCGAGAATTGTCAATTCTATTTAATGAAGTACTTTTAATTGCTACTAGACTGTTATTTAGTGGTTTTAATTGTTCACGTTTCAGGTTGCCAAATTAAATAGCAATGCATTTATTAGTATTGACTTGACTTTGAAGAGAATATTTTTCTTTCTAATGTCTGTGTAAAGTAATTAAATTCAATTCATCAGCCAAGATATGAATTTAATCACACAGAAAACTAATACTTGACTCATGCAAAGTAAAAGGTATTGAATATTTTCAAAATACATACATTATTGACAAAAAAAAGAAATGAATAGCCTATGAAAAGAATATGAATACAATGATTAGAACATCTGGAATAAGTCCTTCTAAAGACCCATCTTATTTTGAGAGTATAGCTGCTTATTTAAAAAAAAAAAAAAAAAAAAAGCCCTAAGCCTTTATTATCATTAATTAACTTTTTAATTTTAATTTTAGTTTTACAAGCCCTTTACTACTGGGAAATTATTTTATCATGCTTGACTAAGCCTAAAGAAATTGGCATATACGCACAACATAATGACAAGGTCACTTTGGGGGTGTAGAGGTTTATATTTGTTAGTGTGTAAAAATATAGTACTTTAAATGCCATATTAAGCTTGAGAAATATTTATTAGATTAATAAAATTCTAAATGTGTGACTTTGCTACCAACTTACTTGAACATATTTCTCAGCTAGGCTACTATACCTAGCTGGTTTCAAGCTAGACTTTAACTAAAAGAGTCTAGACAGTACAGTCCTTCAAACTCTGGAGAGCTATGCCTTCTCTTCTGGTCTACTTCACCAAAGGGTTAAAAAAACAATTTTAAAGACCTATGTGACCCATTTATAAGCAAGGAAAAACAGAATATGGACATTCCTGGGCATCAACATATATAATTTTACATTTTATAGGTTTTGCTCAAAAGTATGTTAAATATATATATACACACATACATATACACAGAGAGAGAGAGAGAGAGAGAGAGAGTAGAGTATACAGAGATGTGACTGCACAGTGTTTTGTTTGTTTGTTTTTCCAGAAAATCCTTTATTATTCTATATTTCAGGTATTCACATTACTGTGTGATAAGTAGTACAGGTTGACGTTTCAGTCCCTCTTGGGGACTTTTCTCAGGGCCACTAACCAGGATCCCCTAAAATAAATCATATATATAGCTGATATAATCAAAGAAATTAGTTAATAACTTACCCCTCAGTACCTGCAGGTATGATTAGCATGTCCTACTCGCTAGCGAACATTATATTTATTATTATTATTATTGCCATTTATATAGCGTCAACAGATTCCGTAGTGTAGCATGCACAATTTAGCTCCGCCCCCACCCTGGTGACATCACATGCAACTGTTGCTGTGGTAATGCATGTAACTTTACGAGCAATCTAGGTGAAATTAAAAGTGCAATTTGATTACAGTGCAAGTGCAATCGATTGTGCATATTACCATTGAATAGCAATACTTTATATAACAATATAATCCTGCTGATTCTTCCTATTAATATTACCAAGGCCAATCTCTGGTGCTCAGATATTGAGAAGGGAAGATACACTCAAATGTTGACCCTTGTGTATTGCCAATAGGATATTTATGAAACCAATGTGGAGTTACAAGTGCCTGAATATAAAGTGATTATGCTACTAAATATAAAGTTCTAATGTTATTAATGTGCCAAAGTGAAAAGTTTTTTTTCATTTAATGTGCTTAATACAATTGTAAATTTAATATAAACTAGAATTTGAAGTGGATACTCTGATTCCCATTACCATGGATGTAAAGAACGTATACACAGTCCTACCAAATGGATCAGGCATTAAAGAAGTTAGAGAAGTATTATCTGCACATTATGAGGTACCACCAATAAAGTTTGCATTAGAACTCTTGGCTTTGACCTTGTGCAAGAATTACTTCAGATTCGGAACCAAGTGGTCCTGTGGAAAGTCCCAAGAGGGACTAAAACATTGACCTGTACTACTTATCACACAATAATGTGAATATCTGAAATATGTAATCATTTCTGCTTATAAGAAACAGTGAGTGCAGTCACAGCTCTGTATACTTTATGTATTGAATGCAAGGACTAGCATCCGGAAAGATTACATTAAAAAAAAATTGATATAAATTTCCAAAATGTTTTGTTCTGTTTATATGAGAGACTTCAGGATACAGAACACACCTACCATTGGTAGGGTTAAACCAAAAGATTGTAAAGACTGGACATCTGTATTAACCCCTTAAGGACACATGACATGTGTGACATGTCATTATTCCCTTTTATTCCAGAAGTTTGGTTCTTAAGGGGTTAAAAAGGCCTCTTTAGATTTGATGTAATCATGATACAGAATGTCAAAACAGACCTTATTAAAATATATATATATATAGTTGCAAGAAAAAGTATGTGAACCCTCCGGAATTATATGGATTTCTGCACAAATTGGTCATAAAATGTGATCTGATCATCATCTAAGTCACAACAATAGACAATCACAGTCTGCTTAAACTAATAACACACAAAGAATGAAATGTTGCCATGTTTTTATTGAACACACCATGTAAACATTCACAGTGCAGGTGTAAAAAGTATGTGAACCCTTGGATTTAATAACTGGTTGAACCTCCTTTGGCAGCAATAACGTTTCCTGTAGTTGCAGATCAGACAGGGATGTTAGCATTTGCCAGTGACTTTTGTAAGTCTTTAGCTGACACTCTAGGATTCTTCTTCACCTCACTGAGCAGTCTGCGCTATGCTTTTGCAGTCATCTTTACAGGACGGCCACTCCTAGGGAGAGTAGCAGCAGTGCTGAACTTTCTCCATTTATAGACAATTTGTGTTATCGTGGACTGATGAACAGCAAGGCTTTTGGAGATACTGGAATAACCCTTTCCAGCTTTATGCAAGTCAACAATTCTTAATCATAGGTCTTCTGAGAGCTCTTTTGTGCGAGGCATCATTCACATCAGGCAATGCTTCTTGTGAAAAGCAAACCCAGAACTGGTGTGTGTCTTTTTTATAGGGTAGGGCAGCTATAACCAACACCTCCAATCTCATCTCATTGATTGGACTCCAGTTGGCTGACATCTCACTCCAATTAGCTCTTGGAGATGTCATTAGTTCACCAAAGGGTTAAAAAAACAATTTTAAAGATATATGCATTTGCATGTGACCCATTTATAAGCAAGGAAAAACAGAATATGGACATTCCTGGGCATCAACATATATAATTTTACATTTTATAGGTTTTGCTCAAAAGTATGTTAAATATATATATACACACATACATATACACAGAGAGAGAGAGAGAGTAGAGTATACAGAGATGTGACTTTTTACACCTGCACTGTGAATGTTTACATGGTGTGTTCAATAAAAACATGGCAACATTTCATTCTTTGTGTGTTATTAGTTTAAGAAGACTGTGATTGTCTATTGTTGTGACTTAGATGATGATCAGATCACATTCTATGACCAATTTGTGCAGAAATCCATATCATTCCAAAGGGCTCACATACTTTTTCTTGCAACTATATATACACACACATACATATATATATTTGTAAAAGAAAGTAGTCTTGGCACTCACCCTATTACAAAACCAAAAAAGACATTCTTGCCTGGGTGCAAACCTCAGCGTAATATATAAACAAGAAATATACAAGGTGCACTCACAGGTCTTGATTAGAAGTTTTGTTTATTCAATGGTGCAAATTACATGTGCAGAAAAAAAATCTGTGATCGACGTTTCGACCCCTATAGGGCCTTTTTAAAGATCATTGATACAGTGTAAGAGGTAAGTATATATAAGAAAATAATAATGAGAACTTACCAAAAGGTGCGTGAGAAAAGCCGCCAGCCGTCCGAAGTGCAAAAGAGAGGTCACGTGACAAACGTGATGACGAGTGGATGGACGGCGTTGCTAAGCAACGTGTATACAAATATCGTGCATTCTTCTAAGTTTAGCCAGCTATGCAAAGAATATGGAAGTAGATTGTGTTGTGACTAATCACCCTGTGCAGTGATCTAGTGTAATGAAATACAATCAGTGATACTGTATGGAGGATAATGTTTAGTATACAAAGCTAATATGTCAAATGCCCAAATCGGAGGATACTAAATTTAGATGTGGAGAAAACGACAGTGAACCCCAAGTGACTGAATGAACTTAAAATCTATGTGAACACAAACAAAGTGAAAAGTGAATACATCTATATGTACACTCCTGCAGAGGGTCTACTGACTTTAAAAATCTCAACTGCATTCTAACAACTATATTATACAAACAGTGTATACATGCAAACCAAATCAATAATCCCGTATTATACAAACATACATTATAGCATGTAACATAGGAGGCTAAAAAAGGCTACAGAATGCCAAGATAGAAAAAATCCATATCAAGAATTCTTAACAATGGTTATATCTGGCTAGACATGCATAATAGAATAGAAGAAACGGTCTCGGACCCAAATAATATATTGTATTTAAAGGCATAGTGCCTGTGATAAAATTATTTTGCTACATAAAAGGTAAACTGAACAGATCCGTATGAACCAATGATAGATGACCAAAAGAGATGTGCAAACAGTGTGATAATAGATATAACTAAATGTTTATAAGAACAATGATTATATTCATTCAATAGATATCATTAGATATCAAATATAAATTGACGAAGGTTTAAATATGGTAAGTGCTAACATACAATATAGTGACAAAGACTACAATCTTCAGAAGTGGGGTATAGAAGTTCAGTCCTGTGTCACAATATCACTAACAAAGAACAAAATACAAAAAACACAAAGCACAAAAGAAATATATACACTGGATATTTACAGAAACATTGAGTACGTATTGTACTCATTAAGGCCTTTAGGTGTAACCGTATCAAGTTTAAAAATCCAATATGCTTCTCTTTGAAGCAATAATCTAGATCAGTCACCCCCATGGGGTAAAGGAGGGACATGATCTATTGCTATGAACTTAGTGTTGGAAGTCTATGTGAAGCCGCTAGGTAGTGTTTAGACACCGGCTTATCGTTTTTTTGATCCCTAAAGGCCGTCATAATACAGGACCTATGTCCTCGAATGCGTTCCGGTAGGGTTAGGTCTGTTATGAGATAAATTACATGGTCCATTGTACACGTGATGTAGAGTTTCCAGAGTTTGTATGACTGCAGGTAACACATCCACTGCATCTGTAACATCCATTTTTCTTGTGTAGTTTGCTTTTCTTGTAACTCTGTATGGGATCGCTTTGAACTAAAATGTCTCTTACGTTTCTGTTTGTTTTGTAGCTGACAATTGTTGAGATTTTTATCTGAACCTAATATATCCCAGTGTCTGTCGATGGACTTGCGGATTTGTGTGGAACCTGTATGGTATGTGTCACGTATTCATCCGCATATAAAAATGTGGTTAATGGCATTTACTGTCCACACAGGACAAGTTGTGTCGAGCAGCAACCAAATCCACAGAAGGGTTAATGCTGAGCAGCAATTATGCAAATAGGAACCTGGTAACTGCCTTTGGGGTCAAAGGCCGGTTACAGCCTATCAGATGTAGAGGAGGGGTATTTAGGCCCAGTTTTCATCCTGCTCAGTGCCCTGTCGTGGTTTCCTTTGTGGTTGTCCGAGAGCGAGTTATTGATTCTGGTTATTCTGGTTATTTGACTTTGGAATTGTTTTTGACTTCCCTGTTTTCTGGCATCCCTGAATCCTGGCTTTTCCTTATCGTTGTGTCTCTTTCTGTATCCCTTGACCTCGGCTATTCCTGACTATTCTTTGGCACGTTAGTCCGGCCATTCTAAGGTCCAGTATATTACCCTTCCCCTCCCCTGTACCTTAGTGTGTGTCCCCAATGTTCATCTCCCCCTAGTGTTCTCCCCCCTCCCCTGTCCCATAACATTATTTTCCCCCTTCCCCTGTCCCATAGCCTTCTTTCCCCCCTCCCCTGTTCCATAGCATTCTTTTCCCCCTTCCTTGTCCCATAGCATTCTTTTGTCCCCTTCCCTGTCCCATAACATTCTTTTCCCCCTTCCCTGTCCCATAGTGTTCTTTTCCCCCTCCCCTGTCCCATAGCATTATTTCCCCCCTCCCCGTCTCGTAGCATTCTTTTCCCCCTCCCATAGTTTTCCTTCCCCCTTCCCCTTAGTGCCCCAGTATGTCTCCTACCTTTATTGTAGCATGGCCGAGCATACCGTGGTACAGGAGCTGTAGTTTCCTGCAATGGCCAGACTGTCAGGAAGTGTTCTCTCAGTGTGCACTTCCTTTCAGTCCAGCCGGGTACAGGAAACATAAGATCCTGTATCGCGGTGCGCAGAGTGCCTGGCAGGAGGAAGCGCTGTGCACCCACCTCCTGCTGGTCACTCCAATCTAGCACACCCCCGGGCAGGTGCCCCCCTCAAGGCGGTCGCTTGTGCCTCCTTATGGATGCGTTGGCCCTGCTTTAGCAAAATGCTATACAACCAGAACAATTAAATTAAGCTGTAGTTGTTCTGGTGATTATAGTATCCCTTTAAGGCAATCCTTAAGGTGTGTAAATGTATTGGTTATCCTTTTTAGAGCTACTTTGAAGTAGGGCAAAAATATAGATGACCTATTACTAAATTCATAAACTATAATATTCATTTTCTTACTATATTTCTAAAGAAGTATCTTTTATAACGTAAGAATTTATTTTTGTTCTTTGTTGTGATTTTTTTTATATATATCAATGAGATATTCAGTAGATAGATATTAATGGTAGGCTTTTCTTATTTTTCAAGGTCATTTGCCAAAAAACAAAATGCGTGAATTTGAAAATATATTGAAGATATATTATACACTCTATCTTAATAAAATAGCCATCTTGGAACAGATGTAAAAAAATTGATTGTTTGGTTCCAATACCTTAGTCCTATTGAAGAAGATGAAGATGATATATATAAAGGTAACACTATCCTTGAAACAAATGTAAATGTTATCTGAAGTACAGCAGAATATTATTATATGAGAGCTTTTTATTGCACAATCTTAGGAAAATTATATTATGCATGATAAATGCATCACTACTCATATGTTTAATGTCTTACTTAGATCAACAAAAGATGTTGGAATATCAAAACGTGAGAAGGTTGTTATAAACTACTTTTTATTGGATTAACAACAAACATAAAAATTTAAATGAAGTTTATAAAACAAAAGGCATAAATCCTTTCTCTACAAGGGATACATTAATTTGAAGGGTACATAGCACGCATTTAAGACAAAGAACTATTGTTTTCTGTTTGTAGATAACTAAAACACCAAATGTTTTTTACAATTACAGATTTTTCTTTAAGTAAGTTTATCCATCCGTTGAAAATATATGGATTAGTTTAAAGTATTTAAGATTAGATGGGATCACTTATGTATTTAACTGCACATGACCTATCTGGAAAAGTGAAGGCCAAAACATAACAGTGAGTACAAATGGGTGGGTTCAAAAAAGGCTATTACTAGGCCTTATAAATACTTAGTTTAACCAAATTGAATTAATTGATGTATAAACACAGGCCTCAATTACATATCAACTGATCATACATGTCAGTAGTTCCAGTGGCGTAACTACCACAGACACAGGGGTTGCGGCTGCAGCTGCAACCCCTACGACTGTGGGTGGCCATCACTTCAGTGCTGGTGCATAGCCAAACCGGCCTGGGTTCGTGGTCGTAGGGTGACAAGCAGGTGGTAAATGCAAAGCCGCTCTTACCTTCTGCTGGTAATAACAACTAACATGGCCGAGTAGACCGCGGATAGATAGGCTTCTGTTTTCTTCTATCCAGTCTGACAGGAAGTGCTAACTGAGAGCACTTACTGTCAGATCGGGTACCTCGGTCCGCTTGGCCATGCTACATGGACGAGAGCAGAGGAGGAGAGACACATGGAAGGGACTGGGGGAGACTGACACATGGGAAGGACAGGGGAGAAATTGACACATGAAGGGACCAGGGGTATTAAGACACATGGAAGAGACTGGGGGAATTGAGACTGTCTCGACTGCCGGCCCGCCGCGTGGCACGGCTGTGCCCGACCGGCACAGCCTCGCCGACAGCACAAGCTTACCTGCTCGTAGGCGAGCCGACAGCCGCTTCCCCGCATCCTCCGGGCGTCGCGCCCGGATCCAAAATGGCGCAAAATGACCACGTGGTCGCGCCTAATCATAGCTCTGCCCCCGAAGTTTATACTGACGTGCGCGTGACGTCACGACGTCAACGCGCATGCACGTTTTGGGGTCAAAGGTCGCCCTCTGACCAATCAGACCTTAGAGAGGGATATTTAAATCCCTAGCTCACCCCAGTCCCTTGCCCTGTCGTGGTTTCCTGTTCCTGGTTTCCTGAGAGTGCTTTATCTTTGTGAATCTGATTTCCTGGTATCCTGATCTTGGCTTTTCTCTGGTTATTCAGAATTCTGGTTTCCCTGACTTGGCTTGTGTAAACGGTATTGTGTATTTTCTGGCTTCCTTGACCTCGGCTTTCCCTTTGACCATTCTCTGTCTCTAGCTTATTAGTCCGGCCATTCTAAGGTTCGGTTTATGCTCTGTCCTTTTATTTTCCTTTTCTTGCCTATGTAAATGTTTACATAGTTTCTGCGTGCTGGACCACACTAGTAGTCGTGACAGAGACACATCGAAGGGATGTGGAAGAATTGAGACACATAAAAATAACTGGGGTAACAGTACCACTTACAACTACATTGATTTAGCTCCGATTTAGAGCTGCTTTACTGATTTATTTTTTATTTTATTTCTAGTAAGAGACAGATTGATTGATTTGCATTGTGCTTCTGTGTCACTGCTTGTGCTTTGCAAATTGCAATCTTCTCCGTAATATAAACAGTGTGTGGCAGTTGACTGCACACGTGAACCCTGCCTATGCTGAATGTGGCAGGTCTTTTTTTAAGTCTTTGTAGACAAAAAAGTACTCTAAAAAAAGTTACTGCTGCTGGTGGTGCTTGTAATGTTTGTTTGTTTTTTAAATTCTTTTCATTGTCATGGTTTTGCCCTGCCTACCTGTGTCTTGCTGTGAAGCTATGCCTGCTACTTCCTCAGATGCAATTGACAGAAGCTGATAGGACAACATTTTTTCCAAACTGTGTTTTTTTGTGCATATATTTCTTGTCAGAGACAGATCATTTTATTTAACGTGGGCTTCAATGCCACTGCATGTGCTTTGCAAATTGCAATACAGTGAGTGGCTGCAGTTTACTGTACAAGTGAACCCTGCCTGCACTGTGTGTGGCAGCGGTAGTGTTGCAGGTGCTGTTCCTGCACGGGTTCTGGGCAAGTGCACTGCGTTGCAATGTGTATTGTTTGATGTGTAATTAAACACAATAATGTAGTAGTAAATCTACAAGCAGTAACTTATTTCTCAACAAAAATATACAGTAAGGCAGGGTAGAAACACTTGAATGCAAATAAGAAAGGTCATGCTAATATTTTGATTAAATTACAAGTACATACAAATTATTATTATTATTAATAATAATAATAATAATAATAATAATAGTAAATACTTATGTGGGAGGTAATTTTTTCCATGAGTTTTTAGTGGGGGTGGGGGGGTTGTGTATAGGGAGAAAACACTGCAACAAATAGCTTTTAAATAAAAGCAGAAGGAGGTATTTTTTTAAGTCTTTGTACTACCTTTATATAGAGCAAAGAAGATGTTGAGGATATTGCCAGTTACGAATAGAGGCAGGTTGGACAGGAACGGTTGGACACTTCATAATCCCAGGAATGCATACAACAGCCCACTTTAGAACATTTTTTTTTTATCATAACAGGGCCATCAGCCTAACAAAATCATCCACCTGATTGTCCAGATTTATAGAGTCTCTGTCTGCCACCATTATACTGTCTCTCCTTGACAGTATAATGGTGGCAACCCACAGTGCCAGGGTATGATAGTCCAATACCGTACTTGAGCATTGCAAAAGTGTTCTGTGCAAAACAAGGCACTTAACAAAGTTGGTAAATATAACAAAGTAAATATAGCAGCTACCACACTAATGTGTGTCTTTCCATGCCTTCACATACAAACATGCAGTGTACAAAATAAAAATAAAAAAACACTCAAACTTGCCACCAGAGTATGAAGTGAATCGCTTAAAAAGGCACTCACCCATATATACTAAAGGATATATTAAACTGGAATACTAGATACAAAGGAAATACATATAGTGCAGTATATTTAGCAACATAGAGTGTATATAAAAATATGTATTACACACTCAGATGGTCAGAGCCATATGGAGATAGACTCAAATCACTTAAGCAGGTGTGTTCTCAGGTGACACTTGCCCTCTTCTATCAGTACATAGGTAAACTCCTGAGAGATAAAAAGATAGAAACACAGCTTCTAGTGAAGTAGGTCTATACAATAGGTGACTGGAGTACATATGTATATATTGCTCACCTTATTTAGAGCCAATGATGCCTGGCTCTTGATGTAAAAACCTATATGCCTCTATAGGGGGGCACAAGCCTTCTTGTGATATAGGAGCAGATGGAAGATTGTAGTCCACCAATATATTTGTGCAATTTGGTAAATATAAAAATTGAATAAAATTATTATAACAAAAGAAAAATATACAGTACAATACAAAATGGTACTAAGGTGCTCCTTCTTTCCAAGATGCGTTTCACCACTCACAATAGCTTTCTCAATTGATGTAGTCTGCTTCCAAGTCCACAAATTTTAAATTGTGATGCCACCATCCTTTTGAAAAATGCCTTCGTGATTTGACCAATCTTTGCAGCGTCATCCTCTGTAAAGCGCTGCGGAATTTGTTGGTGCTATATAAATAATAACATAATATAATAATAATAATAATAATAATCTCCAGGGTCCACCATTGTAATATGGGCAAGTCTTGTGGCATAACAGCCGAGGTCTGCAAACCGGAAGTGCCCAACAGGACTCTATCATCAAAATAACCAAATCCTCTAAACCGAAAGTAACTCTGCGTGATCAGCGCCACGTCACCTTACAGTCATATCCAATGTAAACAGCGTCCACAGCAGCCAGTTTTAATCATGTGGGTGGCCTTGAGAGGAGTCTTCACACAATTACCCACTGATTGTTTTCCTTTTATATTTCCTCTATATTAAAATCATTCATAAAACCATAAATCTTAAAATATTTTTTATTTCGGATGCTTGAAATGCATCTGAAATAAAAAATATTTTAAATAAGAACTGGAAAGTTTTAAAAGGAGATGCAACACTCAATACTATTCTGGACAAGAAGCCTAAGATTATTTATTCTCGAGCACTAGCTACTAGCTCCAACATTAGAAAAAATAAGAAACAGAAATATGAATATAAACAATGCAGGGTTCTATAAGTGCAATAGATGTCTGGGTTGCAAAAAGAATCCAACTCAAGAATCAATTATTATTTTTTTAATTAAATTTTGTTGCGCAGATAGTTACAGGATATCAGCCAACGCCACAACAGCGTATTTCAATATTTGCAAAGGTTAGACAGTGGCATGGGTACAAATTTTCTGTATATACCAAGCTTAACTAAACAGCTACATTGTCAGAGTAAAATTTAGTTAGTCGACGTTTAGCAATACTAGATTAACTAGACTAGTTTAACTGTAGTATGATAGCATGCTATGAAGTGTAGTAGCAGGTGGATAGTGTGCGGTACACAGATAGGTTATGCTGTCTGTAAGTAGGCTAGGAGACAGTAGATAAAATATAGGCTATCCAGTCCTACTCTGTAGTGTTTAAACAATAGCAGGCAGCCGCATATCTCAGCCGGTCATGCCCTGGTGCTTGGGTCAGCTGATCTCTTTGCACGGCTGGGCAGGAGAGCGTTCAGGTAGTTTCAGTGGGTGAGTGGTGCAGCTTCTAGAAGGTAAGGTTCCTCCTCGGCCCTGGAACAATGCGAGGGCTGGTACTTTCAGGCCACGAGCCTACGGTCCTTCTAGGTCCAAGGTCTTCCCTGACGGGCGGGTGTGGTGGGCCCTGTGTGGGTCAGACGTGCATCTTTGTGTGCTCCTTGTGGCCCTCCACTCATGTGGCCGGTACCTGTGGGTCTGGACCCACAGTGCCCTCTGTCAAGGCGGGCGTTTCATGTGAGTTACAGGCATGGGAGTCACCTTTGTGCTCTTCAGAGGTTTCCCAGGCCTCCCTGTGCTGCAGACTTGTTCTGTAGGTGGTTTAGAAGTGGTTATAGCTGGTCGTGTGCGGGCCAGCAACTTAGCCCAGAACCTATCAAAGATTTCCTCAAGGGAATCTCTCACTTTAGGGCTGGGGCTGGGTATTGCAGGCTGCTGCAGCTGCATGCCACAAATAGTAGAGTCGTTGGAGTCCGCCATTTTGGAGGTCTTCACCTCCGGTCCGCTTGTGTTGGCTGTCAGCCCCTTTAACAAGTATGAGGCCGGCTAGCTCTGTTTGGTGAGGACAGGGATATCCCCCACCAGTCCACGGGGGGGGGGGAATGATTGGTGCTTGCTTGTGGCATTGAGTAGTGAGCGGGAAGTGGCAGCCTTCCCACCCCATCTTCTCCCGTAGGCCTCAACCTGCTGTCACGGTTCCCGGGCTTTCCGGGTGTCAAGTTTGGTATCTGCAGGTTTGTGCCGGTTTCCCCAAGCTGTAGAGCTTCTTTAAGAGGGTTCTCTATCACTTTCCTCATATGTTTATGGGTTCTCTAGCACCTCATATGTTTATGTTCCGTGCAGCAGGAGCTCATGCAGAGCACATCTTGCTCGCTTGCTGGTCTGGCTCCGCCCCAAGAATCAATTATTAAAGAGTTTAAAAACATGAAGGGAGATGAGAGTTTCAAACTAAGGACCCATCTGAGTTGTAACACAGCTAGAGTTATCTACTTTCTAATATGTCCTTGTAAGACATACTATATTGGGAGAACAAAGAGGCCTTTCAAGATAAGATTGGGGTAGCATATCCGGAATATTAAAAACTAAGCACCCACAATCTCTCCAAACACTTCTCTATCCTCCACTCAAGGTACCCTGGAGGTCTAGAGTTTTTAGCTATAGAAAAAGGCAATACCCATTGGAGAGGTGGGGATCTGGAGAACGCCCTAGATAGGACAGAGGCAAAATGGATTTTTAGACTTAATAGTTTCGAACCCATAGGCCTTAATATAGATTTTGAGCTCAATGCTTTCCTTTAAGGTTATGGTACAATGATGTGGGAATGAGGACTCCCCCTCACTCCCCACTCCTTTTCTTTCTTTCTTTCTTTCTCCCTTTCTTTCTTTCTTTCTTTCTTTCTTTTTCTCTCTCTTATATTGATAAGCCTTTTCATTAGATTGCCTGTCTCTACTGAACATCCCACTTTTGGCACTAGATTGATTTATTTAAATGTAATTTGAATTTTAGTTTTTGATTTATTATGTATCAGGCACTCTCATTTTGATTACCAGATAAATTGAGGATCTATCAGCTAACGAATAGGTTTTAGACATATTCATCTATCTAGTCTACAATTGACATATACAGTATCCTATGTAAGGCATTAGGTGACCTTTATGAATATCACAGTGACTCCCCCCCCCCCCTCCTGATTCTCCATAACAATCCTTCTCTAATTTTTTTGTTCTACTCTTTGCTTTTCCTATCGCATATTGTCCATTTTTTATATGTCCATCATTTTTTATTTATTTTTATTTATATTTTTATTTTTGTTTTTGTTTTTATTTTTATTTTCATTTTTATTTTTATTTTTATATTTATTTTTATATTCATTTTCATTTTTTTAAATTTTTATAATTAATCTAAATCTTTTATTAATAATCCATAATTGTTAATCCTTTGCAGATTGAAGATGCATGGTTCTATGAAGATTTTGAATATTTTAAATATATATTATAATTTTTCTTCAGAGATTATGTAATATGGTACATAACAATTGTGTACAACATGACACCATGTAGATATTTGATATTTGAAATTCATATTTTGCAACCTTTATGTTTATAATGTTCTTTTTATAATGCCAATTTAATTTGAGATTTGCATTTTAAAGATTTATGGTTTTATGAATGATTTTAATATAAGTTATGATTATGTAATATGATACACCATAATTGTGTGCAATGCGTCATCATCCATACATTCGAAACTTGTAATTTGTTATTCATATTTTGTAATCCTTATTGTTCATTTTAAAATGCCAATTTATGTTGAGATTTGTGTGCTTTTTGATGGTTTTTTTGCAGTATTTTTTGCTATTTTTATTTTTAACCTGGATTATTTTAACCAATGTAGCTGACATACGAAGGGTTAATTACCCTGTGTACTAATTAGACCGGGAGGTTTATAAACCGGAAGAAAGTTGAAGTAATGCCAACCTCTGATGAAGTGATCAGCCGAGCACAAAATGCGTAAGGCAAGCATCTTACATGAAGCTCTCAGGAGGCAGCCAAGCAGAACGCGTTCCAAGCGGCAGTGCAATGCATGCGGTGAGTATCCAGTGTCTAACATCTCGCAGAGATCCACACTTCCCCCGATCTGGCCGGCAGGAGAGAGCTACAAGGATCGTCTGGTCTGCAGTCTATCGACCTGTTGCCTTATGCTACTACTTTGGATGCTTCTATAAGTGCAAGTTTTTATTTATTTATCTCTGATAGTGTTTATCTTTATCTAAATACATTTTCAGAGCACCCTGTCTCTGCATTATATACCACATCGTACAGCACAGACTTGATTTATACTCTGTGTCAACACTGATACATATCCTGGCATAGATTGAAAAGCTTGAAATGCATCAGAAATAAAAAATATTTTAAATAAGCACTGGAAAGTCTTAAAAGGAGATGCAACACTTGATACTATTCTCGACAAGAAACCTAAGATTATTATTCTCGAACACCAAACCTTAAAATGCTACTAGCTCCAACATTAGAAGAAACAAGAAACAGAAATATGAATATAAAGAATGCAGGGTTCTATAAGTACAATAGATGTCTGGGTTGCAAGAACAATCCAATTTAAGAATCAATTATTAAAGAGTTTAAAAACATGAAGGGAGATCAGAGTTTCAAAATAAGGACCCATCTGAATTGTAACACAGTTGGACTTATTTACCTTCTAATATGTCCTTGTAATAAATACTATATTGGGAGAAGAAATACTCCTTTCAAGATAAGATTGGGGGAGCATATCCGGGATATTAAAAGGGACTAATCACCCACAATCTCTCCGAACACTTCTCTATCCACCACTCAAGGGACCCTGGAGGCCTAGAGTTTTTAGCTATAGAAAAAGTCAATACCCATGTATTCATATATATGTACTGGACGCCAGGATTTATCATACATTTCAAAGACAGGAAGACGGAAGACGGGGAAAAAAAATTAGGTGTGCCTAAAAGAAAAAAGCCTGGAAATATCAACTAATTAAGGTATTCCATTACACTTTGACATTATCTTGCTATCGACCAACTGAGAAAGCCAATAGGCGAAATGTGTTTTGGAGACAGCTAAACTTCTTTTCCAATTGGACTTTGTTTTATGTATACTTTGTTCATTTTACTTTACCATTGAGTTGAATAAATTACATTATTATTTTAGCTTTGGCTTACAGTGCCTGAGCATTCTGGCCAACTAATAATATTCATCAGTTCCTGACAAAGGCAACACATTAAGGGTGTTGGATCCCCTTTTAAGATCCAGAGTCGCTTTCCACCAGAGCCAAGTGCATTTTTGTTGGCCATCCTTGTGAGTGCTACCTATTAACCTCACGTTTATTTATTGTATACTAACTTAATTGCACCATTATTTTTCTTCAATTGTATCTTACAGAATACTTATTGAAATACGTATGTATAAATTAATATGTTTGTCATGCTCCACCCACCTATTAGTGTTTGTTGAAGTATTTTGGTGTGTATTAAGGGGATACCACATGGGAGTGTTTTAGAGCACATTGCCCATAACCACTGTGTACATGCTAAATTACTGGTGCCGGTAAGAGGTCCGGTCCTCCTGCCAGCAGGTTTGAGAGTGCTTTCTCCACCAATGCAGCCACCGCTGCGTGCATCATGGCCTGAAAGTCCACAGGGTTAGCCAGGGAACCTTCCATAGCGGCAAATAGTGTTATACAGAATTGGGGATCACCCAAATTAGTCGACAGACAGATTTATTGTGATATGGGACACCTCTGTAGAAGTAACAAATTAGTAGGCAATTTCAGGATGCAGGGCAAACAGACCAGACTACCATTGTAGCAGGCAATGCTCACAGAAACCCCACAGGGTTGCAATCTTAACAGTAGCCAAATAAAATAGACTGGGGCTCACCCAGTAAACAGAGGCTGCAACAGCATGTCTCCACTCAGCAGCTCAGTGAAGTATAAATAGAGTAGGGCGCTCACTCCAGGTGCACAGGGTATGAACCCTTAAGTGCTGGCCACAGCCCTGACAGAGAGCAGTAATCTGTGCTCAAACAGTTTATTCAAGGTTATGGGAGATATTTCTTTAAGCAGTATATCCTGAAATTCCTGTCCAACAGTTAACAGATGCTGCAACATCATGCCTCCATTCAGCAGCACAGTGTAGTATAAATTTAGTAGGGGGCTCATCCCACGTGCATAGGGTATGAACCCTTAAGTTCTGGCCACAGCCCTGAAAGAGAGCACTAATATGTGCTCAAACAGTTAATTCAAGGTTATATGAGATATCCCTTTAAGTAGTATGTCCTGAAAATTTTGTCCAACAGTTAACATGTAAAATTCAACATAGAAGAATGATCGGAAAAACACAAGATGAATGTAGCATATATGTATATTGTGGATAGCAACAGTAAAATATACCAAATACAATAAAGAAACAACCACAAAAGTGGCAATAAGAGCATAAGGTAATGGAGTAGGGTAATACTCTGACCTAAAAATAATTGTTTCTGGTATACCTAATGTATTACACAGGAGTGAGGGAGTAGGACTGGCACTCGTGCGCTCAAAACTAAATAGGTATTCACTAAAACCTATAAAGAAAATAGTATGGTAGGACACTATAGAAGTGTACAGATACCAGGAGCTGGCCTGTGATATGGCTAAAATGTGTAAAGATATATATTAAAATGACAGTAACTGCGTGCAAAAAATATGAGAATATTGGTACTGCGCCTTTAAGGGAGAACAGAAAGATCGATATCCAAGAGCAAAAATGTAAATGAGAAAAAATGTTTAAGAATGAAATAAAAATGAATAAAAATGAATGGAAGTAAAAATGCGAAAGCGAGACCAATGTATAAAGGAAGAAAATAAAACCAGATAAAGTAGATTGGAGATCAATAAACAGCAAAATTAATAAACAGCAAAATTATATATATCTATTCAATATGTGCAGTGCAAGTGCCTCTATTTCTGCTATAAAACAGGGTAGCTGGTACTTGCTCCAAATTATATACTTTGAATCATGCAAAGATAAAAAAAAAATACAAATAAAATAAAATAATTAGATATTGTAGCAATACAGAATATGGAACTATGCTAAAATGTTATACAGTGTATCACGGATGATTAAAAGCAATGGTTCAAAACTGGAAGTGAGTATAAAAACCAGTTTATTAGACAAAAAATGATAAAAATGTACATATGCCAAAAATATATATATATATCAGGAATAGTTCATACAGATGTTACCAGTCATATAGAAGTTAGAGATGTACAGAGACCTTCGGATTCTGCTCGGATTGATATGGATTGTATAGACACGAAAGCCGGGTCATTCGGTGCGTGCCCTGTTTGAGCGGTGATACCCCAGATAGCTATGCCATGGAGCCCATTCGTATAATGAAAGACTATGGGAAAGACTTTGGCTCCATGGCAATTGAACTGTATATGTGTGCTCTGAGCGCCATTCAGTAATAATGTGCGCTCAGATCTGAGCTATCTGAGGATATGTTGAATGTACCTGTTTTGTGCAATGGCTGCACAGTTATATGTTTTTATGTGTTTTATTGTCTTTTGCTGCCATGAGTTCAATGGAGTTTTGCCTCTGTCCTTGGAGATAATTGGATTACTTCCCAATTATCTCCAGGATAGAAGACTCTGTGGAACTGGTTTTGGGCAGAAAAGCCATGCTTACTTTGGTCACAAAGAACTATGATCTATCTTTTGAACCACTGGGCAAATTTGGATGATTTTGACATATGTTTGTATTTGGAGTATGCTGATCCTGAAAATGTAAGTGTTTATGTGAATGTGATGCATACTTTTTAAATTATAAATAATGTGGAAAAATTGTATTTCTCTGCTTGTTATAATTGCATTACCCATTGTGTAATGTAATTGAATCACAGGCAGAGGGGAGGATTTTGTATGGGAGTGTCTGAGTGTATTGTATGTGTTTATTGGTTGTGTTCCAAAACCCTGTGGGTGGTACTAATGTGTATATAAGAACAATAAACCCACAGCTCTGACTGTTCACTGCTTGACCCCCAACACGGAGCTTTGTCTCGTTCTTGGGGGATTTATTGTATGCTGTTCCAGTTCGACTGCTACGAGTGTAAACCTATTCGTATGGTTTTTCCTATTCGGCTGTTTACGGCATTCATATGTTTCTCCGGTTTGGTGTATTGGTGTCTACAGTAGCTGTGCCTGTGTCTATGGAAGGGAAGATCTTCTAAATGTCGGTTTAACCCTTTTATGCCTGGGGGTGCAGTTACAAGTTGTAACCGCTGGTGTGGACAGCGTGATTCTCAGCGTGCGTTCTAACAGAAGCCTCACTCCGGTATGCGAGCACACCAACAGGTCCTGGACCCCTACTTCTTCTATCCGTCTCTGAAGAAGTAGGGGTTCACCTACGAAACGCGTAAGACAATTAGACTAATCCATCAGGACACAGATCCAGCATACACCCATCAATAGAAGGCAGTATTCTTCCAGGATCTGTTGGTGTGCTTGCATACCGGAGCCATCTACAGTGCATGTCCCCCCGGAGTAAGGCTTCTGTTGGGACGCACTCTGAGAATCACGCTGTCCTCACCGGTGGTTACAACTCAAGCAGCAATTTATGAATACAATCCATATCAATCCGAGTAGAATCCGAAGGTCTCTGTACATCTCGGACTTCTATATGACTGGTAACATCTGTATGAACTATTCCTGATATATATTTTTTGGCATATATAAATTTTTATCATTTTTGTCTAATAAACAGTTTTTTATACTTACATCCAGTTTTGAACCATTGCTTTTAATCATCCATGATACACTGTATAACATTTTAGCATACAGTTCCATATAGTGTATTGCTACAATTATTGCTACAATTATTGCTACAATATCTAATTATTTTATTTTATTTGTATTTTTTTTTTTATCTTTGCATGATTCAAAGTATATAATTTGGAGCAAGTACCAGCTATCCTGTTTTATAGCAGAAATAGAGGCACTTGCACTGCACATATTGAATAGATATATATAATTTTGCTGTGTATTAATTTTGCTGTTTATTGATCTCCAATCTACTTTATCTGGTTTTATTTTCTTCCTTTATACATTGGTCTCGCTTTCGCATTTTTACTTCCATCCATTTTTATTCTTTTTAATTTCATTCTTATTCATCTTTGCTCTTGGATTTCGATCTTTCTGTTCTCCCTTAAAGGCACAGTACCAATATTCTCATATTTTTTGCACCCAGTTACTGTCATTTTAATATATATCTCTACACATTTTAGCCATATCACAGGTCAGCTTCTGGTATCTGTACACTTCTATAGTGTCCTCCCATACCTAATACTCTGACCTGTCTGCATGATGGAGCAGCAAACAAAGAGGAAGTGCTTAGGTCACTATACCTCATGTACATCCTACTCACTTGTGATTGGTTCTTTTTCCATGTGTTTCTTTGCTGCTGTGGAGCTAGTAAAGAGATATTATGCAAATATGAAACCTCCAGTCATGTAAAATTTGGTTGCAATGTGGTTATAACTTGGTGAGATACATTGAAACAGCAGGTATTCATTTGCTCAAAATAGTTTCCGTTTGGTTAATAGTAAGTAACATGCACATCATATGAATTTCAGGAGGCACATTGAAAAAAGTATGATTGATTAAATTTACCTAATTTGCTAGAACAACTGCATCATTTAAAGAATAAACTTCTATTATTAATTAATTCATATGGGTATTAAAGGTAAAGTAAGCAGAAATAATAATCACGCACATGTGACCAATTACTTCACTTGTATTTTAGCATTTGTCGAGCACAATTATATCCACATTTTTACATTTAGATAGAGGAAAATGTATCGAATCCCTGTACTTTTTATTTTTGTAAGACAAACATGGCAGTTATAACTTAATTAAAGTGCCAGTTTATGCACCATAACAAATATCTAAATTAGGTTTGTATGCTGCCAGAAGGACCCTGGATTCACTCTTACCTTAATGGATTAAACTGTTCTCAAATAGTTTTACTCCAAATTTGCCTCCAGCTCCCCACAGGTGTTTCATGAAGTGCAGAGTCCTGCCAAGTGGGTGAACTGCTGAGTGGATTAGAGTAATCAGTGACTCCAAATTCACAAAATTGGCTTGCAAAGAAATGTACCTTTTCCAAGGCAGTTTTGTGAAACGGGAGTCACAGATTGCCTGAAAGCATCTGCTGACTGCTCTAAGCAAATCAGCAGTGCCCATGCCCGGAGGCACTCTGCGCTTCCTTAAATTTCAGAAGCCGGATGCCGCCTGTGGAGGAGCTGAGATCGGCACTGTAGGCATCTCTGGGGTTAGACTATTCGAGAATGGTTTAACCCGTTAAGATGAGAGTGTGCCCGGGGGCCTCCTGGCACCATACCAACTTAATTTAGATAAACACTTAGAAAAAGTGAAAAAGTGAGGTTAGGTCTCCAAAAAAATTAGATGGGACCCACCTCACTGGAATTACTTATATTGTTAAAATATCATAAATGGTAATAGACTTTACTGAAAACGAAATACACATAAACAAATCCACGTAAAAAATGTGTAAACACAAACCACCGTGTATAAGACAAAAAAACACAGCAATACACCTTTAAAAACCTGGGGTAGGTCTACTCATATACATGTGTATATAAAGAGATCAGTATCTGTAGTATATAATATTGAATTAAACCAGAATATGTAGACAGATCTCACATATATATATATTTAAAGTCAGCCTCAAAATATAGAAGGAGCGTTCATCCCATGATAGGTGACAAAGTGCCTTATAATAATTAGACACTGGACATGCTATGTCCAAGTGACGAGTCATGTGGTCTATACAAATGACTAATCTTGGCTGCATGCAGTAAAGTGGTCTAAAAAGACCTTGTTAGCCTAGAAGGATAGCTGATATGAATAGTCCTAGTGGTAAGGATAGTAGCGATGTCTTAAAAGATACATTGTAACGAGCATAAGAGAAACTTAAGTACCAAAGGAAAAATAAACTTGTATAAACTGCCAAACGTTATGGCAGCGTTGAAACAGTTTCTAACTTGTGCACAGTGATACTAACCTCTCAGCCCCCACATAGTAGACTAATCAGCTGCCTGCAGAGTGCAAATTAACGGTTATAGACACTGACCATACTGCTTCAAGTCAGCTTATATCCACTACCCAGCTAACACTGCTGCTTCAAGGCAGCCTACCTAATAAGTCCCAAAGTAGTGACTTGAACTTAGCATTTAGAGACACTAAAGAGTCATGGCAAACAAAGAAAGTCTACCCCACAATAAAGTTAAAAAAACATAGTAGTGCATCGGCATAGAGCTCGACACGCGTTTCATTGAGAATGTCCACTTTTCTCAAGAGTTGGTAGGCATCTGAACCGTGTCTGTTTTAAAGGAGAAGGGGGAAGTGAAACTCCTCCCTCGCTAGGAAACCAACCAATAGCGTGAACAGGGGAGTAAACTGTGGGCGTTTCTAACTTCTCCTCCCATCTCCACCTGGTATTAGCAAGTTGCACACACACAGGGTATAATTAGGGATTATTCTAGCTTGTAGTGAACGAATAATCTGAATTTTATTAAAGACAGGAGGCGAATATTTGCTTATCTTTCTTTACTGTAACTCCCAGCAGCAAAGAAATGGTTAACAATGTTGTATGGAAAAATCAACCAATCACAACATATCTCAACTACAATATAGTGTCATCAAACTCCTCCCACTTCCTCTTTCTTGATGTTGCCAGTCAGTAGCAAGTCAACCATGTAAACTTTAACCGGAACAGTTCCCGAAGCTGAAACTCGAGATGAAGTCAACCATGTAAACGGAAAGTTGATCGAATAAACTTGAGATCTTCACACTAAAAGAAAAAAGAGACTTCGTGAAAGTAAGGTTTCTCGGACAAGAGAAAAAAATATATATATAGTTGAACCCCCCATTTCCAATTATAGTTCATACAAATTGACAGAATAATCGAAATCATAAAGATCTATCAGCACTCTATGAGATAGGTGTAGGACCACAAGATGAACAAATCGTATATAGCAGATTTGTATGTAAATAATGGTATCATACATTAATTAGTGATTATGAGACTTACCTCGAGGGTGGGTTCCGGAGTGAACGAAGGGAGGGAAAATATTCGCCTCCTGTCTTTAATAAAATTCAGATTATTCGTTCACTACAAGCTAGAATAATCCCTAATTTTATGGCAAGACAGGAGGCTTCATATTTGCTGTTTTAACGCTCTCGAATAATAGAACAAGCCGCATGTGTTTGTGTTGGTTTAAAATAAAAGGTCCGAAAGGTAGATTCCCTTGACCAATCTGCGCAGGACAAAATATCTGCTAATGAACTGCCGGCCCGAAAGGCAGAGGAAGCGGCCGCTCCCCTAACCGAATGGGCCCCAAATGAACTATCGATTCCCGCTTGGATAAGTAACCATCTTATCCAGCGAGCGATAGTGGGGGAAGAGACCGGTTTGTGAGGTCTGACATAAGAGATGAAAAGAGGACCGGTAGGAGAACGTAGGGCGGCAGTTGCCTCTGTGTAACAACGAGTACACAGAGCCACACAGAGAGCCGGCCTGTCGGGAAAGTATGGGTAAAAGACAGACGAGGAATTCGTCTTAGTGCGCCTAGTAATCGTAAATCGGACCCCTTCTGGTGTGAAGGAGACAGCGTGTGAATCAAAAGCGTGAACGTCAGAAACTCTGCGGAATGACACCAGGCACAGTAGCAGGGCCAATTTTGCAGAGAGCTGTCGAAGGGATAAGGCCTCGTTAGGAGGCCAGGACTCTAACAATGCGAAGACTCGAGATATGTCCCAGAAGCCAGAGTATTTGGCAGAAGGTGGCCTCGTCAAACGAATGCCTCGTAAAAGTCTGCACACAGAAGGATGTTTCCCAACTAAGGAATTATCAATAGGGTCATGTCCCGCCGAAATGGCGGAACGAAAAACAATTGATCGGTATGATTTACCCTGATCGAAAAGGGATGATAGAAAATTTAGAATGGATGAGAGAGATGTTGAAACGGGATCGAAATCCCTCTCCAGACACCAGCTGACCCAAACTCGCCATGCGGCGAGATAGGTGCGCCTGGTTCCTGGTGCCCATGAATCCCATAGGAGTGTTTGAGCAGTGCCTGAAAGTCCTGCGACATGCCAAGCACCCCTGAAACTGTCCAGGCCACTAACTGAAGGTGGCCCTGTAGAGCTAGTGGATGGTAGTCGCCCGTTGAGTTCTTGAGAACCCGATGTGAGCGAGGTAGAATGATGGGGTAGTCTGTGGAAAGCTCCAGAAGAGTGGGGAACCACGTCTGGGCCCGCCATAGAGGGGTAACTATCACAATCTTGACCCCCTGTGATTTGACCTGGTGGAGAGTACGTTGAATCATGGAGAAGGGAGGGAAGGCATAGGCTCCGTCCCGTGGCCAATGTTGGAGAAAAGCGTCGACAGCAAGGGATAGAGGGTCTGGTAACCAGCTGAAATAATCGTCTGTTTGACGATTCAGCCGAGACGCGAAGAGGTTGAGAGTGAGCGGTCCCCGCAATAGGTGAATGTGGTGAAATAGAAGAGGATCTAATTGCCAGTCGCTGGCATCCCTCCAGTGACGTGAGAACCAGTCCGCGACTAAATTGTCGGGTCCTGGGAGATACTCGGCCCGAATAGACAGATTCCTGTCTAAGCAAAACTGATACAGATCCTTGGTGAGGTCTGACAGTAGTTTCGATTTGGACCCTCCGAGACGGTTTACATATCGTACTGCGGAGATGTTGTCCATCCGAAGTACCAGAGAGCAGTTGGAGGCTTCTTTGGCAAAGCTGTGGATCGCGAAGGATCCGGCAATGAGCTCGAGACAATTTATGTGAAGTGCTCGTTCCGACGGGGACCAGAGACCTCCTGTGTATGATTGGGCACACGTAGCGCCCCAACCGAGTAGGCTGGCATCGGATTCCAGAATAAAATCTGGTTGAGATCCGAAAATCGCTTTCCCATTCCAGGCTTCCATATTGCGAAGCCACCAGTGAAGTTCGATGAGAACTTCGTCCGTTAGGGAAATGAATTGGTCGTAGGAGGTCGAGCGATGTAAATAGGAGGTTTTCAGCCGTTGCATTGCTCTGTAATGCAAGGGCCCTGGAAAAATAGCCTGAATTGATGCAGACAGAAGACCCAGCACGTGTGCTAGGTCGCGGAGTCGAGGTCATTGTGACTTGAATAATTTTTGAATCTCTCGTTTTATGTTTTTGATTTTGGAGTAGGGTAATTGTAGAGTTGCTTGAACTGAATCTATCTGAAAACCCAAAAATTGGACTATTTGAGAAGGTACCAGGTCTGATTTCTGGTAATTTATGACAAAACCTAGGTTTTGAAGGAGGGCAGAGGTCATGTGTGTGTGTGTGCGAAGTAATTGCTGATCTTGTGCCATGATCAGGATATCGTCCAAATATATAATTGAACGTATGCCCTGAGAACGAAGGAGCGCCATGACTGGTTTCATCAACTTGGTGAAACACCATGGAGCAGAACAAAGTCCAAAAGGGAGGCAGGTGAACTGCCAAATGTCGCCCTGCCAACGGAATTGGAGGAAGGCACGGTGACTTGGTGCTACAGGGACCGTCAGATAAGCATCTTTGAGGTCGAATCTGGAGAACCAGTCTCCCATGCAGAGCAAGTCCCTGAGAAGATGGATACCTTCCATCTTGAAATGACGGTATGTGATAAAGCGATTCAACGCCTTGAGGTTGATAATGGGACGATGGTCCCCCGTTTTCTTCCGAACCAGAAATATATTGCTGAGGAAGGTGCAAGGGAAAGGCGAAGGTTCGATTGCCCCTTTGTGTAACAATTTTGTCAGTTCTGTGTTCAAGGTTAGAGTATCTGCTTTTGACATCCCTAAGGGTGTCGGGTGAGAATATTGAACTGGATGTGTGATAAAATCTATTTTGAAACCTGTGACTGTATGAAGGATCCAAAGATCCTGAGAAAGAAGTTTCCACTGTGGGAAAAAGAATGTTAATCGACCTGCGATTGATACAGTTTTTAAATAAGCAAGGTCCATTACCTGAAGCAGTGCGTCCACGCAGGGATGCAGAGCCTCTGGTGTTGAACAGCTGCCTGTGGTAGGGTCGTGAGTATCCCGTGGACCAATACTCTGTGGGTCGGGGCCTGTAGCCTGAAAAGGCTGCTCTACTGGTAGCTCGGCCCCTTGAGCGACCAGCTCTCCCAGAAAAACGATTTTGAAAAGTGGGACGGAACACCCTACGTAGGGAGGACTGGGCTTTATTGAGTGTGGTAAAAACTGAGACATGCTTGGAGAGGTCTCGCATGAAACTGTTACCAAATAAAAGACCATCGGCCTCTGGGCCTAGTTCTTTAGTGCTCAAATCGCTTTGCGTCTCTCAATTGAAATAGCCGTATTGGCGTTGCCCAAAAGGCAAAGGGCTCTCTGTGCCCATTCTCTTATAATGTGCGGATCAAGTTCACCGCTGGTGAGTGCCTCATCTGCTAGTATGAATATCTGTATGATAGGACCTGAAATGTCCAATAATTTGTCTTGGGTTGCTTTCAAACCCTGTTCAATACCCTTACGAGGGTCTTTACCAGATTTTGTTAAATAGGTGACCAGCATGGGGTCAAATTCAGGGGTAGAGGCAACTTTGCCTGGGATAGTTGGTCTCGGGCATTCAGCCCTTAGTTTGTTTCTGATTTCTTTTTCGAGAGGCTTGCGAAGCCACAGTTTACAGAAATTAGCAATATGATCTGGGGGAGCCCATTCTGCTGAGCGCGGGTGGCGTATCACCCTTGGGTCAAAAAGGGGAAGGCCTTAAGCATCCAGGAGGGTGTCTGAGTCAGGTACCTTACTCTTGTGATCTTGACTTAGGAAGGTTTCTTTCACAAACTCCGATGTTGAGGAATCCTGGGGCACATTCACCATGGAATCCTCATCAGAGTAATTAGGGTCATAGTCACTTAGAATATGGCCAGATAAACGTGAAGTAGAACCCTCTAGAGGGTCTGTAGCATCCTGCGAAACGTAAGGTTTAGATTGTTTAATGACCTTAGCAGGAGCTTTGCCCTTGCCCGCAGTAGCGCTATTCCCTTTCCAGGGTCTCTTGCGCGGGGCGTTATCTTGGTCGGAAATATGGGAGTCCTCAGAATCAGGGGGCTGTTGTGTAGAGGGGTGTACCTCTGGATTACGTTCATGGTAGGCTGCCAGAGCCTTAGGAATGGACTCTGCGATGGTTGAGAAAAGCCATTCCTTAAGTTCAGCAGAAATCGCAGGGTCTTGGCGATCTGACATAATGACAATTTCAAGATAAATGTAAACCCTATTAGAGTATCAATTAAGGATGAGGCAACTCAATTAGAAAAAAAATAAAAAAAATATGAGGTGGGGGTCACCCACGAGACGTCAGAATCAATGGGGGGTCACCCACAAATGCTTGGCACAATAAATTAGCAAATGACAAATAATGGGGGTCACCCAATAATACAGATTGAGAGTACTAGAAATCTTGTGAATTTAGTGAGGTGGGGTCACCACTATAAAATTACACTAGTAATATATATAATGTATATATAATGCACAGTAAGTAATGGGGGTCACCCACAGAAAATAAATCAGGTGGTGTTAGCCACATAAATATTTACACAGCAGTGTTTTCAGTAGGTGGTGTCAGCCACACAAATATTGTACATAATATGTACTTTAGATAAGTAAGTGGGGTTCACCCACATGAGGGAAATAAAATGGTCAAACAGCAAAATTTGGTCAAAACAAAAACCACACTGTAATTATACAATTTAAAGAAAGGGGTTCACCCAGATAGTAATAAAATGGTCCTGTGTTGGGCAAAGCCTGTTGGAGAAAAACAGATAGGAGATAGATAAGTAAAAGATCGTTTTTAATGAGCTTGTGAAAAAAAAAGGTGAAGATATAAGGTGGCAGCAAAACCTACCTTCCACAAACTATTAATAAGGTCTGTACCCACTAGGATGATTGTAAAATTTGTGCGCCGCAGTGGAGGAGCCGTTAGCCGTTACTACTAAGGTTTAAGATGGCCGCCGCGAGATCGCCGCCGTAGAAAGGGCGGGAAAAAGGTCAGCGTCAAAGAGGAGACGCCTTTGGTAGGAGGGAGGAAGGTAACGGCGGGAAAAAGCAGCCGCGGACTCTGGGAAATGGAGTCCGCGGCTGAAGAGAGACAGAGAATGGGCCGCGGCTCTCCCTGAGAGAATAGAGCCGCGGCCAGCTGATTGAAAGCGGCAGGGTTTGAAAAAAAAACCTCCGTGCACTGGAACAAAAAAAGTAATCGGTTAGGACACCTAAATTTAAAGGAAAAGCAATGACAATAACAGAACAGTGAAAAAATACAAAATATGTGTGAGGAAAAGAGGACAATATTTAAAGGGAAAGGTGATTAAATTAAAAAAATAAATTTTTTAAGCTGAATTCTGAGTATGCTGTAACAAGGTATAAATAAAAAATATTGAATTAACTTAAACCAGTAAGGCCATGTAATTGGAGCAGACTCACCTGGGAGGCAAGCAGCAAAGAAAGAGGAAGTGGGAGGAGTTTGATGACACTATATTGTAGTTGAGATATGTTGTGATTGGTTGATTTTTCCATACAACATTGTTAACCATTTCTTTGCTGCTAGGAGTTACAGTAAAGAAAGATAAGCAAATATGAAGCCTCCTGTCTTGCCATAAAATTAGGTGTGTTAACATTCCGATATAGTTACTAAGTGGTATAGAGGAGGGGCGTATTTTCCATCCCTGCATGGTAAATCCCATTAGAGACAGTCATCCCCCTTGGGATATAGAGCGGAATTAAGGTAAAGTAAACCATCAAGCAATCAAAGGCTTGGGTTACTTGATGATAAAAATATGTTTACCACGTTGTAGAGTAGCCCTTAACGTATGGGATGACTAACAGTGAGTTTATTATTCCATACCTCACATGGTTTGGACCCAGTGTGCAGACGCTTTTTATCAACGGATGAAAAGGATCTCTTAAAAGTATACTGTAAAGCCGAACCCTGTATATATATAATCAACTAATGAAGAAAAAAAAAAAGGGGGTAAATCTACTAAGTGAATATTTTTTTCATACAGAGTAGTTGGTAAATTATTTAAAATTCTTTAGTGTACAGCTTATTTCCTCACAGAAAATGGGTTAGATCATACCAATATGGTCATTATCCACACCGAGTGTTATATAAAGAGCGGTTATATATTTATCCGATTTACTTCTAGATGTCTACATAATGTCAGAAAAACTGTATATATGATAAAAATCCAAATTCAAGATTAAAGAAAAAACTAAGAAAATAGGCTATGCAATATTTACAAATATACATAATACAATTCCCCCAATATATATAAGGATAACAGAATTCACATTGGTTTAAATCAAATAAATGGAGAGAAAGAGGAGCCTTCATTCAGACCTAGAGGGTTAATTTGTAAATCCATCTACATTCTTTTTGACATAGAATTTTATAAAAATTTGGTCCCGTTTGACCAGCTCTAGGCCACAAAATCATATATCCTTAGATAAACCCCTGCAGCATTCTTTGAGGTGTCTTGAAACTGGAGTTTCTAAGCGATTCTTTGGGGACCTCACATTTTTTTATACGTTCTTTAACCCCTTAAGACCGGAGGGCATACTATTACGCCCTATTTTAGGCAGCTCTAAACGTCCGGCGATCGCGGTTGGGGGGACTCCCAGGGAGCCCCCCGCGGCACGTCCGACCCCCTGGCAGCCCCCCCGGCCATGTGAGAGTGAGGTCATTGCGAGGACCTCACAATCACATGGCCGGGTTAGCTGCCTGCTGTATTGCCAGCAGGGGGGCTGCCTGTAATGACAGGTAGTCCCCCTGCTGGCAGGAAATAAAATAAAATTAAGTTAAAAGTGTAAAAAAAAAAAAATTATATACTTAGATCATATACTTAGATCATATATATTATATTACACTAGTAATATATATAATGTATATATAATGCACAGTAAGTAATGGGGGTCACCCACAGAAAATAAATCAGGTGGTGTTAGCCACATAAATATTTACACAGCAGTGTTTTAAGTATATATATATACACATATACATACACACACACACTGCCTAGGTGTATTTTACTATATATATATATATATATATATATATAATATATAATTATATATATATATATATATATATATATATTAATATCAAATTACACGTAGACTGATACTGATTAAATATATATATATATATATATATATATATATAATTATTGTTATATATAAATTTATATATAATAAAAAATATGTAAATAGGTTAAAAAATAAAATTAAAAAAATAATTAAAAATTAAAAAATATATAGATGTGTGTTATTTCGTTCTAACTGTGTTGTGATATTAATATATATATATATATATATATATATATATATATATATATATTTATATCAAAATACACATACAGGGAGTGCAGAATTATTAGGCAAATTTGTATTTTGACCACATCATCCTCTTTATGCATGTTGTCTTACTCCAAGCTGTATAGGCTCGAAAGCCTACTACCAATTAAGCATATTAGGTGATGTGCATCTCTGTAATGAGAAGGGGTGTGGTCTAATGACATCAACACCCTATATCAGGTGTGCATAATTATTAGGCAACTTCCTTTCCTTTGGCAAAATGGGTCAAAAGAAGGACTTGACAGGCTCAGAAAAGTCAAAAATAGTGAGATATCTTGCAGAGGGATGCAGCACTCTTAAAATTGCAAAGCTTCTGAAGCGTGATCATCGAACAATCAAGCGTTTCATTCAAAATAGTCAACAGGGTCGCAAGAAGCGTGTGGAAAAACCAAGGCGCAAAATAACTGCCCATGAACTGAGAAAAGTCAAGCGTGCAGCTGCCACGATGCCACTTGCCACCAGTTTGGCCATATTTCAGAGCTGCAACATCACTGGAGTGCCCAAAAGCACAAGGTGTGCAATACTCAGAGACATGGCCAAGGTAAGAAAGGCTGAAAGACGACCACCACTGAACAAGACACAAGCTGAAACGTCAAGACTGGGCCAAGAAATATCTCAAGACTGATTTTTCTAAGGTTTTATGGACTGATGAAATGAGAGTGAGTCTTGATGGGCCAGATGGATGGGCCCGTGGCTGGATTGGTAAAGGGCAGAGAGCTCCAGTCCGACTCAGACGCCAGCAAGGTGGAGGTGGAGTACTGGTTTGGGCTGGTATCATCAAAGATGAGCTTGTGGGGCCTTTTCGGGTTGAGGATGGAGTCAAGCTCAACTCCCAGTCCTACTGCCAGTTCCTGGAAGACACCTTCTTCAAGCAGTGGTACAGGAAGAAGTCTGCATCCTTCAAGAAAAACATGATTTTCATGCAGGACAATGCTCCATCACACGCGTCCAAGTACTCCACAGCGTGGCTGGCAAGAAAGGGTATAAAAGAAGAAAATCTAATGACATGGCCTCCTTGTTCACCTGATCTGAACCCCATTGAGAACCTGTGGTCCATCATCAAATGTGAGATTTACAAGGAGGGAAAACAGTACACCTCTCTGAACAGTGTCTGGGAGGCTGTGGTTGCTGCTGCACGCAATGTTGATGGTGAACAGATCAAAACACTGACAGAATCCATGGATGGCAGGCTTTTGAGTGTCCTTGCAAAGAAAGGTGGCTATATTGGTCACTGATTTGTTTTTGTTTTGTTTTTGAATGTCAGAAATGTATATTTGTGAATGTTGAGATGTTATATTGGTTTCACTGGTAATAATAAATAATTGAAATGGGTATATATTTGTTTTTTGTTAAGTTGCCTAATAATTATGCACAGTAATAGTCACCTGCACACACAGATATCCCCCTAACATAGCTATAACTAAAAACAAACTAAAAACTACTTCCAAAAATATTCAGCTTTGATATTAATGAGTTTTTTGGGTTCATTGAGAACATGGTTGTTGTTCAATAATAAAATTAATCCTCAAAAATACAACTTGCCTAATAATTCTGCACTCCCTGTAGAACGAAATAATATATATATATATATATATATATATCTATATACATAAATATATACGTATATATCACTATATATATATATATATAAACACAAAAAGAATTCAGCGCTAGTAATCACAAAATTAGTCAAGGTAGGCAGCAACCTAAATGAAGGAAAACCCCTCGGGTCCTTCGGTGGATAGATACAAAAAGATATGGAAGGGCTGCGCCAAATAAGGGTAGATATTCCAGTAAAGTATTGCTAGGGTGCCAATAGATGGTCTAGGATACTTGATAGAGTTCCTCTGTGGATGCGTCTGGTGTAGACCGTTCCGTATAAGTAAATACAAGAGAGGTAGAGGCGACTAATGGTATAGTATGAAAGTTCAGGGTGTGATAGGTAACAAAAAGTAAAGAACTCACATTCAGGAGAGCTATGGCCAGCTCTGGTGTGGATTGTGTACAGCGGTATAATCCCCGCTTATGGGATATGTAGGGAGGGGTCTCCGTCAGCACCGTCTGGTAGTCCAGAGCTCGAAAAAGAAAGACAGAAAGCAACAATAGTGCTCTCAATTTTGATGTGGTTCAATGTGCAGATAAGAAGAGGTAAAAAACTCACATTTGAGGGAGCTATGGCCAGCTCTGGTGTGGATAGCGTACAGCGGTATAATCCCCGCTTATAGGATATGTAGCGGCGATACGTCCGTCTCCAATATAGAAGAATAAAAAGCAGCAATAGTGCTCTCAATTGTGGTAGGTTAAGAGAGTAGTAGAGAAAATAAAATAATACTCACAAAGATAGAGCAGAGGTACTGCTCTATGGATAGGCGCCGGTGGTGTGATCCCCACCTAGGATTTCTTGGAGTACTGGAACTTTAAAATTGCCAATGGAAGTAAAAGTAACCATGAAAGGTTAAAATCCCAGGAATAGGTAAAAACAAAAGTTGTTTAAAGTGCATAAAGAGTGCAATAAAAAGAGGATTGGTACAATAAAGTAGCCAAAAAACTTTTATTGATCTAAAATACACAGTAAAATACAGAATTAATAACCATAAACGCGTTTCACCATAAGTGGCTTCTTCAGAATGGGATAAAAGTAGTAACCTGGCAGGGGTTGTTTAAATAGGGCTATGTTAATTTGAAAATTGCGCCAAAAGTGTAATTGGCCAATCAGAGACAATTTTTAAAATCACTTTTCAAAATTAGGATTCAAGAGTATGGGAGTGATGTTATAAAGGTGATGAGTCCATTTAAATTATTTAAATGTGAAAACTAGAGTGAGAAAGTTGTTTTTAAAGAGAAAGAAAGGAAGAAAAAAAAAAAAAAGTTGTTTGATTAAAGTTCAAAAAAAAAAAAGTTTGATTAAAGTTCATTAAAAGAACAAAAAAAAAGGGTTTGATTAAAGTTCATTAAAAGAACAAAAAAAAAAGGGTTTGATTAAAGTTCATTAAAAGAACAAAAAAAAAAAATAGATGGTTTAAAGGTACAGAGATACAGAGATATATGTAAATGGAGTATGCATGAAAAGGGGGTAATATAATTCCAAACATAATGATTTAAATAGGGGTTATATTATACCCCAGAGTAATAATACAGATGTTAAATGAAAATAATAGATAAAATAAAAATAAAATTAAATAAAAGATTACACAGAATACAAGATACATAAATGGAAAGGCATAGATGAAAAAATAAAACTTAAAAGATTATTATTATTATGAGGGTTGGTTAGGTCCAGACATAAAGAATAAAAGCATGTAGATAAGGGTTGTATATAGGAATTTAAATAAAATTAAACAGGTGCCCCTCAAAGCCAATTCCTTCGTCTCAGAAGGAATTGCTCCCAAATAGAAGATTTTAACAAACAATCAAATTATCTAAAAGAAAAATTTATTGAGAAAAATTACTCACCAACCCGCCTCAACACCATTATAAATACCATCACCAAAAAAGATAGAGCAGACCTCCTAACTTACAATACCCAACCCACCACCAACACCATGCCCCTTCCTGTTATTTTCAATTTTAATAACAAAAGTGGCCATGTCAAAAAAATTATCAAAAAACATTGGCACCTCTTAAAAGAAGATGAAATACTTAAAAATATTATACCTGACAAGCCTAATGTTGTCTTTAGAGGTGCCCCAAACTTCAAATCCATTTTAACCACCAATTTTACAAAAGAAACCAAACCTACTTTTAATTCTTTTATGCCCAATGCCAGTGGCTTTTATAAATGTAAAAGATGCATTGTATGCAAAAACACAGACCCCTCCGTCCCTTCCAAAACCACCAGTTTTAAATCTAATATCACCAACAAAACCTATAAAATTAAAGATTTTATCAGTTGCGATACCAAAAATGTCATCTACTTGTTGGAGTGCCCTTGTGGTCTCCAGTATGTAGGGATGACCACAAGAAGTCTTAAAGTGAGACTGAGTGAACACTGTAGAAATATCAAAAAAGGCTACCTGAATCACTCAGTCTCCAAACACTTTTGTACACATAACAACGACATAAGACACCTTAAATGCATCGGCATAAAAAAATGTATAATACCATGGAGAGGTGGTAACATTAAGAACATATTAGGTAAAGCTGAGATGGAATGGGTTTTTAATCTCAAAACTCTTACCCCATCTGGTTTAAATGTTGATTTTGACCTGTTTAATTTTATTTAAATTCCTATATACAACCCTTATCTACATGCTTTTATTCTTTATGTCTGGACCTAACCAACCCTCATAATAATAATAATCTTTTAAGTTTTATTTTTTCATCTATGCCTTTCCATTTATGTATCTTGTATTCTGTGTAATCTTTTATTTAATTTTATTTTTATTTTATCTATTATTTTCATTTAACATCTGTATTATTACTCTGGGGTATAATATAACCCCTATTTAAATCATTATGTTTGGAATTATATTACCCCCTTTTCATGCATACTCCATTTACATATATCTCTGTATCTCTGTACCTTTAAACCATCTATTTTTTTTTTGTTCTTTTAATGAACTTTAATCAAACCCTTTTTTTTTGTTCTTTTAATGAACTTTAATCAAACCCTTTTTTTTTGTTCTTTTAATGAACTTTAATCAAACTTTTATTTTTTTTTTTAACTTTAATCAAACAACTTTTTTTTTTTTTTCTTCCTTTCTTTCTCTTTAAAAACAACTTTCTCACTCTAGTTTTCACATTTAAATAATTTAAATGGACTCATCACCTTTATAACATCACTCCCATACTCTTGAATCCTAATTTTGAAAAGTGATTTTAAAAATTGTCTCTGATTGGCCAATTACACTTTTGGCGCAATTTTCAAATTAACATAGCCCTATTTAAACAACCCCTGCCAGGTTACTACTTTTATCCCATTCTGAAGAAGCCACTTATGGTGAAACGCGTTTATGGTTATTAATTCTGTATTTTACTGTGTATTTTAGATCAATAAAAGTTTTTTGGCTACTTTATTGTACCAATCCTCTTTTTATTGCACTCTTTATGCACTTTAAACAACTTTTGTTTTTACCTATTCCTGGCATTTTAACCTTTCCTGGTTACTTTTACTTCCATTGGCAATTTTAAAGTTCCAGTACTCCAAGAAATCCTAGGTGGGGATCATACCACCGGCGCCTATCCATAGAGCAGTACCTCTGCTCTATCTTTGTGAGTATTATTTTATTTTCTCTACTACTCTCTTAACCTATCACAATTGAGAGCACTATTGCTGCTTTTTATTCTTCTATATTGGAGCCTTGGATCACCAGACGGTGCTGACGGACGTATCGCCGCTACATATCCTATAAGCGGGGATTATACCGCTGTACGCTATCCACACCAGAGCTGGCCATAGCTCCCTCAAATGTGAGTTTTTTACCTCTTCTTATCTGCACATTGAACCACATCAAAATTGAGAGCACTATTGTTGCTTTCTGTCTTTCTTTTTCGAGCTCTGGACTACCAGACGGTGCTGACGGAGACCCCTCCCTACATATCCCATAAGCGGGGATTATACCGCTGTACGCAATCCACACCAGAGCTGGCCATAGCTCTCCTGAATGTGAGTTCTTTACTTTTTGTTACCTATCACACCCTGAACTTTCATACTATACCATTAGTCGCCTCTACCTCTCTTGTATTTACATATACGGAACGGTCTACACCAGACGCATCCACAGAGGAACTCTATCAAGTATCCTAGACCATCTATTGGCACCCTAGCAATACTTTACTGGACTATCTACCCTTATTTGGCGCAGCCCTTCCATATCTTTTTGTATCTATCCACCGAAGGACCCGAGGGGTTTTCCTTCATTTGGGTTGCTGCCTACCTTGACTAATTTTGTGATTACTAGCGCTGAATTCTTTTTGTGTTTATCATTAGTGAAGATGCCTAGGCCCAATATTAAAGGGACACTCCACTGTCCAAGTATAAACAAAAAATATAAGTTAATTAATAATCAAAAACACTGTTTAGGAAATATACCAAATAAAAACATGCATGCATTTAATTATGCATTTTTTCTCATTGGTGGTTACATTTAAAATCAGCTTTCAAAAGCTGCAGATCTCTTGTCTGCAGCCTTTGTAAGCCATCCCCTTCTAAACCAGACTTTTTGTGGCTGTCCAATCAGACTTCAATAAGCTCAATAAAATGTCTTTGCGAGGCAGGTGCTCTGGGCAATTGCTCCCTTCTAAGTTTAGCTTCACTGAGCTAAACAAACCAGGAAGTTAAAGGGCCTCTTGTCTGATTGACAACCAGGGTGGTTTATTTATTCCATTGAAATCTGCACTATTTGTAAAATGGAAAGAGAGGATACACACTTTGCAGATAGAGCGTTTCAGCAAACTAAGGTGCTATAGAGGTCTGGAGTGTTTCTTCACCCTATATGCATTAGGTTCCAGTTTAATACAGCTAGTGTTTTTGAGTGTTCCCTGCCTGAGGCTACATCTACAAATATGTGCCAGTCCATTACATAGCATTGCTGGCTCTATTAGTAACCCTATAGTTTTAAAATGTATTGTTAATCCCCTTGGCACCATCAGCATCTGTCACACCCTAAATCAAGTTGGGCTACACTTTGAAAGGATTACTCATTCTTAGCGAGAAGATGTAGGGGATATATATGGCTTGATTAACATTCTTGAACTTGGTAAGTATGAGACTCAGCACCAATGGAAGTGGTCCTACTTGTAACTATTCATATGCCTCTAAGATTTTAATAATGATGATTTTATTCTTGATTCAATTTAAGTTAATTCCTGATATGTGCCTTTCCTTAAACTAATTTCACTTATAACTGCTTTTTAGTACCGAAGGTATTGTATCCATCATTAACAATAATTTACAATTCATTTAGTGATCTGTTAAGAAGGAATGGAAAGCTAAAATCTTAATTCTGTTTATAACAGTGTGTTACCTTTAACATTCTCAACTGGATGACGCTAATCTCATTACAGTTTAATTGTCTCCATTTCTGAAATGCTTGCAACAGGGTTGAACTGATTGCATCAAACTGTTGATAAATTCCAGGTTATTTTAAAAATTTTATATTTTGCATTTGCATGATCATAATAGAAGTTCAGTTAAGTTGTATTCTTAACCTTCTGCTTATAATTATTGCTTGAACAAACCTTAAAAAAGAACAGTACGAAACAAACACTATATACAGTATAACCTAACAAGCACTATAACCTATACACTTTGGTCAGTTTATATTACCTATGCTCTCAAATGTTCTAATCTCATTAATGATATAAACATAGAGAGCTGAGGAACTGTTAAAGGTTTCATAACTACTTCATATCGTTTAAGTGGTTTTGATGCCTGGGGTCGCCTTGTGCCATCGAACTGTTAAATGTAAAGCTGTTTTTTATTGATTTCATTCTGATTTGATTTGGCCCCTACTCAAGACCAGCAATTTGAGGCAGTGACCGCCTCAGTATGTCTAATATGAGTATAATTTCTGCCTTAGGTACACTGTCCAGAGGCTGGTGGACCCATGGTAGACTGGAACCCTCATTCAGGGTCAAACTGATCGAAAACAGTTTAGCATTGAACAGTAAAATGGCGCCAGTGGACTTCATGCTTCATCACCACTACAATGAGATGAAGTGGTTATGGTGCCTAGAGTGCCTCTTTAGATGACAATATTTTGTATAATTTATTTATGATGCATGTTCATATAGCTAATAGCTAACTGTTATACAATAGCTTAGGCATTGCATTCTGGGAAATCCGTAACGCAGGTGTGACCAAACTGTAGTTCTTCCGCTAGGAACTTCCATCACTGTTTCTAGTGGTTATTCAATAAAAGCACAAACATTCCATGTTGGAGATAATCCTGAACTAGGACTCTGTGTAGAGCAACAGACTGGCCACAGCTGGGGGAAAAAAAACATTGTTTCTCTTGTTGTTGTAATGCTAACTTGGTTTCTGGGTTATTTGAAAATAGAATCGAGCTTCGTTCCCTTGGAAAGATCAATAAAGGAGATGAGCTCAGTGTGTCCTACATCGATTTCCTAAATCTCACCGAAGACAGACAGAAACAGCTAAAGAAACAATATTACTTTGACTGCACATGCGAACACTGTACCAAAAAGATCAAGGATGACTTGCTCTTGGCAGTGACTGAAGGCGACCAAAAGGTAACCACATAAGTACTACTTTAACACACAATTGCTGTTTTATAATAATGACTTTTTATTGTTATTATTCATATTTTGATTTAGATAACAGCCCATTAAAAAATTGACATTTGTACCATGCGATATTGTGTGTTTCGCTTTTCGGACTCCAGTTAACATACATTTCAGCAAACAAAAGTTTGTGAACCTATTGTTCCTGGATTGGTGTAGCGTCAAATGGAACCTCTGAACCATGCCTTGCTCAGAAATACTGCAACTCTCAATTCTTCGAATGCTACATCCTCTTGTTAAAACAGTTACAGCCAGCAATGCCATCTTACTTTAACTGTTAGGGTTCTAATAGCAGATAGCAAAGAGATCTACAGAGATCAGCTAGGCCAGAGCCTATTCCTTTACTGTAAATCCACTTCAAAGGGTTACCTGAAGCACCATGACCATTTCAATGTTTTGAAGTGATCATGGTGTCTGGAGTCTGTACGTGCAGCTTTTTGTACTATCAAACGCAGTCAGAGTTATAACTCCGCCTCTAGCATCATCATTGGGGGTCTCATAAGCCATCCTTAGAACAAAAGTGAGCTATAAAGGGATACTATAGTGCTAGGAATAC
>OW240913.1:160063425-160073671 GCA_933207985.1 Pelobates cultripes | reverse complement strand
ACCAGATTTCTCTTTTGTTTTTTGAGATAAACAAGGCCATTATGTGAATTTTCCACTACCCAACATATGGCTAATTGTTTATTTACTGCAAAAACAATCACAAGGACTATGCTTAAAAGGGTACTCCAGGCATCAAAACAACTTCATCTAAATTAAAGAGAAGAACCATTTTTAAATTTGAAAAGATGAATTCAGATCAGTAACCTAGGTATTAAAACCTTGTAATTAAAGAGAAGACAGGATAGCAACATTTTACTGCCTGCCGAAAGTCTGCAGGGTCCACAGGGCCAATCCGTTCTATCAGGGGTCGGTAATTTAGCCAAGAATGGGAGTCTATATCTAGACAAAATTCTAAGATTATTAATGGAACATCTACTTTCGTATATTAGAGACACAAAGCAGGCTCTAACATTCCTCTCGAATCTTAAGAAACCAACAATGACTAACCTGTGTAGTTTGGATGTAGAGTCCTTATATTCATCCATTCCTCATAACAGAGGGATAGAACCCACCACCAAACACTTCTTGGACCAAAGGTGTCCCAATTACGAACCACATACAGCATTTGCACTGAGACTCCTTAATTTCATTTTGTCACATAATTACTTTCTGTGCCATAATAGATTCTACCACCAGGTGAGGGGTAAGGCTATGGGGATGGCTTGTGCTCCCTCATATGCCAACCTCCACCTGGGGTGGTGGGAGGAACAAATTAAAAAATCAGAGTCATTGGCTGCTTTTATGCCTAGGATACTTGCATGGCATCGCTATATAGATGATGTCCTGATAGTGTGGCAGGGCACATCTGATGAATTTAATGACTTTGTTTCTATTTTAAATGTAAATGATGACAGTTTGAGATTTACAGCAGAGTTTGGTTGTCCCTCCTTGAACTTCTTAGACCTAACTATCTACCTATCTAGGGATGGTTCTGTCCAGACATCCCTGTATAGGAAACCATCAGCATTCAATGCCCTCTTAAAATGGGATAGCTTCCATCCGAGACCCTTGAAACAGGGTATACTAGTTGGACAGTATCTGAGGGTAGGGAGGAATTGTAGTAGCATCAAAGACTTCCAGGACAAGGCCAAAGTGCTTAGCAATTTAGAAAGAAAAGGTACCCTAAGAGGTGCCTTAAAAAGGATTATAAGAGGACCCTGAAAGCCAACACAGATGACCTTCTGGCAGACCCCCCTTTGTGACGAATTAAACTATCAGAATGATAGCGACATATGACTCAGGACCGAATGAGGTTAGAAGGTCAATGCAACAATTATGGACTATTTTACTCAACAATACTCACCTAAAGGAGGTCTTGGGCCCACAAGTAACCATAACTGCATGTAGAGTTCACAATTTCCATGATTTTTTAGTCCCATGCCATTTCCAGCCAAAACCAAATCCATCATCCACCTGGTAAGGTCAAAATCCTTCCTGGGGTACCTACATGTGTGGTAGATGTGTTGTCTGTAAGTATATCATACTGGACTTGAAATCAGTGACAGACAGTGAGGGACAACACACCTTTAGGGTGACATTTCTTTAATTGCAACACTGCAGGACTAGTTTATCTGCTAACCTGCAGCTGCAATTTAAAATATGTTGGCAAAACATTCCGCCCCTTTAACCCCTTAAGGACGGAGCCAAATGTACACGTTGTGAACAAAACAAAATGTAAACAAAACCTGGCATTTGCGCTACATGTCTGTCCAACAGTAATTCACCTCTTTCATAGTAAATGCACCCACCCTTATTATATATCATTTTATTTAGGGGAAACAGGGCTTTCATTTAATATCAAATATTTGGCTATGAAACATAATTTAATATGAAAAAAATGGGAGAAAATAAGATTTTTTTTATTTTTTTAGTTCTACATGACATTTTAGCTGTAAATGTCATAATACTGTTTGCTTTTACTGCACTAAAATACACATATTTGTATTCAGCAAAATCTCACGTGTAAAACAGTACCCCCTATGTACAGGTCTTATGGCGTTTTGGGAAGTTACAGGGTCAAATATAACACATTACATTTGAAATAGAAATTTGCCAGATTGGTTACGTTGCCTTTGAGACTGTATAGTAGCACAGGAATGAAATTTACACCCATAACGGCATACCATTTGCAATAGTAGACAACCCAAGGTATTGCAAATGGGGTATGTCCAGTCTTTTTTAGTAGCCATTTGGTCAAAAACACTGGCCAAAGTTAGCGTTAGTATTTGTTTGTGTGTGAAAAATGCAAAAAACGCCAATTTTGGCCAGTGTTTGTGACTAAGTGGCTACTAAAAAAGACTGGACATACCCTGTTTACAATACCTTGGGTTGTCTACTATTGCAAATGGTATGCCATCATAGGGGTAATTTTCATTCTTGGGCTACCATAGGGTCTCAAAGGCAACGTAACCAATCTGGCGAATTTTAATGTGGAAAAAATGAAACATAAGCCTTATATTTGACGCTGTAACTTTTGAAAACACCATAAAACCTGTACATGAGGGGTACTGTTGTACTCAGGAGACTTCGCTGAACACAAATATTTGTGTTTCAAAACAGTAAAAAGTATCGCAGCAATAATATCGTCCGTGTAAGTGCTGTTTGTGCGTGAAAAATGCAAAAACTTCACTTTTACTGGCGATATCATCACGTTGTAATACATTTTACTGTTTTTTGAAAACTACTATATTTGTGTTCAACAAATGAAGTATTTATTTTACCCTCTTACAGATTTATATAACAATAACCCCGAAAAAATTATGGAGTTAAATATACTGCTAACAAGTAAATTCCCTTTTACTTTACGGCATGGAGTTTGTCAGGCGGAATTCGCTAATTGTAATTAGTAAGATACCTAATTATGTAAAAAATATTACATAAATACTTATATGAAATTAATATATGTATATATATACATATGTATATATATATATGTATATATATATATATCTATATATATATATATATATATATATAATTTTTAAAAAAAAATATTTTTTTATTTTATATATAGGTATATATATATAGACTCGCATAAAATAAGGGTAGATAGTCCAGTAAAGTATTGCTAGGGTGCCAATAGATGGTCTAGGATACTTGATAGAGTTCCTCTGTGGATGCGTCTAGTGTAGACCGTTCCGTATATGTAAATACAAGAGAGGTAGAAGCGACTAATGGTATAGTATGTAAAGTTCAGGGTGTGATAGGTAACAAAAAGTAAAGAACTCACATTCAGGAGAGCTATGGCCAGCTCTGGTGTGGATTGTGTACAGCGGTATAATCCCCGCTTATGGGATATGTAGGGAGGGGTCTCCGTCAGCACCGTCTGGTAGTCCAGAGCTCGAAAAAGAAAGACAGAAAGCAACAATAGTGCTCTCAATTTTGATGTGGTTCAATGTGCAGATAAGAAGGGGTAAAAAACTCACATTTGAGGGAGCTATGGCCAGCTCTGGTGTGGATAGCGTACAGCGGTATAATCCCCGCTTATAGGATATGTAGCGGCGATACGTCCGTCAGCACCGTCTGGTGATCCAAGGCTCCAATATAGAAGAATAAAAGCAGCAATAGTGCTCTCAATTGTGATAGGTTAAGAGAGTAGTAGAGAAAATAAAATAATACTCACAAAGATAGAGCAGAGGTACTGCTCTATGGATAGGCGCCGGTGGTATGATCCCCACCTAGGATTTCTTGGAGTACTGGAACTTTAAAATTGCCAATGGAAGTAAAAGTAACCAGGAAAGGTTAAAATACCAGGAATAGGTAAAAACAAAAGTTGTTTAAAGTGCATAAAGAGTGCAATAAAAAGAGGATTGGTACAATAAAGTAGCCAAAAAACTTTTATTGATCTAAAATACACAGTAAAATACAGAATTAATAACCATAAACGCGTTTCACCATAAGTAGCTTCTTCAGAATGGGATAAAAGTAGTAACCTGGCAGGGGTTGTTTAAATAGGGCTATGTTAATTTGAAAATTGCGCCAAAAGTGTAATTGGCCAATCAGAGACAATTTTTTAAATCACTTTTCAAAATTAGGATTCAAGAGTATGGGAGTGATGTTATAAAGGTGATGAGTCCATTTAAATTATTTAAATGTGAAAACTAGAGTGAGAAAGTTGTTTTTAAAGAGAAAGAAAGGGAAAAAAAAAAGTTGTTTGATTAAAGTTCAAAAAAAAAAAAAGTTTGATTAAAGTTCATTTAAAGAACAAAAAAAAAAGGGTTTGATTAAAGTTCATTAAAAGAACAAAAAAAAAAGGGTTTGATTAAAGTTCATTAAAAGAACAAAAAAAAAATAGATGGTTTAAAGGTACAGAGATACAGAGATATATGTAAATGGAGTATGCATGAAAAGGGGGTAATATAATTCCAAACATAATGATTTAAATAGGGGTTATATTATACCCCAGAGTAATAATACAGATGTTAAATGAAAATAATAGATAAAATTAAATAAAAGATTACACAGAATACAAGATACATAAATGGAAAGGCATAGATGAAAAAATAAAACTTAAAAGATTATTATTATTATGAGGGTTGGTTAGGTCCAGACATAAAGAATAAAAGCATGTAGATAAGGGTTGTATATAGGAATTTAAATAAAATTAAACAGGTCAAAATCAACATTTAAACCAGATGGGGTAAGAGTTTTGAGATTAAAACCCATTCCATCTCAGCTTTACCTAATATGTTCTTAATGTTACCACCTCTCCATGGTATTATACATTTTTTTATGCCGATGCATTTAAGGTGTCTTATGTCGTTATTATGTGTACAAAAGTGTTTGGAGACTGAGTGATTCAGGTAGCCTTTTTTGATATTTCTACAGTGTTCACTCAGTCTCACTTTAAGACTTCTTGTGGTCATCCCTACATACTGGAGACCACAAGGGCACTCCAACAAGTAGATGACATTTTTGGTATCGCAACTGATAAAATCTTTAATTTTATAGGTTTTGTTGGTGATATTAGATTTAAAACTGGTGGTTTTGGAAGGGACGGAGGGGTCTGTGTTTTTGCATACAATGCATCTTTTACATTTATAAAAGCCACTGGCATTGGGCATAAAATAATTAAAAGTAGGTTTGGTTTCTTTTGTAAAATTGGTGGTTAAAATGGATTTGAAGTTTGGGGCACCTCTAAAGACAACATTAGGCTTGTCAGGTATAATATTTTTAAGTATTTCATCTTCTTTTAAGAGGTGCCAATATTTTTTGATAATTTTTTTGACATGGCCACTTTTGTTATTAAAATTGAAAATAACAGGAAGGGGCATGGTGTTGGTGGTGGGTTGGGTATTGTAAGTTAGGAGGTCTGCTCTATCTTTTTTGGTGATGGTATTTATAATGGTGTTGAGGCGGGTTGGTGAGTAATTTTTCTCAATAAATTTTTCTATTAGATAATTTGATTGTTTGTTAAAATCTTCTATTTGGGAGCAATTCCTTCTGAGACGAAGGAATTGGCTTTGAGGGGCACCTGTTTAATTTTATTTAAATTCCTATATACAACCCTTATCTACATGCTTTTATTCTTTATGTCTGGACCTAACCAACCCTCATAATAATAATAATCTTTTAAGTTTTATTTTTTCATCTATGCCTTTCCATTTATGTATCTTGTATTCTGTGTAATCTTTTATTTAATTTTATTTAATTTTATTTTTATTTTATCTATTATTTTCATTTAACATCTGTATTATTACTCTGGGGTATAATATAACCCCTATTTAAATCATTATGTTTGGAATTATATTACCCCCTTTTCATGCATACTCCATTTACATATATCTCTGTATCTCTGTACCTTTAAACCATCTATTTTTTTTTGTTCTTTTAATGAACTTAAATCAAACCTTTTATTTTATTTTTTTTGTTCTTTTAATGAACTTTAATCAAACCCTTTTTTTTTTGTTCTTTTAATGAACTTTAATCAAACCCTTTTATTTTTATTTTTTTTGTTCTTTTAATGAACTTTAATCAAACTTTTTTAATTTTTTTATTTTTTTTTTTTGAACTTTAATCAAACAACTTTTTTTTTTTCTTCCTTTCTTTCTCTTTAAAAACAACTTTCTCACTCTAGTTTTCACATTTAAATAATTTAAATGGACTCATCACCTTTATAACATCACTCCCATACTCTTGAATCCTAATTTTGAAAAGTGATTTAAAAAATTGTCTCTGATTGGCCAATTACACTTTTGGCGCAATTTTCAAATTAACATAGCCCTATTTAAACAACCCCTGCCAGGTTACTACTTTTATCCCATTCTGAAGAAGCCACTTATGGTGAAACACGCTTATGGTTATTAATTCTGTATTTTACTGTGTATTTTAGATCAATAAAAGTTTTTTGGCTACTTTATTGTACCAATCCTCTTTTTATTGCACTCTTTATGCACTTTAAACAACTTTTGTTTTTACCTATTCCTGGGATTTTAACCTTTCATGGTTACTTTTACTTCCATTGGCAATTTTAAAGTTCCAGTACTCCAAGAAATCCTAGGTGGGGATCACACCACCGGCGCCTATCCATAGAGCAGTACCTCTGCTCTATCTTTGTGAGTATTATTTTATTTTCTCTACTACTCTCTTAACCTACCACAATTGAGAGCACTATTGCTGCTTTTTATTCTTCTATATTGGAGACGGACGTATCGCCGCTACATATCCTATAAGCGGGGATTATACCGCTGTACGCTATCCACACCAGAGCTGGCCATAGCTCCCTCAAATGTGAGTTTTTTACCTTTTCTTATCTGCACATTGAACCACATCAAAATTGAGAGCACTATTGTTGCTTTCTGTCTTTCTTTTTCGAGCTCTGGACTACCAGACGGTGCTGACGGAGACCCCTCCCTACATATCCCATAAGCGGGGATTATACCGCTGTACACAATCCACACCAGAGCTGGCCATAGCTCTCCTGAATGTGAGTTCTTTACTTTTTGTTACCTATCACACCCTGAACTTTCATACTATACCATTAGTCGCTTCTACCTCTCTTGTATTTACATATACGGAACGGTCTACACCAGACGCATCCACAGAGGAACTCTATCAAGTATCCTAGACCATCTATTGGCACCCTAGCAATACTTTACTGGACTATCTACCCTTATTTGGCGCAGCCCTTCCATATCTTTTTGTATCTATCCACCGAAGGACCCGAGGGGTTTTCCTTCATTTAGGTTGCTGCCTACCTTGACTAATTTTGTGATTACTAGCGCTGAATTCTTTTTGTGTTTATATATATATATATATAGTGATATATACGTATATATTTATGTATATAGATATATATATATATATATATATATATTATTTCGTTCTACAGGGAGTGCAGAATTATTAGGCAAGTTGTATTTTTGAGGATTAATTTTATTATTGAACAACAACCATGTTCTCAATGAACCCAAAAAACTCATTAATATCAAAGCTGAATATTTTTGGAAGTAGTTTTTAGTTTGTTTTTAGTTATAGCTATGTTAGAGGGATATCTGTGTGTGCAGGTGACCATTACTGTGCATAATTATTAGGCAACTTAACAAAAAACAAATATATACCCATTTCAATTATTTATTATTACCAGTGAAACCAATATAACATCTCAACATTCACAAATATACATTTCTGACATTCAAAACAAAAACAAATCAGTGACCAATATAGCCACCTTTCTTTGCAAGGACACTCAAAAGCCTGCCATCCATGGATTCTGTCAGTGTTTTGATCTGTTCACCATCAACATTGCGTGCAGCAGCAAACACAGCCTCCCAGACACTGTTCAGAGAGGTGTACTGTTTTCCCTCCTTGTAAATCTTACATTTGATGATGGACCACAGGTTCTCAATGGGGTTCAGATCAGGTGAACAAGGAGGCCATGTCATTAGATTTTCTTCTTTTATACCCTTTCTTGCCAGCCACGCTGTGGAGTACTTGGATGCGTGTGATGGAGCATTGTCCTGCATGAAAATCATGTTTTTCCTTGAAGGATGCAGACTTCTTCCTGTACCACTGCTTGAAGAAGGTGTCTTCCAGGAACTGGCAGTAGGACTGGGAGTTGAGCTTGACTCCATCCTCAACCCGAAAAAGGCCCCACAAGCTCATCTTTGATGATACCAGCCCAAACCAGTACTCCACCTCCACCTTGCTGGCGCCTGAGTCGGACTGGAGCTCTCTGCCCTTTACCAATCCAGCCACGGGCCCATCCATCTGGCCCATCAAGACTCACTCTTATTTCATCAGTCCATAAAACCTTAGAAAAATCAGTCTTGAGATATTTCTTGGCCCAGTCTTGACGCTTCAGCTTGTGTGTCTTGTTCAGTGGTGGTCGTCTTTCAGCCTTTCTTACCTTGGCCATGTCTCTGAGTATTGCACACCTTGTGCTTTTGGGCACTCCAGTGATGTTGCAGCTCTGAAATATGGCCAAACTGGCGGCAAGTGGCATCGTGGCAGCTGCACGCTTGACTTTTCTCAGTTCATGGGCAGTTATTTTGCGCCTTGGTTTTTCCACACGCTTCTTGCGACCCTGTTGACTATTTTGAATGAAACGCTGATTGTTCGATGATCACGCTTCAGAAGCTTTGCAATTTTAAGAGTGCTGCATCCCTCTGCAAGATATCTCACTATTTTTGACTTTTCTGAGCCTGTCAAGTCCTTCTTTTGACCCATTTTGCTAAAGGAAAGGAAGTTGCCTAATAATTATGCACACCTGATATAGGGTGTTGATGTCATTAGACCACACCCTTCTCATTACAGAGATGCACATCACCTAATATGCTTAATTGGTAGTAGGCTTTCGAGCCTATACAGCTTGGAGTAAGACAACATGCATAAAGAGGATGATGTGGTCAAAATACAAATTTGCCTAATACTCCTAAAATTTCTGTATGTATTTTGATATAAATATATATATATATATATATATATATATATATATATATATATATAATATCACAAATACAAGTTAGAACGAAATAACACACATCTATATATTTTTTAATTTTTAATTATTTTTTTTAATTTATTTTTTTAACTCATTAAGGCTTTTATTATATATAAATTTATATATAATAATACTATATATATATATAACAATTATTATATATATATTTAATCAGTATCAGTCTACGTGTAATTTGATATTAATATATATATATATATATATATATATATAATTATATATTAATAGTAAAATACACCTAGGCAGTGTGTGTGTGTATGTATATGTGTATATATATATACTTAAAACACTGCTGTGTAAATATTTATGTGGCTAACACCACCTGATTTATTTTCTGTGGGTGACCCCCATTACTTACTGTGCATTATATATACATTATATATATTACTAGTGTAATATAATATATATGATCTAAGTATATGATCTAAGTATATAATTTTTTTTTTTTTACACTTTTAACTTAATTTTATTTTATTTCCTGCCAGCAGGGGGACTACCTGTCATTACAGGCAGCCCCCCTGCTGGCAATACAGCAGGCAGCTAACCCGGCCATGTGATTGTGAGGTCCTCGCAATGACCTCACTCTCACATGGCCGGGGGGGCTGCCAGGGGGTCGGACGTGCCGCGGGGGGCTCCCTGGGAGTCCCCCCAACCGCGATCGCCGGACGTTTAGAGCTGCCTAAAATAGGGCGTAATAGTATGCCCTCCGGTCTTAAGGGGTTAAAGAACGTATAAAAAAATGTGAGGTCCCCAAAGAATCGCTTAGAAACTCCAGTTTCAAGACACCTCAAAGAATGCTGCAGGGGTTTATCTAAGGATATATGATTTTGTGGCCTAGAGCTGGTCAAACGGGACCAAATTTTTATAAAATTCTATGTCAAAAAGAATGTAGATGGATTTACAAATTAACCCTCTAGGTCTGAATGAAGGCTCCTCTTTCTCTCCATTTATTTGATTTAAACCAATGTGAATTCTGTTATCCTTATATATATTGGGGGAATTGTATTATGTATATTTGTAAATATTGCATAGCCTATTTTCTTAGTTTTTTCTTTAATCTTGAATTTGGATTTTTATCATATATACAGTTTTTCTGACATTATGTAGACATCTAGAAGTAAATCGGATAAATATATAACCGCTCTTTATATAACACTCGGTGTGGATAATGACCATATTGGTATGATCTAACCCATTTTCTGTGAGGAAATAAGCTGTACACTAAAGAATTTTAAATAATTTACCAACTACTCTGTATGAAAAAAATATTCACTTAGTAGATTTACC
>OW240913.1:159960706-160063325 GCA_933207985.1 Pelobates cultripes | reverse complement strand
GAAAGCTCTCTTATGGAGCTTTCTAACATTGATGGGGCTGCCTTTAAGAGAGGCATCCACTAAATCTGTGGCAGACACAGAAATAGAGTCCTCCATCAATGATGCCATTTAAAAAAATCTGAGGTAATCAGGATTCCCGCGCTCAGCACGGCTCTCCTGATTACCTGATTGGCTGAAAGGCTGTTGCTGTGCAGATGCACAGCGCGAGCCTTTTCAGCTCTGGCATTTGACTCCGGGAGGCTGCCGCATACCCACTAGCTTTGCTAGGTGGTTATGCCTCCCGGAGGACAAAAAGGGTTTGCACCAGGTCTGGGGACACAGGGGACACCGTCTTAAAGGGGCCGTGTCCCCAACAAGTCTGGGGACACGGCCTTAAAGGCGCAGTGTCCCAATCTTCCTGATGTCCCAAAAGGTGTTTAAAGGGCCAGCACCAGTCACATAAAGAGTCCATAAGCCCCAATATGCCCACCGACAGTCTTAAAGGGCCATACACACCAAATAAAAGTGCATACATTTTCACAATCTCCCAGGGGCCATAGTCATGCGGGAGGAGGCTGGCCAATAGGCTTCTCCACAACCCAGGGAAGCAGGGCAGTTTGCCATTTAAAGGGCCCGTTACAAATAGCAGTTTGTAACAAGGTGTCAATCCATATCTGCCAAGTGACCCGATGTAGGGGGACCAGTCCCTATTCTGCTCTGTGTCAGTGTGTATCAGGGAACCTTAGGACAGGTGTCAATCCATATCTGCCAAGTGACCCGATGTAGGGGGAACAGTCCCTATTCTGCTCTGTGTCAGTGTGTATCAGGGATCCTTAGGACAGGTGTCAATCCATATCTGCCAAGTGACCCTATGTAGGGGAACCAGTCTCTATTCAGCTCTGTGTCCGTGTGCATCAGGGGCTCTGAGGACAGGTGTCAATCCATATGTCAAGGTGTCAATATGTCATATGTCAGGTGTCAATCCATATTGATTGTGATTTAGGAATGTTAGGTGATTTCTGCCCTTTATGGATTAAAACCAGACTCTGTATCAACTGTGTAATTTTCCATGGGAGTTTTGCCATGGATCCCCCTCCGGCATGCCACAGTCAGGTGTTAGTCCCCTTGAAACAACTTTTCCATCCCTATTGTGGCCAGAAAGAGTCCCTGTGTGTTTTAAAATTCGCCTCCCCATTGAAGTCAATGGCGTTTCGGGCGGTTCGCCGGTTCGCGAACATTTGCGGAAGTTCGCGTTCGCCATTCGCGAACTGAAAATTTCGGGTTCGCGACATCACTAGTAATCACCAGTATAGGATGTTTGGAACCTTCCAGTAGGTGTCTCCACTCTTTAAATGCCAAAACTATGGCCAGCAATTCCCTGTTCCCCACATCATAGTTTTTCTCTGCATCAGTCAGTTTCTTGGATAAAAAAAACAACATGGGTGAAGAGGATTGTTGTGGGTTTTTCTCTGAGAAAGTATTGCACCAACACCTGACTCAACACCTGACTCACCTGATACACATCAACTTCGACAATGAAGGGCAGCAAAGGGTCAGAGTGATGCAAAACAGGTGCTTACGTAAACGCTTCTTTAGGTGTTTTGAAAGCCTCATAGGCTTCAGAACTCCAAACACGGGAGTTGGTTATTGGGGCTACTACAGAGGAGAAATTCTTCATGAATTTTCTTTAGTAGTTAGCGAAACCCACAAATCTTTATATGGGCTTAAGTCCCTGTGGAAGCGGACAATTCTTTATGGCTTCCGTTTTCTTAGGGTCCACACTGAAACCCTTCTCAGATATGATGTACCCCAAGAACTGCACGGTCTGAGGTCTGATCAAAGAGGCACTTCTCTAGTTTGCAGTACAGAGTGTTTTCTAGCAGTTTCTTTAGTACTGATCTGACATGTTTATGGTGGGTTTCTAAATCAGGTGAGTATACCAATATGTCATCTAGATACATTAGAGCACATATGTGCATGTAATCTCAGAGGACGTCGTTGATAAAGTCCTGCAATACAGCAGGGACTTTACACAGGCTGAAAGGCCTAAAATATTAATAGTGGCCACTACGAGTGTTGGAAGCGGTTTTAGACTCATCTTGTTCTCTTATCCTGACCAGGTTATACGCCCCTTGAGATCCAGTTTAGTAAACCACTTGGAACCTTTTAGGCGGTCAAACAGTTCCGTGATAAGCTGAATTGGATAAACATTCTGCACCGTTATCGTGTTCACACCCCCATAGTCTATACAGGGTCTGAGATCACCCTCTTTCTTCAATTCCAAGTAAAAGCCAACACCTGTCGGAGATGACTATCGCCTGATAAACCCTTTCTTTAGGGACTCCTCAATATATTCTTCCATGACCTTATTCTTATGCTCAGAGTTGGGATATATCCGACCTTTAGATGGCATAGTACCTGGTAGTAAATCAATCGCACAATCATAAGGGCGATGGGGAGGGAGTTTCTCTGCCTCTCTTTTCTCGAAGATCTGGGCTAAATCAGTATACTGTGGAGGCACTGAGGTAGAGAGAGGAGGGGCCGAGGGCAGGTTAAGTGAAAAAACGGGATGCATAGGTATAAGACACTATAAAAGACAGGTAAAACCCCAAGACAATATGTCCAAAGTGACCCAATCTATAAAAGGGTTGTGCTTTCTCAACCACGGAAACCCAAGGACTATGGGACATGAAGGGGAACTCAACACGTGAAATGCAATGCTCTCCCGGCGTAGGGCCCCTACGGTGAGTTGCACCTCCTGAGTTTCATGAGTCACCTTAAGATTCGTGAGTGGCTTACCATCGAGTTGAGGTGAGGCCTTGCGTACCAAGGTCATGGTGTGGGACTCAGCGAAGGACTGGTCTATAAAGTTGCCAGCTGCACCTGAGTCTAGTAGGACTTTGGTATATATGGTCTCACTGTTAAAGGTGAGGGTAACCGCTAGAAGCGGTCTAGAATTTTTGTTGTGAGGGGATAACTCCATAACACCCCTCCTCTGGTCTTAGGTGTTGGCATTTCCCTGCAGGTTGTCCTTACATGTCCCTTTTTGCCGCAGTAGAGGCATAGGCTTTCTCTCTGTCTGCGCTGTTTCTCCTCTTCAGGTAACTTAGTGGCTCTTAATTGCATAGGTTCTGGTGAGGGGCCACAGGGAGGCAAAGCAGGTAGAGAAGCATAGGGCAAGGTGGGCAAGGTTTGAACCTGCATCCAGTTATAAGACTGTTGCTGAGAGCATCTCTCTCTAATGCCATTGTCTATAGCAATGCAATAGTCTATCAGATCACCTAATAAAACAGGTACCTCTCTGGATGCTATTTCATAGAGTAGGTAATCGGCTAATCCATCCTGAAAAGCTGTTACCAGAGAATTGTTATTCCATGCCACGTCCGCCATTAGAGTACGGAATTCTATGGAATAGTCTACCACTGTTCTTGAATCTTGTTTGATGCGTAGCAAGACTTTCCCAGCGGAAGCTATCCTACCAGGCATGTCAAATGTTCTCCGAAAGGATGACAGGAAATCAGCATATGATGTTGGGACCAGATTGCCATACTGCGTTTGCCCATGCTAAAGTCCTGCCAGAGAGATGATTGATGGCAAAGGCTATTTTTGTCCTATCAGTAGGAAAGGAGCGTGGGTTCATAACCATGTGTACATTAATCTGGTTCAGAAACCCATGACAAAGGGCAGGATCACCATTATACCTCTGGGGTGGTGTCATGTGTACAGAGTGAGAGGAACCTTCCTGTACAGGTATGCTAACAGGGGCCGGTGGATCGGCTTGTTGTGCCCCTGGTTGGAGGTGAGCGGTGCGCTGCAGAATAGTCTGTAATGCCTGGACGAACTGATCCAAGCGTTGGTCTTGCTCCTCCAACTTGGAATTCTGAGAAGCTTACTGCTGCAAGATGTCTGCTGGGTCCCTTTGGCCCTGTTGTAATGTAACATTCACTAGGGAACCCTAACACACAGACAGGACAGAGTAGAGAGAATTGCAATACAGATCCATAGAATGATCGGGTTATGCAAAAAGGGCTAGTCAAAACACAAGCTGAGGTCAAGGGAAACAGAGAGATGGAATAACAAGAGACAAAGCCAAATATCAGTAACCAGGAATTTCAAATAACAAGTGCAACGCTCAATGGTAAACCAAAGACCACAACAGGGCACTGAGGCAAGGAAGAGGTTAGCTTATATACACACAAGGTGTGTCTGATTGGTTAATCCCCAATTAGTGTTAACCACAACAAGTGGGAGGACTTTTTTTCCAGCCATTGTGGTCTCTGAGGTCATCACTGTGTGCTGGGTCACATGACTGAGTGCAGCACACATATAAGGAAGCTGCTCTGGAGCGTGCAGCGTTATACACACTGCCAGTCTGGAGACAGGGACCAGATGACGCCACTTACTGTGATGAGGTTAGCAAGGTCGCCACAAGCAGCTCGGGGGCAGGGGACCTGACAGCTATGATCGTGGGTTATTTATCCTCAGCTGGAAAACAAAGCGGCCTCTCCTATTGGAAGACTCCAGCTGGGGTGGAGCACAGCAACAGGGAGTCATTGAGGAGGGCTGTGACCCCATGGCCTGATAAGCAAGTATTTTACACCACAGCATCCCCATACTATAGACACTCATACCGCACCTGACCATACCATAGACAGTTTCTTAAGTTGCCCTTGCCTGGAATTCAACGGACTCAGCCGGGCCTCTTAAATCATCGGCATGTTCGTCGAGAACACTGCCATCTGCTCCCTACCATCTGGCAAATTACCCGGTCCGGATAGCTTCACAAATCTTTACTATAAAACCTTCTGCCTCACCCTGGCCCCCCACTTGGAAAAAATGCTAAACCACATCATACACACAGGCCACATGCCATCCGAAATGTTGGTAGCCCACATTGCCCCACTCCCAAAACCTGGAAAACCCCCAAACAAACCCCAAAAATTGAGACCTACCTCACTGTTGAACACAGACATGAAACTACTGGCAAAGATGTTCAGGTTCGCCGGATTCGGACGAATATCGGCAAAAAGTTAGAGTTCGGCCTCGAACTTGACCCAAACTTGACCCCGACCCCGAACCCCATTGAAGTCAATGGGGACCCGAACTTTTGGGCACTAAAATGGCTCTGAAAAAGTCCTGGAAAGGGCTAGAGGGCTGCAAAAGGAAGTAAGATGGGGGTAAGAGTAGGACAAGTGCCCTGCAAACAAATGTGGATAGGGAAATTGAACTAGGAGGAGGAGGTGGATGTGGAGTAAGAGGTTGAGGAGGCGGTGACCGTGGCGGTGTAGGTGGAAGTGGCGGTGGAGGATGAGGAGGTAGCCAACACTGTTTTTTTTTTTTAATTGGGGTAGCCCCCAAAATATTGGGACATATAAAAAAAGAAAACAAAGAATAAGTGCACTTGAGTATAACAATGGCTGGGTGAGGCCAGTATAAATGTCTATTCTGCACAAACTACAGACAAGTCTGGTTCATGCCTGGTTCATTTTAATAAAAATTAGCTTGTCCACGTTAGCTGTGGAAAGGCGGCTGCGCTTGTCTGTGATAACGCCCCCTGCAATGCTAAACACACGTTCAGGCAATACACTGGCTGCAGGGCAGGCAAGCACCTCCAAGGTATAAAGGGTAAGCTCAGGCTATGTGCCCATTTTGGAAACCCAGAAGTTGAATGGGGCAGACCCATCAGTCAGTAGGTGTAGGCATGTGCACACGTACTGTTCCACCATGTTGCTGAAATGCCGCCTCATGCTAAGACGTTCCAAATCAGCTGGTGGTGCTGGTTGTTGTGGCGTGCTGACAAAGCTTTTCTACATTTCGGCCATGCTAACCCTGCCTTCTGAGGTGCTGGCAGTGCCCCAGCTGCGTTGGTGACCTCTTCCTCCTCTGCCTTCGCCTTATGCTTCCACTGAGCCCCTGGTGTCAGTTGGGAAGGCCCTCAGTAGTGCGTCTACCAGCGTGCGCTTGTAGTCGCGCATCTTCCAATCATGCTCCATTAAAGGAATTAAGGATGGCACGTTGTCCTTGTAACGGGGATCCAGCAGGGGGGCTACCCAGTAATCAGCACAAGTTAGAATGTGGGCAACTCAGCAGTCGTTGCGCAGGCACTGCAGCATGTAGTCGCTCATGTGTGCCAGGCTGCCCAGAGGCAAGGACAAGCTGTCCTCTGTGGGAGGTGTATCGTCTGTGTCCTCCGTATCCCCCAGCCATGCTCCAGTGATGCCCATGAGCTGCGTTGGGTGCCACCCTGCTGTGAACACGATTCCTCCACCTCCTCATCCTCCTCCTCCTCATCCTCCAGAACTGTGCCCTGGCTGGACAATTGTATACCTGGCCTATGCTGGTGCAGGAACCCACCCTCCGAGCCACTTGTGAATGACTGGCCTGATAACCATGGAAATGACCCCTCTTCAGCACAGACAGGCGAGCAGCAGCAGGGTGAGAACGTCAAAAGCGTGCACAGACGGCCCGCACTTTCTGCAGCAGCTCTGATATATCTGGGTAGTTTTTCAGGAATTTCTGCACCACCAAATTCAGCACATGAGCCAGGCAAGGGATGTGCGTCAAACCGGCTAGGTCCAGAGCTGCTACGAAATTTGGCCCATTATCACACACCACCAGGCCGGGCTTGAGGCTCAGTGGCAATAACCACTCATTGGTCTGTTGTTCCATGCCCGTCCACAGCTCCTGCGCAGTGTGGGGTTTTCCCCCCAAACATATGAGTTTTAAAACAGCCTACTGTCGTTTCCCCCTGGCTGTGCTGAAGTTGATGGTGAAGGTGTTATGCTGACCGGATGAGAAGGTGGTAGAGGAGGGTATAGGGTAGTAGGAGGAGGAGGCAACAGGAGGCAAAGAGAAATGCCTTGCAATCCTTGGTGGCAGAAGGACATGCGCCAAACTGCTATCCGCCTCACGACCAGCCGCCACTACATTTGCCCAGTGTGCAGTTAGGGAGATATAGCATCCCTGCCCGTGGTTACTGGTCCACAAATCAGTGGTTATGTAGACCTTGCCACAGATGGCGTTGCGCAGTGCACACCTGATTTTTTCCACCAATTGGTTGTGCAGGGAAGGGGTGGCTCGTCTGGAAAAGTAGTAGCGACTGAGAACCACGTACTGTGGTACAGCCACCGCCATCAGGTTTTTAAAACTGTCCGTCTCCACCAGACTGAATGACAGCATTTCAAAGGCCAGGAATTTTTAAATGCTGGCATTCAGGGCCAGTAATCGCGGGTGGGTAGGGACGTTCTTCCACTTTTTCTTCAGTGTTTGGGAGATGGACAGCTGAATGCTTCCAATGGACAGTGTGGAGATGCTTGGGGACGGTGACAGAGCTGCCACATCCTCTGTTTGCTGGGTGGCAGGTGCCACTGTCACTCCAGAGGTGGAGGAAGAGGCCAAGACAGCGGCAGAAGAGGAAGTAGGAGGAGCCTGAGAGCTTTCTTGGTTTTTGAAGTGCTTACTCCAGCTTGTGCTTTGCATGTAGATGCCTGGTCATGCAGGTTGTACTCAGGTTTAGAACGTTTATGCCTCGCTTCAGGCTCTGATTTCACAACGTGCAAACCACTCGTGTCTTGTCGTCAGCAATTGTCTGAAGAACTGCCACGCCAGGGAATTCCCTGGAGCTGGCTTTGGTGTGCTCGGTCCCTGGGTGCGGTGGGCAGTAGCAGGTGCAGGCTGTCTAGGGGGCGGCCGCTCCGCTTTTGCACACTGTTCCCTCTTATGCTGTGCTGGTGCCTCTGTGCGACCACAGCCTCTTCCTCCAAACTGCACACGTCACTCGCATGACCTTGATTCCACATCATCCTCCACATCATCTTCCACCCACTCCTCATCCCTGCCCTCCTTGCCAGTCTGCACACTGCAGAAGGCCTTAGTAGTTGGCACCTGTGTTTCGTCATCATCAGAGACGTGCTGCGGTGGTCCTCGCATGTCCACATCCTGACACATAAGTGGTTGTGCATCAGTGCACTCAATCTCTTCCACTTTTGGGGCAGGGCTAGGTGGATGGCCCATGGAAACCCCACCAGCAGAGTCATCAAAAAACATAAGAGACTGCTGCATGACTTGTGGCTCAGACTGCTTGGCTGATTTGCAAGGGGCTGAGGTGAAAGACAGATGGCCATGGGCTGCAGATGCCAACTCTGAGCTTTCAGCAGGGACCGGGTGGGTGACAATGTGAAGGAACTGGAGGCACTGTCAGCCATCCAATCTACTATCTCCTGTACTTGTTCTGGCCTCACATTCGTAGAGTGGCATTCGGGCCTACCAAATAATGCTGAAGGTTCTGTCGCCTACTCGCACCAGAGGAAGGTGTTTCACTTGTGCATGTAGCTGGCACAGATCGACCACGTCCTCTCCCTGCAACAGGAGCTCCACCAACACCAGCAGCACCACGACCAGGGACACGTCCCTTACGCTCTCCTCATTCTTTGCGTTCACCCACCAAACTAACAGATGGTTTAAATTTTTCAAAGTGCGATGTAACCACAGTATTTGACAGTTCTATTTGACTCTCAGATATGAAGTGCACCGCAGGCAGCAAATGTACTATTTAGCACCAAAGAAATGTGAATTTTTGAAACTGCGATGTAACCACAGTATTTGACGGTTTTATTTGACTCTCAGATATGAAGTGCATGCCCCAAATTTACTTTTTAGCACCAAAAAAAATTGAAATTTTAAAAGTGAGATCTAACCACAGTATTTGATGGTTCTATTTGACTCTCAGATATGAAGTGCACCGCAGGCAGCAAATGTACTATTTAGCACCAAAAAAATTAGCATTTTTCAAAGTGCTATGTAACCACAGTATTTGACGGTTATTTGACTCTCAGATATCAAGTGCACGCCCCAAATTTACTCTCAGATATGAAGTGCATGCCCCAAATTTACTTTTTAGCACCAAAAAAAATTGAAATTTTAAAAGTGAGATCTAACCACAGTATTTGATGGTTCTATTTGACTCTCAGATATGAAGTGCACCGCAGGCAGCAAATGTACTATTTAGCACCAAAAAAATTAGCATTTTTCAAAGTGCTATGTAACCACAGTATTTGACGGTTATTTGACTCTCAGATATCAAGTGCACGCCCCAAATTTACTTTTTAGCACCAAAAAAATTTCAAATTTTAAAAGTGAGATGTAACCACAGTATTTTACGGTTCTATTTGACTCTCAGATATGAAGTGCACCGCAGGTAGCAAATGTACTATTTAGCACCCAAAAAATTAGAATTTTTCAAAGAGCGATGTAACCACAGAATTTGACGGTTCTATTTGACTCTCAGATATGAAGTGCAACGCAGGCAGCAAATGTACTATTTAGCACCCAAAAAAAATGAATTTTTCAAAGTGCGATGTAAACACAGTATTTGACGGTTCTATTTGACTCTCAGATATGAAGTGCACACCCCAAATGTACTATTTAGCACTAAAAAAAATTGCATTTTTTAAAACTTTGATGTAACCACAGTATTTGACGGTTCTATTTGACTCTCAGATATGAAGTGCACATCCTAAATGTACTATTTAGCACCCAAAAAAAATTAGATTTTTTAAAACTGCAATGTAACCACAGTATTTGAGGGTTCTATTTGACTCTCAGATATGAAGTGCACACCCCAAATGTACTATTTAGCACCCAAAAAATTAGAATTTTTAAAACTGCGCTGTAACCAGGGCCGGATTAAGAGCCCAGTGGGCCTGGTGCTGACAATTATGATGGGCCTAATTACGGAATCTTATCAACCAAAAACACTAAAACAACCATACCTCCCAAGCGTCATGTATCTGATGGAGATGGTGCTGGAGGGAAACTCATAGGATGCAGCTATAAGAAAACACATACTCTATGCTAATCTCTCTCTCTAATTTATGCTTTCATCTTTCAAGTAAATCCATCCCTAACAGCAGTGTCCAGTGAAGCAGGAAGTCAATGGGCGGGGTAAAAGGGTGTGCCACTGACGGGAATCACGTGACCAGAACTGCCAAAAGGGGCGAACATGCCCAAAAAGGGGAACATTTGTCCAAAGAATTGGAAGGTCAGCCTGGCATGAATGCATGTCAGGCTGCCTGCCAATCCTGCAGGCTGTCCAACTAAGGGCATACTATGCAGGCTGCACCTTGAGCTTGACATAAATGCATCTAATGATGTGCTCACTCCGTGCTTTCTAAGGTCTGTCCCCTAGCACTCACATGACTACTTGTCTCCTTACCTTCTTACTAGCAGGCAGAAGTTCCTGGTATATAGTCTGAGACAGAGAAAAGATGTCTGTAGTGAGTGTAGAAGAAAGGGGAAATGCCACAGTGTTAGAGAGACCAACATCTGCATTACCTAAACTAACTTTAATGTCAGCAAGTGCACACAAGTTTTGTTCCCATACATCCCTCTTAAGCTTCCAAACTTAAAGGGACACTATAGTCACCAGAACAACTACAGCTTATTGTATTTGTTCTGGTAAGTAGAATCATTCCATTCAGGCTTTTTGCAGTAAACACTGTCTTTTCAGAGAAAATAACTCCACTGGCTGCTCCTTAGATGGCTGCTAGAGGTGCTCCCTGGGGCAGTACTGCCTAGTGTGCAGCACTGCCATTCAGTGTCTCCACCCTCTGCATGTAGACACTGAACTTTCCTCATAGAGATGCATTGATTCAATTTATCTTTATGAGGAGATGCTGATTGGCCAGGGCTATGTTGGACTTGTGCTGGCTCTGCCCCTGATCTGCCTAGTTGACAGTCTCAGCCAGTCCTATGGGGAAGTATTGTAATTTGCTTAGACCACCACTTCTGAGCCAGCAGCTGCAGAATTTAATACAAGTAATATTTTACTATATTTAAGGAGGCAAGAAGGGGCCAGGGTGGTGGTTTTAACATAATAGGGTCAGAAATACATGATTGTGTTCCTGACCCTATAGTGCTTCTTTAAGCAAGAGTATGTGAAGAGTGGTTAAGGTTGCCACCTTTCTTGGAAAAAAATACCAGCCTTAATAATTTGTATAATTAATTAGTTATGCGTGACATCACATGATGTAAATCACAAGGAGTGACATCAGAGAAAATTCTATAAAATCACCAAACTACTCATAGTTTGATTCTGCTGTATAGATGGATTGCTCCCAGTGTCTCCCTGTCTCCCAGTGTCTCAGTCTCGCAAGTCACCCAGTGTCTCAGTGTCCCTATGTATCACAGTGTCAGTGTCCCCATGTCGCCCAGTCCCCTAGTCTCCCAGTGTCTGTGTCCCCATTTCTCCCAGTGTCCCAATGTCTCAGTGTGTCCCCATGTCACTAGGATACTGGGGACACTGAGAGACCCGGGGACACTGAGACATTGAGACATTTAGGGAAACTGGGAGAAATGGGGACACTGAGACACTAGGGACACAGACACTGGGAGACATGGGGACACTGAAACATTTGGGGATACTAAGACACTAGGGACACAGACATGGGAACACAGACACTGGGAGACTAGGGGACACTGAGAGACCCAGGGACACTGAGACCCGGGGACACTGAGACATTTAGGGAAACTGGGAGAAATGGGGACACTGAGACACTAGGGACACAGACACTGGGAGACATGGGGACACTGAAACATTTGGGGATACTAAGACACTAGGGACACAGACATGGGAACACAGACACTGGGAGACTAGGGGACACTGGCTGGGAGACAGACACTTGGGGACACTGGTAGACATGGGGACAGTTGTGGACATAGACATGTGGACACTGGGACATATAGGGACAATGGGAGACATGGGGACACCAGGCACACAGACACTAGGAACACACTGGGAGACATGGAGACACTGAAACATATGGGGACACTAAGACACTAGGGACACAGACACTGGGAGACTAGGGGACACTGGGAGACTAGGGGACACTGGGAGACTAGGGGACACTGGCTGGGAGACAGACACTTGGGGAGACATGGGGACAGTTGTGGACATGGACATGGGGACACTGGGACACATGGGGACACTAGGCACACTGAGAGACATGGGACACAGACACTGGGAGACTTGGGGACACTGAGACACTAGGGACACTGGCTGGGGGACATAGTGTCTCCATGTCCCAATGTCTCCCAATGTCCCTATGTCTCACAGCGTCCCCTAGTTTCTCAGTGTCCCCTAGTGTCTCAGTGTCCCCAGGTCTCCCAGTGTCTGTGTCCCCATGTGTCCTAGTGTCTGTGTCCCCTAGTGACAGTGTCCCCATGTGTCCCCTAGTGTCTGTGTCCCCATATGTCCCCAAGTGTCTCAGTGTTCCCATGTTTTCCAGTGTCCCCAAGTGTCTCAGTGTTCTCAGGTCTCCCAGTGTCTGTGTCCTAGTGTCTCAGTGTCCCCTAGTGTATGTCATCATGTGTTCCCTAGTGTCTGTGTCCCCTAGTGTCTCAGTGTCCCCTAGTGTATGTGTCCCCATGTGTCCCCTAGTGTTTCAGTGTCCCCAATGTGTCCCCTAGTGTCTCAGTGTCCCCATGTGTCCCCTAGTGTCTCAGTGTCCCCATGTGTCCCTGCTGCCTTTCCCCCGATCCCTCACTTACCTGAGCTGTAGAGCTGCTGTCTGGACTCCCTGTGCTGTGTAGCTGCTCCCCCTGTGCTGTGTAGCTGCTCCCCCACAGATCAGTGAGTAGTAGAGAGAGGCAGGGATATTCTGTAACTTCCTATCCCTGCCTCTCTCCACACACAGTGACCCCTACGGGTCGGTGCTGGTATTGCAGAATAATTTCCATTTATTCTGAGAAAATTACCTGCATTTGTATTGCTGGTATTACTGCAATACTGGCAGGGCCAGGCAGCCTTAAATACCGTCTGTGCCATTAAAATACCAGTCAGGTGGCAAACCTAAGAGTAGTGTGTAAAAAAAAAAAAAAAAAAATTTTTTTTTTTAAAATGGGCCTATTCCATGGGCCTGGGCCTGGAGCTGCAGCTCCATCAGCCCCTATGTTAATCCGGCCCTGGCTGTAACCACACTATTTAACGGTTCTATTTGACTCTCAGATAAGAAGTGCACCGCAGGACGCAAATGTACTATTTAGCACCAAAAAAAATAAAAATTTTACAAAGTGCAATGTAACCACAGTATTTGACGGTTATTTGACTCTCAGATATGAAGTGCACCGCAGGATGCAAATGTACTATTTAGCACCAAAAAGTGTGATTTTTTAAACCAACAATGTAACAGTAGTATTTAATGGTTTTATTAGACTGCAAGAAATGCAGTATGCAACTGTACTATTTAGCACTAAAAAAATTGCAGTATTTAAAAATGCCTAGATGTTGCCCACTGAGCTACTAGAACAGGATTAAAGTAATGTGCCTGGCACACATGCAGTTGCAAGTGCACTGCACTCTCTGTGGCACTGGGCTCAGGGCAGGGTACAAAAATGTAGTATAGCACCCACAAAAATAATCGCTGTAGTTTGCAGATTCAACACCAGAATTCTTTCCTAATCTGTCCCTCACAACTGCAGCATCCTCTCCCTACACTAATAACAGCTCATGTGACGTGCGGCGCTACGTGACTCCAGCTTATATATAGAGGCTGGGTCACATGCTGCACTGGCCAAAAACAGCCATGCCATTAGTAGGCATGGCTGTGATGGCTTCTAAGGGCACACGAGTCAAACGCTTGTTGATTGGCTGCCCTGCAGCCTTTCAAATTGCGCCATTAAATCTACAAACACCGAACTCCAAACCGAACATACACTGAAATGTCCGTGTTCGGGTCCGGGGTCCAAAAAACATAATGTTTGGTACGAACCCGAACAGTTCGGGTTCGCTCAACTCTACCAATAGACTCATGACCATAAAACCCACTGTGATACATGGGGACCAGGTGGGTTTCGTGGCAGGGAGACAGGGCATGGTCGGCACCAGGAAACTGCCAAACCTGATGTCCAATGCGTCCAGTGTGTTCCTCTCTTTAGACTCTGAAAAAAGCCTTTGATAGCTTACACTGGGGCTTCCTAGAGGCACTGTTAATGAAGTTCAATTTCCCATCCAACTTCCTGTCCCTACTATCAGCACTTTACTCTGACCAATCAGCCCGGGTGGTGAACAGTGGTTTCCTATAATCGGAATTTAAAATTACCAATGGGTCACACCAGGGGTGCCCGCTGTCCTCCATACTCTACATCATCGCTCTTGAACCCCTGGCACAACTCATATGAGAGAACAAAGACATTAGAGGAATCAGAGTGGGCGAGGTGGAACACAAAATCACAATGTTTGCAGATGACATTATGTTGTCACTTGAACTGCCTGACACAACACAACATAAAACTTTTGCTAGATACAGTGCCTGCTCATACTACAAACTAAATATCTTGAAAACACAAGCAATGAGTGTACACCTACCCACCCATACAATAAACACACTAATAAACAACTATGCATATGAATGGCGAACTGATTACTTAATTTTTCTCAGGGTTGCATTCATGTCCAGCCCTCATGCCCTACCTCAGGCCAAGTATGTCAAGTTATTCCACAACATCAAAACCTAAATTATGGGATGGCGGGGCAAATATGTTTCCTGGATGGGGCGTACAGCAGCCGTTAAAATGTTCCTCCTCCCTAAACTCCAGAATTTATTCTGCAGTCTGCAAGTCAAACTCCCAAAGCATTTTATCCATGACATACAAAAAATACTCAACAATATCATATGGGACAATAAAAAAACAAGAGTAGCTGCACCCACGCTGTACAGACCCTTTAGACATGGAGGGATTCTCCCACCTCGCCACCTACTACACAGTATCCCTCCTCAGCCCACTAATCATGACTTTCTACCAAGCCACCCCACCAGCATGGCTCCAAATGGAAGCCCTATACACGGGAGGACAAGACATTGCAACATTAGCATGGATTCCGACACACCTCAGGCCCAAATATAATGATATCCTGCCCACTACAGCGTTAACCCTATCCACCTGGGATGCACACTGGTCTAAAACACGTACAATACACCACCTATCGCCTGCAATGAAAATCAATGTACTTAAAATCCTCATACCGAATTTAAACTCCAAGAGGTGGATAACTCAAGGCATCACCTCCCTGAACCATATTATCAATATAGACAACCTCTACACCTTTCAACACTTGCAGATCATACACGACCTACCCGCCACAGTGAAATTTTCATATATGCAGATTAAGTCATGGTTTAGCAAACAGAACCTTCCTGGCACACTTTCTACACAGGGACAGCAGCTATCAGACATAGAAAAACTATGCGTACAACACAAATTTCCCATAAAGATAATGTCCCAACGAAATTCGAACCTCCTGCACTGCAAAACTCTTGTTCACTGGAGCCTGGGAGTTAGACTTCCAGAAACAGTTAGATGACACCCAATGGTATAGGATATTTCAAGCAAACAAACAACTTACACTATGTACTGCACCTGGTACCCACCAGATTAAAACATATGAATCCCAATGTATTGGGACAATGCTGGAGATTCCTTAAACATGCGGGCACTGTGTACCATATCTGGTGGACGTGCCCTAAGGTCATACCCTTCTGGGAACAGGTTTTTAAAACTGATTTTACACACCACTAGAGTGCCATCACTCACATAAACCCACCTAACACAACTGAATTACAAACGAATATACCAAAATAAATTAAGAAGAACCCTCCTCATTACCTCCTCCCATCCCTCTATTCCTGCCCCACCACCTGTTGCTTCCTCCCCCACATTTATCAACAAATATAAAACGTGGTACATGATGCTATATGAATTGCTTGCCTAGGATCAATTACTCATTAAGTAAGTATCAACCTGTACTACCAAAGCCCAGGACAATGTATGACTATCCCCACCTGAGGAAATTATATCGACTAAATGCCTGAAACTGTCATCTGGCAAAACTGTTATTGAAAAAAAACACAATAAATTAATTGTTTAGCAATAAATTAAGTTTTTTTTTAATCATTTTCCTGATTCCTGCTTTGTCCAAACTCCTGAATATTCAGAAAGGGAAGGAGATGATGATCTTCTACAGACCCCCATCACTACCGGTGAGGGCTCCCTACAGGTGACTATTATTTCTACATTCTGTAAGTGCATTATCTCAGCGTGTCATACACATTTTATAAAGGACACTACACTATATTATTTTGTTTTTTTATATTCTTTTAGGTTTACAGCTGTATCCCACGTTGCTATACTCTACACATCTATTTGTCAGGTACCCATCTGGGAGGGTTACCTTGGGAAGCTGTTGGTTCACTGAGTTAAGTTATATATTTTGTCTTTGTTTTATATACAATACCAATGATATCTGGTTATGTTGCATGCCAACATGGCATGTGACTGCAGTAAAATAAAAATACAATTCTGCATAATAAATTTAAAACGATCACTTTTGATTTGTATTTTGCTCACTGGTCTAAATTACTGTCTGGGGCAATAGCTCAGTGCAAGGTCTGTGAAGTTCTAAACCCAGAAACTAAAACACCCAACAGCCCAGATTTTATCAATATCCTCATTGGAACAAAAAGAGAAATCAATAAATCAAGTGCCATTTGAGGTCCTTGAAAACAGTGTTGAAAACCACTATGTTAATAAGTCAACGTGCATGGTATATTAGCCACCATTAAAGCAGTTAGTGGTGCCACTGTGTCTCATACATAATGCATTAGTGGTGCGCTAAAATGTTAGCTTTAAGTTGACTTGAATAGTTTAAGGTGCTCCATTTAATAATCATACATTTTCCATACTTGCCTCCCTTCTTTTTTTCATTCATTATATTCACAAATATTGCCCTTCTGCTTATACTTTTGTTTCATATGCATAAAATTTATATGCTAATCATGCATTATTCATAAATATAAATGTGAATTTCTAAGCTATTCCTCCTTGATTTTTTTTAAATTTTTATAAAATGGATTATAAACAAACAAAAGGTCTTATTGATGTAACTCATTTTACCTCTTAAACACAATTTTTGCATAAAGAATGTTAAGAGAAATAAATCAGCACTTATAAGTAGTTGCTATAAATTGCTTTAATATTTCAGCTTCGAAATCTGTCAGAGTAACATCAATTAAAATAACTGCACAAACACGTTCTATATCAATGTGTTCCTAAATATTGTCATCTTATGGTAATCGCTAGTACTCTAAATGTGCTAGTACACAAAGGACATAAAGTTAATAATGAAAAATTACAATATTGTGCCTCCACTGTTAAATATTTAGGCCAAAACCCCAAAGAAAAGCAGAGTAAATTAACCTGTGATAGAGTAAACCCTATTTTTCATAACTCCTTCCCCACTACTCAGAAAATTGTTAGGGCATTTTAAAAGTTTTATGTTTCAAATGCCTGCTGTACACAATGTGTAGCAAATCACTTTGAGCTACTTTTTTCCTTCTACTACCCTAACATGCACAAATATACCTGTGCCAGGTCCTTGAAGTGAGATATGTGAACAATACCTTGTGGCAGTTAAACAAGTAAAATTATCAAATTATGTTTGCCTTTCTTATTGAACTGCCATAAACAAAATGGCCTCACTGATATAGATGCTTACACACTGTCATTGCAATTATCAGTGCCTGGTCACATTTTAAAGCACTGCCTTGGATTCAGTAATTAAAGGGACACACCAGTGCCAGGAAAACAATCCGTTTTCCTGGCACTGCAGGTCCTATCTCCCTCCCACCCCCCCATACCAGGTTGCTGAAGGGGTTGGTTCATGGTCCACCACGCTCCTCCCCCACCGACGTCATCCGGCGGGGGTGACCTATTGCGCATGCGTGGCCTGCGGCAGGGGAGACCTAATGCGCATTAGACCTCCCCATAGGAAAGCATTGAAAGATGCTTTCAATGTTTTCTTATGGGGATTTCAGCGACGCTGGAGGTCCTCACATAGCGTGAGGATGTCCAGCGATGCTATAGCACAGAAAATCTGTGCTATAAACCAAGAAGTGCCCTCTAGTGGCTGTCTAGTAGAGAAGGAGTTAACCCTGCAATGTAAATATTGCTGTTTATGAAAACAGTTGCAGGGTTAAGGGCACCCAGACCACTCCAATGGGCAGAAGTGTTCTGGGTGTCTGGAGTGTCCCTTTAAGGTAATATCATGCATGTTCTCTGTTGCTGCCATTGCTGCTGTGTTTGATGTTTTACAGAATTTGGATTCGGATTACGCTCTTACTGTTAGGGATCCTAATTTTGTTTCCACTTTGCTTACTTGCAAAACAGTGAAACGTATCACAACAATTAATATTGTCCATGTAAGTGCCATTTGTGTGTGAAAAATGCAAAAAATTTCACTTTCACTGACAATATAATCGTTGTAAGACATTTTACTGTTTTGAAACACTAATATTTGTGTTCAGCGAAGTTTTCTGAGTAAAACAGTACCCCCCATGTACAGGTTTTATGGTGTCTTGGAAAGTTACAGGGTTAAATATAGTGCTAGCAAATTAAATTCCCTGGACTTTCGGCCTGGGTTGTCAGGCAGGTCCCACAAATTGTAATTAATAAAATGATATAATTATATAAAATTATTACATAAATATATACGCAGAATTATTATATATATATAAGTGTGTGTATATATATATATATATATATATATATATATACGTGTATATATATTTGTAAATAATTTTTTTAAAATAATTTTTATTTATATATAGATATATATATATTATTTCATTCTATGTGTATTTTGATATCAATATATATATATATATATATATATATATATTAATTTTAAAATACAGTTAGAATGAAATTACACATATATATATAATTTTTTATTATATTTGTATTTTATTTTTTTACGTATTTACATATTATTTATTTAAAATTATATATAAATATATGTATATAATGATAATTATATATATATTTAATCAATATCATTCTATGTGTATTTTGATATTAATATATATATATGTATTTTATATATATATATATATATATAATATATATATATTAATATTAAAATACACTTAGACAGTGTATGTGTATTTATGTGTATGTGTGTATATGTGTATATATATACTTAGATCATACATATAATAAATATATAAGTATGTATAATGTAATTTAACACTGCTTTAAACTTTATTTTATTTTTTTCAGGCACCATGTGATCGCAAGGTCCTCGCAAGGACTTCGCGATCACATGGCACAGGGGGGCCGAAGAGGAAGGAGGGGTACTCCCTGGGCTGCCAGGTGAGTCCCCACACCGCGATCGCTGGCGTGGGATCGCCGGCAACCGGGTAAACACATAGAACGGTGGGGACGCGCTATGCCGCCCCCCGGCATTTAGAGCCAGGTCCCTAAGGACGGCATAGCACGCCCACCATCCTTAAGTGGTTAAAGGACATTTATCAAACAATCATGTTGAGAAGTGGTTTCAGAGTTATACTGTTTATTGTAAATAATTTAGTTGTTATGTTTTTTATCTTTGGTGTCAGTTTTCATGAATGTGAGGACTTGTTTCCTGGCAGTATCGTTCTAACCCTATATCCTGTGCTTGCATTTCAATGACTGGATATTTTGTACATAGTTAATGGTAGTATTGAAAGGAATGAGAAGGTCAAAAAATGACCTCTATGTGTTCATGTTTTGATTTGTCTTAGAAAAGATGTTCTTTAAGAAAATATAGAAATGCGATATTAATTCCCATCTTCTACATGTGTTTTTATTTTGTACTATATTTTTTACTTTACTTAATATTTAATTGGGTGTAATTAATACACATGTGATTATAAAAATCACATGCGTATTAATAATTGGGTGTATTTAATACACATATAGAGTATTCCACTAATTCACGATATGAAGAAAATTACTTTATTATATAGGGAGTTTTTATTGCAGTGGTTCCTGGAATGGAGAAACATGTTCTCTGATCTTGTATGTATAAGTTCACAGTTTAAATAATTTACACAAAAGGCATGACTGCTGTGCTGCTGTGACCACTGGGGTTTTACATGACTTGCAGCCCTTTGTTCATCTGCAGGTGTTGGCTTTAATGATGTGAAACTAAAATGTGTGTGTTTAATTAGGATTTGCAATCCTTAACACATCTGCAGGCATGGAAGGGAATGATATACGGTAGGGATTTTTTAATTCAGTAAGGCTGTAGACATAGGAACACAGCATAAAGATATAGAATGCAATGATATATAAGTATGGATAATGTCTCATCTCTTTTAAGCAAAAGAGAGTTTACATTTTTTTTTTAAAATTACAAAAAACTTTAAGTATATTTGGCATGAAATGACACTGACAAGAGACCGCAGCTTGAGAGTGATAGAGGGAGAGAGACACAACAGGACAGATTCCCAATAAGCCAGTTGCAGAACATGCGTTTGCTAATTTTTCAGACACTGCATTCCATTGCATACAGTGTTTTCTACTTTTTATAACAGCATATGTTTATGTTTATTACATAATTAATGTACATTTTATTTTCATTCTTTGAAAGTTTGTGAGTAAATAGGATGAGCTGCATGAGTGATGAGGCATGGGTGTTGTGAAGGTGACCAATGAGGGTGAGTGATAAGTCAAAGGCATGTGAAAGTAACACAAACTTGTGGCATTTTTTCAGACAATGTGAGAGCACTCACTATTCCTTCCTTTTCATATTGTAAGTCTGCCTTCTTGGAGGCACACAAAGTTATCCCAAATATTGCTTATTTAGGTGATACATTAGCCCACACCCTTTGTCTTTTGACTGGCAAAGGTGCATGTAGATCTGCATCAGGGAAGTGAATGCTGTTGCAAAACTAACCTGTACACTAGCAGTTGGTTAATTAATGTTAATGGAGATGTTTATGTTGCCAGTACAGGTGATGTTGATGGTGGGGATGTTGGTAATGGTGAGGAGTTGGTGGTGCTTGTGCAAGTGCAGCTGATGTCACAACTGTCTCCATTTGATGAGGCAATACTAAATCAGATACAGATGGATTTGAAGATGGTGGAGAAGATGCACTAGTCAAGGGAACACTAGCTCCTGGAGAAAATGCTAGGTTGCTGCCCAGCTTTTCCACAGTCTCCTCTTCTTATTCATCTGGGTTATCATATTCACGTAGCACTTAAAAATTGCTATGTCTGCAGTGGTGAGGGAAACAGTTATTCACACAGGCATTGTGGACACTATGCTAAAGAGTGGCTTTGAGGACACCTACAAACTAGACTATGCTGTGGTCTCCCTTAGTTGCACAGTTTAGAATTACTTTACAAACCTCAAAGAAAGGTGATTTACAAAGTGCAAGTATGAAACAATTACGCCATCTGTTGGTCAAACTTAATAAACTGAACATTATAGTGAGGTCAACACCCATTATAATAGTGCACACCCATCCGGTTCCATTGATCACTTTAAAAAGGAAAAGTGAAAAGGACAGATACAAAATTCTGTAAGATTGGCTGCACAAGGATTTTTGGAGAACATTGGGAACACCTACTTAGAGCACTTTTTCTGGAACATTATCTCTTGGGATGCATTCTTAAACACACCTCTTTTTTCCCTGAAATCTTTGACACACTCTGTATTTTTTATAAGCCAGATCAATTCTGAGACTTTTCTAGAATTTCTCTTACTTGGCTGCTCCATTTCTTCACACTTTACTTAATCTTTAAACACTTCACACTTGTACATCCACTGGATTACCTCCCTGGGACATGAGAGAATTTACTACAGAAGACTGGTAAATATAAATGGTTTATTTAAATTCTTCCTCAAAACAATATATCTGGATAATGCTAATACAGATGCCAAAAGTCGGGATCATATTTAGCCAAAGGGAATAATATAATTCAGGATTTCAGACTGTAGCTGAAATTAGTAAATTATATTAATTCACTGGTAAATTGCCACATTTAGCATATCAAAATATTATCCAGAGATATTAGACATTCTTAATGTTGCCAGATACTGAAGAGATTGCAAAGTAGTTTTAGTATCAGGTTTTTAAATACTGTAGTAGGGCAATTGTAAGGCTTAACTTTTTGGTTACTGGATGGTAAAGAATAAGTTTAAACAATTGTGAGAAGTTAGTACCCAACAGATAGAATTTTTAGAAATAAAAATTAATATTCATGAATCGACTATAATCACGACAAACTATTTTAAACCAGTTGATGCCAATAGTTATATTGAGAAAACTAGCTGTCACCACAACCCATGGCTAAACAACACACCGAGAAGCCAATTTTTGAGGATCCGGCGCAACTGTAAATTAGATTCTGACTATTTGCAGCAGTCTAACTATATTAAGGAACAATTTGTTGAAAAGGGATTTGATAAAGTAACCTTGGATAAAGAGAGAGAAGAAGTGAGAAAATTACAAAGAAGAAAGTTGTTAAAATACAAACAAAAAACAACCACAAACCAAATGGATGAAATCCCTTTTATTTGTAACTATAATGGACAAAACAGACAGACCCGTAGAATAATCAAAAAACATTGGCATCTATTAAGAGATGACCCAATTTTAAACCAAATTTTACCCGTACACCCAAAGATAATATACAGAGGAGCTAAGAATTTTAAAAACATTTTAGTAAAAAGTCATTTATCCCCTAAAAAATGCAACAACCATATTCAAGATTTGAAGGGTTTTTATGGGTGTGGAACATGTCTTCTTTGTAAGACAACCAAGAGCAAGAAAAGACATATAAAAGATTTAAAAGAATTCACTACGAAACCTTACATTATAAATAACCATCTCACATGTCATTCAAAAGGAATTATATACATGTTAAAATGCCCATGCAATCTTCTTTATATAGGTAGAACGATAAGACCTTTAAAAACAAGAATTGCCGAACATATTAGAAACATAAGAAATGGTCTAGAAACTCATAACGTATCGTTGCACTTTAAACAAGTACACAACCAAAACCCTGATAATCTATCCTTTTGTGCAATAAAAGAAGTTAAAAGAAATTGGAGAGGGGGTAATTATATTCAAGCATTAGGAAAAGAAGAGATGAGTTTTATATTTCATTTTAAAACTTTGGTCCCTTATGGCTTAAATTTGGATTTTGAAGTATGCCATTTTTAACCATTTTATTTTATAATTGCTTACTTTTTTTATTTAGATTTTTTAAAAGAGGAAGGAAAAAGAAAAAAGAAAAAGAGAAAATTTTTATAATTTTTTTTTATATGAGTTTTAATGCTATTTGTTCTTTACACTAAGATACTTGATATATTTGTTTAAGAAAAAGATGGACTGTCACTTTAAATGGCCAACATGGAACCATTTATTTTATTTTAAAATCCTTGTTAGATTGAGATATGTACCCTCCATGTTGGGGTATAACCAAATTGTGAGATAACCAACCTTTTAGAGATATACTATATGTAAGATGATACCCATGCTTCTTTTTAATACATGATTTAGTTTTATATTTTATCCTCCATTACATTAAGACTGTGACAAGATGAGAATGCACAGAGGGGTGTCTGGGACACATAATGTGGAAATCCTAAGCGCCATTTGCGTTCCACGAATGGAACGCATACAGCCGAACCCGGAAACTGGAAACGGAAGTGGAACGCAGCAACACCAAATCTATGTGTCAGAGGACACATGCGTTCCATGGATGGAACGCAAAAAGCCGAACCCGGAAGCGGAAGTGAAACACTTTCGAAAAGGCAGAAAAACTCCAAAAAAGACCGTCAGAGGGGAGGACATTTAAGGCAGAATTATTGTGGATACAAACTAGCAACTGAGGAAGCCTCTAGACGAGGCGAAACACGTTTTGCACCTTAAATAAGGACCAACCTTCACCAACTGTAAGGTTTTTTACTGATTTTTATGTATTTTATATATTTATGTGCACATTCCAATAAAGCACTTTATTTTTGATATATCCTGAGAGGACATCCTACTTTTGGATACTGCAGGCAGCAACAAGAAGGATGAGGGTCCCTTTAGTACCCACAGAGCTCTACTATTGAGCCTTTTGAATTGGCTCTATGTTTGTGAGTGTTTAATCTCTTATACATATCGATTACTAATTGAAATTGGCTATATTGCACTATTTCTGTCAGGGATCCCCTCTACTTACCTCTCGGCGAGCGGCGTCTCCTCTCTGCCGCTCGCCGCCCGCGTCCTCCACGCCCCCCAGCGGCAGCATGTATAACGCTGCACGCTGGGAGGTCAATGACTTATGTAAACGCCGCGGTCACGTGAGTGACCCGGCGTTAAAGAAACAGTACCACAATCACAGTGGGGGGTATAGATATCCCCCACGTGTGATTGTTAATTCTGATTGGAAGTTATCCAATCAGAATTAAACCAAGGGTATTTATACTTACCTTTCCTGTCCCTCAGTGCCCTGTTGTGGTCTTGTGATACCTGTAGCGTAGTGTTCTCGTCTTGCTCTCTGGTTACCGATTACTTGGCTCGTTATTCCGATTATCCTGTCTTCTCCACTCCTTTGACCTCGGCTTGTTTCTCGTTCTCCTGTTTTCTGGCTCCCTTTACCTGGCTTGTTTCCTGACTATTCCTAGCGTGCTTAGCCCGGCCACTCTAAGGTCCGGTACGGCACCTTTTCTGTGTGTGTGTGTGTCAGCGTGTTAGGTTCCCCGAATCGTGACATTACAACAGGGCCACCATGGAACCTGCTGACATTCCACAGCTGTTAGTTAATCAGGAGGCTAGAATGGACGGTTTAGACCACCGTATGGATCAGTTTGCCCAGGCTTTACAAACCATACTGGCTCGTACTGCCCACTTGCAACCTGCCGTCCAAGAAGCTGTTGGTGCCGTAGTTGCTGCTGTGCCAGAACCCATTCCTGATCCAGTACCCGCTCCTGCTCACGTGGTTCACATGACGCCACCTCAGCGCTATAGTGGTGATCCAGCATTGTGCCGTGGTTTCCTCAACCAAATTGATATTCATTTGGTGATGAATCCTCGTTCCTACCCCACTGACAGAACCAAAATTGCTTTTTTGATTAACCATTTGTCCGGGAAAGCACTAGCATGGGCTAATCCCATGTGGGAGAATACGTCCCCAATGTCCTTTTCAGACTTCTTAACAGCTTTTAAACGTACGTTTGACCAACCCGGCCGGGTTGCTTCTGCTGGCAAAGCTCTGCTTAGGGTTCGACAGGGTAATAGATCAGTAGCGGATTATACCATTGAATTCCGCACTTTGGCAGCTGAAGTGGTCTGGAATAACGACGCTCTCGTAACAGCTTTTCAGGAGGGTTTGGCTGCTTACATATTAGATGAAATAGCATCCAGGGAAATGCCTGTTCTTCTGGATGATCTTATAGATTATGTAATTCTAATTGACAACCGTATTAGAGAGAGGCGTAGTCAAAGAAGGATGAATACACAGGGGTTACCTGCTTTACCCAGTACTGCATTGCTAGCATTACCTCCTCCTAATCAACCACCTCCCGAACCCATGCAATTAGGTGCTGTAGGTTTATCTGAGGCTGAAAGAATGTACCGCAGAAGGGAGGGTTTGTGCCTTTATTGTGGTAAGAGGGGGCATCTCCGAAAAAACTGTCCTAGTTTGCAGGGAAACTCCAGCACCTAAGGCCTAGAGAGGGGTCAATACTGTGTCCTACTCCCTGGCCTTGCCTCCTTCCATGCGTATACCTAACACTTTCCACACCTCCCTTTTGAAGCCCCTGCTCTGTAATAGATTCTCTGGTCCTCTCAGGCGTCCAGATTCCCTCCGCGCTGTCTCTAATGATGTGTACGAAGTGGCTGCTCTGCTTGATTCTCGTTTCTCTCGGGGTCGCTTGCAGTACCTGGTTGATTGGAAGGGTCACGGCTCTGAGGAGCGGTCCTGGGTTTCTGCCTCTGACTTGAATGCGCCCTCTTTGATCCGCTCCTTTCATGCGCGGTTCCCTTCGAAGCCTTCGGCTTCCCGCCCGTTGGGCGGGCCTCGAGGGGGGGGTTATGTCAGGGATCCGCGGGCGGCTAGGAGGGGAGGCTGCACGCCGCTTGCAGCACTCACCCTCACTCCATCGCCGCACGCGGTCTCCCCTCTACTTACCTCTCGGCGAGCGGCGTCTCCTCTCTGCCGCTCGCCGCCCGCGTCCTCCACGCCCCCAGTGGCAGCATGTATAACGCTGCACGCTGGGAGGTCAATGACTTATGTAAACGCCGCGGTCACGTGAGTGACCCGGCGTTAAAGAAACAGTACCACAATCACAGTGGGGGGTATAGATATCCCCCACGTGTGATTGTTAATTCTGATTGGAAGTTATCTAATCAGAATTAAACCTAGGGTATTTATACTTACCTTTCCTGTCCCTCAGTGCCCTGTTGTGGTCTTGTGATACCTGTAGCGGAGTGTTCTCGTCTTGCTCTCTGGTTACCGATTACTTGGCTCGTTATTCCGATTATCCTGTCTTCTCCACTCCTTTGACCTCGGCTTGTTTCTCGTTCTCCTGTTTTCTGGCTCCCTTTACCTGGCTTGTTTCCTGACTATTCCTAGCGTGCTTAGCCCGGCCACTCTAAGGTCCGGTACGGCACCTTTTCTGTGTGTGTGTGTGTCAGCGTGTTAGGTTCCCCGAATCGTGACAATTTCCTTGTTATTTATGTTCATATTTTAGAGAACATTCCCATTTGGACTATTATATTGCCACTACTATTGGAAGACTTACTGTACCTAATATACTCCACCTTGTACCGTATGTATATGTCTATTTTTATGTGGGGATAAAGGGAAACCCACAATAAGGTGTTTTGAGTATTTGCTATTTTGTGCCACTCATTGGGATATTGTAACGTAGCAATTTCAATTGTGAGAAATTGTTCATAGATATTGAAATGTGGTTTTTCAATGTTTAAGTGTTTACACTTACAGCCAGTGGTGAGCTAGTTAAACAGACAAATAGCTTTTTCTTATTTGACTGATAGCATCCGTGTTTTTATTGCTTATGTACTATGAACTGGTTTCTAAAGCAATTTCCTTAGTATTTTTGTAATATATTGTCTTATCTTTGTTGATCAAAGTTAAGACAATATCAGTTAAGTTCTAGAGGTGATATACGGATGTTTAATGTTTATATTTTCTTTAGAAATTAACTTGTTGGCTGCATTCTGTTATCATTAATAGCAAGCTGATTATTCATGTGTACTAAAATCTGTACCATTACTTGCTATGTATACTTATCCCAACTGGTAGATAATTTCTGGTGTTATCTACTAAACCCATTACTCTAAGGCATAGTGATTTAGAGGTTATCTTATTGTGGTTATTGTAATAGTGATATTTCCATATTCTACTTTATATTGTTACAAAATATTCACTGATTGTCACGCATGTTATTATTGGTCACAATAAATTATATTTTTATAAATGTTTGTGAATTATTGTGTGAAATATAAATCTTCTAATGAACATGCTCCAAAAATAGCTTTACTTAATAAGGGGATACAGTGCCATAATACCATTGTTTTTTTATATTGATACAAACTATAAATTTTTGATAATTTTTGTAAAATATTAATTTTAATATTTTAATTACCCCATACATATTCTCACATGACTTATTTTCAGTAGGATCCCGTCCAATCACTGTACTGTTCTTGTGTGGTAGTATTGAATAAGCACAGGGGCCAGCAAGCCTTCCTCTCTTTGACAGCACATTGGTGGCAGCCCATGATGCCTGGGTATTGAAGTGGTATTGGAGGAGGTCCAGATTTAGCAGTATAGCAAGGTAGTCTGCCGAGCAGCACAGCTATCGATCTCTCCTGTGACATGCTGACATGATGGATGAAAAGCACTTGATGCAGAAAGTTTTTTTACAAGCGACCTGACAAATGCTGGTAAATTGCTTGAGAGTAGGCAGGCACCAATGTGAATGTTGGGTTCATGATTCCTGCTTACATGATCAAAGATGGTTCCTTTGTAGGTGTGTGCTACATCTTTTAGTGATGGATGTAAAGGCAACACAATGCTGAAAACCATATTTGATAATTACAGAAAGATTGCCATGCATTTTCATCATAGTCTGGTTAGCACCCTCTTGAAGCTAGAGTAAGAGAGAATAGGACTTCCTACACACTGTCTATGACAGGACTTCAGCACATTGTGGAACTCCAGTTTAGACAAGATGGAAAGACTTTTGGAACAGTAGAAGGCAATCCATAGTCTGTCTTTCAGCCAGTACATGGCCTTTGATTCCCGACTGGAGAGTGAGGACTAGGCAATAATAAGACAGCTAATGTCAGTTCTTACTTCATTTAGGCATGGGACTGAAAATCTGCTATTTTCATGTCCACTAACCACTGTCCAAAGTGGAGGGTACACAGATGCCTGCCAAGAAATGGAGAGATACGAATAAGGGTACTAAAGTTCATGTATGCTAGTAAAGTGTCATTGGTCATCACTGTTCTTTCTAAAGTGGCAATCCTTTAAAGAACTGAGAAATGTAAAGACATAAAAAGAGGAGCATGGATTTAAGTGGGGTGCCATTAATACACTGAAGTATGAAGTATGTTTGTTAATGTGAACCTGTCATGGTAGTTTCTCTGTAATTTCATCTTCACTACTTGAGGACCTCTATCTTTGTTGGGATTTAAAGAAAATCAGAGATGGGATTGTTTGAAATACATAAACAACAAGTATAACATTTAAAATGGATATTTAAATAGATGCACCAAACCTAGGATGTGAAGATCATCTTTTTATGTTCCCAAATCACATGGAGGATTGGGCTTGTCAAACTTCATTAGTTAATTTATGGCCGGTTAATTAGCCCATGTCCAACAGTGGCATGTACTTCCAGATTGCAAGAGATCTGTTGACCAGAAACACTTAATTTTTGTCTTTAACCAACCTTCTCGAAATAGAGCCAAATCTAAATTTGAACTCTCCTCATTTCTTTCTCCTCTATGGCACCTATATTGAAAAACACCTTATTCCCACCGGGCCTGAACATTTTGCTAGCTTTGAGGACATAGACATCACTAGACTGGGTCACTTAAATTCTGAAAATAATATAAGTCTACTCTTACTTACCTAATTATTTCTCCTTGACAACCTTTGTGTCATGGGGTTGTAGTCTAAAGACCGGGGATCAGCATGCACAGTGTAGAATAAGACAATCAGGGTCTGGCACAGGGTAACCACATGCCCCCTGCTGTTGAACACAAAGGGTTGTTTGGTCACATACCAGGGTCAGCTACTGCGGATCCAAGGTGCTTGATATTAAGCAGACCTCCCAAGATCTGGATAGGGAGGCTGTGCAGCAGATATGTATCCAGTACTAGAAACAATGCAGGACTAGAATAACTCAGACCCAAAGCAGGACAGAAAGCAGTACCCAGAACATGTACACAAGACAAGAGGAAAACAACAACAGGACATGGACAGGGCATAACAAGGCTGTACATGAACTAGGAATACAAGACAAATAAAACAAGACAAGATATACAAGACAAAACAAGAGGTGAAATAACTAAGTACTATATATGCAATAAATATTGGAGATTTATACATCCATAAATGGCCAAGATGTACCACCACTGTGCCAAAGTACCCCAACTACGGTGGGTCCTAACTGCCTAGTTATGCATGACTAAAAGTGCAATAATAAAACACACACAGTACTTACCTGCAAGGAAATGAGCAGAGGAAAGAGACCACTGCTAGCAGGGTACACACTGAAACAAATTGGATAAATGGCAAAGGAATGGGTGTGGCAACAAAAAACAAACATTTAAAAAAATCCAGGAGACTGGAGATATCAGGCACTGAATAAAGGAATGAACCCAGAAAACCCAGCATAAAGAAAATCAGACATATAGTAGAGAACCAGAAAAACCAAGAAAAACTCAACAAGAATTGTAAAACGAGTACTGGATATTAGAAGCTGTGACGAAATGCCTTTTGTCCCTGGATTGTTAGGTGACAAGCTGCCCTTTGCCCCTGGCTTTTGGAGGAGCCTGATTGCCAGCCTCCTTCCTCATGACTATGGCCCTGGGGTGTATTGCCATTTAAAAAGACTATTTGGGGCTTATTGGCTTCTAAAGACAGTTTCTTCCCATTGGAATCCATGGGAAGGTGTGTTTCTTCCCCTCCCCCATTTCCTGTCTATTGTTCTCCAGCAGGGCGTTGTCCCAGGCACACTGCCAAACCAGTTGGAACTGACTGCTTTTGTCCCTCCTTGGTTTCTCAACAGCCCTTGCTATGCTTTACCCCGTGGAAAATCTACTCTGTTCATGGGATCTGAGCGCTGTTCACCTAGATTGGGCGCTCAGATCCGAGCTATCTGGGGATAGGTTAAATGTGGGGGTTCTGTGTAATAAAATAAGAATTATGTATTTTTATGTACTTTTACGTATTTTTGCTGTTAGTGTAAAATGTAGATATTTTCTGTACCTGGAGATAATTGAGTTTACTGCAGTGCCTTAAGCCAATTATCTCCAGGATGGAGAGGAGGGATTTCATTGTGTATGTGAGAGTATTATTATGTTAATTAGTGTTCCCATTGGTTTGTGTCCCTTTTGTCACAGTTTACCACCAGGTCCAGGGGGTGTGCCTCTGAACTGAAAACTTGTATAAAAGGAGTAATAAACGCTCATTGGAGTCAGATCATCTTGTACCTTCATGAAGTTTCGGCTCATGTTTGGGGGATTGGAGAAACTACACTCTGGGGATTGCTATAATCACTATACTCCCCAGGGTATAATCACTAAGCTCTGCTAAGAGCTTGTTCCTGTTCCTGCTCTGGAATTCGGAGAGAGTCGACCTACTGGAAGCTGGACCCTGGTCTTGGGTCCAGAGTGGGTGGAGACGGCGAGACCCCAACCAAGCTGCAGTGGTTCGTGGGGTCTGCAGTGGTTATGGTGTCGGGCAGAGTGCTTGGAGTCCTCGGAAAGCACTAGGAGCATCCGTCGGCGGAAGGTACCCGGTCGGGGTGCCAGCGGTTCCGTTACAGAAGCCATGACCAGAAATAATCTGCAGACAGGAACAGGATGTGGCACTTTGATTTCATCAGCTATGTGCAGCTTTAAAGACTAGCTTTCGCACCAGTGATTTGTCAAGCTGGAACCAAAACCCCTACAGAATCTGAATGTACCTGTCTGACAGACCCAACTCAAAAAGGCCAGATCTCAAATATTTATATAGCACTGATGACACACTCGACTCAAGTATATTTACCATACATAACAGCATGGAAAGCAGACCTAAGACTCCCAGAGAGTCCATTGGTCAGATATATATGGAATGCAACATCATAACTACATATAAAATGCTATTCTAATGGTCGATGACTCCCTAAAGATTGTTTAATATGCAACTTCTTCCTACAAACATGCTGAAAGAGAGCTGGGAACTTTTATACACTGCTGGGGGATATGCCTCAAAATCAAACCAGTATGGCAGGTAGATACTGTCACATATCTTACAAAAGCTATATCCTTTGAGCATGTGGGCCCTTTTGATTTCTAAACCTTTAGTTACAAGATCAGAAAATAAACTAGTGGCTAAATGTTTGCACTCTTGACTAGCAGGGCAAGGGCGATATTCCCTCATTAGCCACAATAATACGCAAAACAAAGAAACAGCAGATATGGATAAACAGGTACATGACTATCCAAATTGTTCCACAAAGTGTGGGACCCTTGGTTTATTAGAGACATTTAAAATACTACCAAACATACATTTTAAAGAACAAAAGTAAGTCAAATAAAAAGTGTGAATACTCCTGTTCTCCTACCTGTCCCCTTCACCTCTCTTTCCCTTCTCCTTCTTGAGCAGACCTATATGAGCCATCTTCTTTCTCTCAATCCTCTGCATATTCTTCTCCTTTCTTTACATTGGTCTGAACCCTTTGTGCAACTATGCAACTATAACCAAACTCATCTATAAACTGGCGCACAGGGCATCAAGAACACTCTACAGAGCCATCCACCAATAGAGAACTCCTACCCAACCTCATGAAGTCAAAACATTAAAATTTTTCCACCTCCCTGAAATCATACCTCCCTACTTTGTTATTCTGTTGTCTGTTGAAGTATTTCCTTGATTAAGTGCAATGGTGTCATTGCTATGTTTGCTTTATTATAAATATAATGTACTGTTGGAAGTTGTATATCACAATATGATATTTAACGACATCACACTGCTGAATTGTTACATTATGCATGAACTTTTTTAAATGTTTCCTAAACTCAAAACTTTATGCAACGTTATTCTTTTATAACTTAAAAAAAAAAAAAAAAAGGTGATGGAAGCTTTAAAAGAAAACAAACAAAAAACTAATATTTCACACATAGGGTTTTACCTTAAGCAATAACAAGAACATATAAAGTAAATTAATTTCACATGTTAAAAATATGTGGTTTTCTTTTTTTCTTAGTGAAGCAGTAACTCATCTAAATAGTAAACTTGTTCTGCAGCTTTCATGCTTATTTATGCCATAAGCTTCAAAATACAAACTTAGGTAAGTATATAATAAATGTTCAATTTGCTTGATAATGATTAAATTTGCTTTTAAGGAAGAAGTTATAGTGGAAGTAGTATAATTTTTTTAGATTCCTATAATTATTTTTGTAGATATTTTTATAAGCTGTGACATAATTATTGTGTATTATGTGGGAGCTCCTACATTGCTGGGAAACATCTTCTTTAGATCAAATAGTCCATAAAGTGCTGGTTATAGAAGGTGCTTGTCCAGGGGTAGTATCCTCGCTGTTTTTCCTCAGGGGAGTTCGGTAATATGAAATGATAAAAACAGATACAGGAACCAAATAGTGTAGTACGTCCAATATGGTACAGGAGGTGGAAAGAAGAAAGGTAATGCACTGACATGTGATAGAGCTATAGCTAGCTCTTAGTGTGAAAGGCGTGTAGCGGTATGATCCCCGCTTACAGGATATGATGCAGGCTTCTTCTTCCAAGGGTATGTTACACACTCAAATAGAATAGAGAGGAGAAACAACCAATAGTGCTCACTGAGCTGTAGGCTGTCTCTGCAGGCTGTGAGCTGCTGTCTGAACCCTCTGTGCTGTGTGGGTTCAGACAGCAGCTCCCACTCCCATGCAAGACGGGTGACCATGAATATGGTCGGAATAGATTTTCACCCCTTTCACGTACATCTGACCAACAGGATTTTTGGGACACACAGAGCAAGGGGAGACACAAAGTCCCCCCGATTATCACACAGGTCACCCACCAAAAGAGAAAGGACGATAGAGGAAGGGGAACTAGAGGAGCATCTTTTATACAAAAGAGGAAGAAAAGAAAGGATATAAAAACTAATAGGATCTTTAATTTAACTGATAGAGTGTTAACTGTTCCCCAGAAATCTTTATTAGAGAAGGGTATAAAATTTGCCCCAACAAAAACTTTGAATAAGTTCGACACGTATATTGACCTAAACAAATTTAAAAGGAAGATGAACTTGCTAAAAATCCTATAGCAGAAAGAGAATCACATATGGACACTAATTTTGTCCATACAACTTTAAAGAACCCGTCACATTTTTTTCCTAAACACTATATCTCAGATGAAATGGTTACTTTCGAAAAGATGGTTATGTACGATGTGAATAAATTGAAAAGACCTAACGAGGCAAATTATAATTTGAATCGAGTACGGTCATTTTTAAAATCTTTCAAGGCTTGACGTTCAGTCAAGCCTTGAAAGATTTTAAAAATGACCGTACTTTAGTCATCAAGCCAGCTGACAAGGGGAGGGGAGGGCGGGGAATTGTGCTTTTGGAAGAAAAGGATTATTTAGAGGAGTCCAATAGATTACTAGGAGATAGTCTGACGTATCGGGTATTATTTAAAGACCTAACTACCGATATCAAAACAAGCTATAACCAATTTATTGATAGGGGCAAATTGAGTGGTATCTTAAACAAAAAAACGTATGAGTTTTTAAATGTACAACATCCAAAAATCCCCATTTTTTATTTTCTTCCGAAAATTCACAAGAGTCTAACAAAGCCACCAGGACGCCCGATAATTTCGGGCATAGGTTCGATTTCTAGTAGGTTATCACAGTATATTGATAATTGCCTACAACCCATTGTCCAAAAATGCCCAAGCTACCTGAAAGACACTTTGAATTGGTTATAGTGCTTTTAACAGTTTAGCACTAACTAAGTGTCCCTGGCCACCCACAGTCCAGCCTCTTAAGGCAGAGATTACACACTTTCTTGAAGTCATACTCCTCGTACAATCAGTTGGAGCTCTGATAGGCTTAAAGCAGTCAGCTGACAATCACAACTAATCACAGCCCCTGGGTTCCTTCAAGGACCGGAGGGGAGATCAGTGATCTCCCTCACCAGTCCGCAGGCACTTTGCTGGCAGCTTGCATGGGAGGGAGAGAGGACCCGGAAGCTCAGCCTGCAGCTCCTTTGTGTCCTCCTCTCGCAAGCACAGAGCGTTGCCACGGTTATCATGGCAACGCTCCGGTTCTGCAAGAGTGAACTCTAGCCTCAGGAGAGCAGTCTAGAGTTCATTCTCACCACTAGGACCACCAAGGATTGCAGGAAATATTCCCCCTCCCTTAGGTAAGAAGGGAGGGGAGATATAAAAATTATTTATTTTAATTTTTATTTTAAAAGTATATATTTATTTATCTGCCCCAACCCCCAATAACTCCCCACACACAAACTGACCCCAATAACTCCACACACACACACTGCTCCCCAATATACACACACACCCTCCCTAAATACACACACACACTGCACCCCTTACACATACTGCCCCCCAATACACACAAACACACTGCTCCCCAATACACACACACACTGCTCCCCAATACACACACACTAAACCCAATACTCACACATTGCCCCAATACACACACACTCCACCCCTCACACACACTGCCCCAATACACACACACACCGTTCCCTAATACACACACACTGCTCCCCAATACACACACACTGCCCTCCCAATAGACACACAATGCCCCCAAAACACACACACACTGCTCCCCAATACATACACACTGCTCCCAAATACACACACACCGTCCCCAGTACACACACATACTGCCCCAATACACACACACCACTTCCCCAATACACACACTGCCATCAATACACACACACACTGCTCCCCAATATACATACACATACACTGCCCCAATACACACACACCCTCCCTCAATACACACACACACAATACACACACACACTTCCCCAATACACACACGCACACTGACCTCAATACACACACACACTGCCCCAATACATACACAAACACACTGTCCCCAGCACACCCACACTGCCCCACAATACACACACACTGCACCCGAATACACACACTTTGCACCTAAATACACACACACTGTCTTCCAATACACACACTGCTCCCCCCCACACACACACACATATTGCCCCCCATACAAACACACTATACCCCTCCTGCCCCATACACATACTGCACCCTTCACACACACAATGCACCCCTATACATACACACTGCCCATATTCTCTACTACTGTCCCTATTCCCTGGGAGGGCAACATGCCATTCCTGGCACCATAACCACTACAGAGAGCTGCAGTGGTTATTGTGTCTGGATTGTTTCTTTAAATAATCTACCAGTGCCCCTCCTGAGGTTAGGTTCTGGATCCGCCCCTGCTCAGACTAATATTTTCTCTGAGGAAAAAGGCTGCTAGAGACTCTTATTTAGAATTACTACATTAAAACATTAAAAACTGTTTAATGTTAAATTTCATTAAGGCACCAAGGGATTCCAGACACTCTAGCCAGTTTAATGAGATGAAGCAGATACAGTGCTACAGTGTTCCTTTTATTAATTTTTTACGGTCTTAGAATGTTGCAATAAATTTAGATCGTGATAATTTAGCTAGATAATTTTGTCTTAAGCATTCTCCCTTTCATCAAGAACATTTTTTGCTGTTTTACAAAGAAATATATGCTACTAAATGCATATTTTTCAGGAATAACCACTGGACTTTTGAACTGCAAAAGGACTTTCTGAAAGGACTGTGTTCGCAATGCAGTAAAATGCTGGGAGAAGAGCAACTGTCTTATATTTAAGAAGATGAGATTTAGTGGAGGGTGAGAAAATGGCAGTATGCAGCAGTGGGCAATTGTGACAGAAAGTGTGGCATTTTGTTTGTAAGGATTTGGATACGTATTGCAAGAAAGAGTTTGAGTGTATTCCTATAAATTAAATTTATGAGCATCTGAGAGGAAAGTGCTTTCTATTTCTATTTCTTGTGAATAGGCACAACAGGCTAATTTCCAATCTTCTGAGAGTACTCCCGTTAACAATGATTGGTTAAATAAATCCGTTAATGGTTTTGCTATTACACCACTAAGCTCTTTTAAAAACATAGGGCGTATTCTATCCGACCCCATTGTCCTATATGTCTTCTTTACTTTGACAATTGAAACAGACCCTCTTCTGGTTCTTCTTCTGTAAACTCACATGTAACTGCTCCCCAATACACTCTTCTGTAAATTCACATGTAACAAATGGCTCATTTGTCCTTTTTCCTAGCTGAGGTGCATTTCCTTCATTTTAATCTGTATATACTGAACAAAAATATACATTGAGGCAGTCAGCTAGACCTTTATCCTCCTCTACACACCTTCCTTCATTTGTTTTTAAATGTAATACTTGTTTTACTTTCCTTTTCTCATTTATGTATATAAAAATGTTTTGTCGCCCTTTTTTATTGACTGGGCTATTTTCTCTTCTGTGTGTGATTTTGTTATTTACTATTTTGGCCACTTCTGCGGAGTACCACAGAGGTTTCATTAACATATATGAGTGTTATAAAACTTGTAATTATGATGGTATCATCCGTGAAAATGCAGTTTTTGTGTGAAAATATGCACACAAAAAAATTTGAACACTAAATTTGCCCAAGGTTTATGACTAGGTAGTTATTAAAAAAGACTGCACATACCCCATTCTGAATACTCTAGATTGTCTACATTTGCAAATTGATTATTCTCATTCCTTGGCTGTTATATAGTCTCAAAGGCAACATAGGCTCAGAAAGCCAATCTGGCAAAGTGAAATGGGAAAGCACTATATTTGACCATGTACCTTTCCAAAACCCCATAAAACCTGTACATGGGAATACAAATATGAGTGTTTTAGAGCAGTGAAAGTGCTGTTTTTGTGCGAAAAGTGCAACAGAAAACAAATATTAGTGCTACTAAAAAAGACTGGACATAACCCATTTTGAATACGGGTTGTCTACCTTTGTAGATGGTATGCCATGATGGGGATAATTCTCATTCCTGGGCTGCCTTATGGTCTGAAAGGTTGTTGTTTTTTTAGAACAGCTGAGGTATTAGCATGCTGTCGCTATTTATATTCTCCTTTGGGTCATAGTAGCTTTTTATTCACCCTTTAGCAACGGTGTCCACATGGAGATAGTTATAGCACTAATACCTGTTACCTATGGTTATATGATTATTTCCTGCAATATTAGAATCAATTGCCACCATCACCATGTTTTTTAGATTTTATTCATATTAAAATATGTTTCATAGAAAAATAATAGATGATAAATGAAAGCCCTGTTTCTCTTGAATAAAATTATATATAATAGTTGTGGGTGCACTTATGAAAGAGATAAATTATGGTTGAACAGACATATAGTTCAAATTATAGGTTTTGTTTATGTTTTGATTTGATCATAACTTGTGGGTGGATACCGTCTAGCCTGGAGCTTTGTTTACATTAACTTTCTTTAGTTCCTGCAGCACCTTGTCTTGAGTCATTAAATCATAATTTTACCACATGACAAGGGCTTCATATTTTGCATTGACTTTCTTTACTTTAAAACTCCAGCAGCAAACAGGTCAATCAAAAAACTTTAACCAATCAAAAACAGCCAGTCATCACATATATAAGTAAGGATAGCCCCCAACTCTTCCTCTTTCTTTGCTGCTGCTCCTGCTTCCTACCTAATTATTTACATTGTATAGCCTTTACATTATATAGCCTGGAGGGCTACTATACTCCTTTTATCAATGGCGGCCATTTTGTTTTTTACATTGCAGGCACCTGGTGACGGCCTACAGCGAACACTAACGGAATTTACCCACCAACGGAATTTACCTATAAGACAACTAGGATTTCATACAAGGTGATCATTATTCCTATTCAGCAACCGGAAGTGCAGTCCTACTAGCAACTGGAAGTGCACTCCTACGAACATATCTGAGGATTTGTCAAGTGCAGTTACACTGTATACCAAACCCATGTTCAAACAATACCTCCCCAACGGAGTGCGGACTTAGGGGTTATCCATCTGGCTATTGGAGGTTATTAACACCTCCCCATATTTACAAGGGTTTCATTACCAAATGCCAAATGTATGACCTTACAACGCCACATGCTCGGGAGAAAGGGAAGACTCCTGCTAAACAAAGCAAGCATTTATCAAGACCAGAACTACCCCCACCGGTGATATCCTAAGAGGACGATGAGGCTTATCCTCCAACCCTGGACATCATTGATGAATGGCAGGTGGAGGGCTCCGAATCAGATGGTGAGGACAAACGACAAAACATACATACAGATTCAAAATATATCAGGGAATCTTATGCGGAGGACTTGGTCTCTCAGGATACACAAGGCTCCTTCATAAAAGAGGGCAAAGGGCTGTTTCTGGACACCCAAGATTGCCCCCTTATTAACCTGAGGACAATCTGCCACCCATGATCCTCAGAGTGGAGTCTACCACCTCAACTAGCAAAATTAGTCCACTTCTGTATGTGCAAACCACTGGAGCAGGGGGTATGCACTCGCCTTAGTTCTGAATACCCGCAACACACTACCAGACAAAATTGCCTTTACTCCTGAATTTGATCAGACTGTGATAGTCTTCATGTCCCAGAAGGGACGCGACCCATGGAAAGGGGTCGAGAAGGGACTCAAAGCGTCCCAAGACAAACTGCTAGATCTACTGGCCCCCATTGCCAACATCCTATATTTTGCAGACCTGGCCCTCTCCCAGGGTATGCAATTAGATCCCAATGCCATCATAGAATGGGCCTAATGCTGTATATGTATGCTGGGTAATGCCAATGCAGCGTTATGCACTGAACGACACAGAACGGCCCTTATCCAAATTGACTGCAGGCTAATGTATATGGCCCTAAAGAACTGGGACCATCAGCCAATAGCCTACTTTTCAGAGACTCCTTTACCACGGAGCTCAAGAAGCATGTAAACCAAATTTCCCATTATCCTCCTTCTATTCGATATCCACCTCACGGAACTCATCATTCCACTGAGGAATGGACAGAGCCAGAGGCTACCGAGGCAGGGGTCGGGGATTATGTAACACAGGTGAGTTCAATTTACCATACAAATGTCTCTACACTAACAGCGGGCAGGTTATCCCTTTATTTTAAATTTCTTTGGACACATGGATCCTTCAAACAGTACAGGGGTATGTTATTGAATTCCACTCACCACCATGACAATTACAACCCTCGCCTCAGTTAAAAGCCTCAAAGGACCACAAAGCCTTAATCGACGGCAAAATCCAAACCATTTTCTCCAAGGGTGCAGTGCAATACGCTCACAGTGATGATGGCTTTTACAGCAACATATTCCTGGTGCATAAGAAGAATTGGGACTTTCACCCAGTCATCAACCTATGACAACTGAATGCCTTTGTGGTATACCATCACTTCAAAATGGAAGGGATTCACCTACTTCGCGATCTGCTCCTCCAAAATAATTGGTTCACCATACTGGATCTCAAGGACACGTACCTCTTGGTACCAGTAGTTCAAACATGCTGAAAATTCCTGCATTTTCCCGATGGCACAACCAGACATGTCAGTTCGCACGCCTACCATTCGGACTCAGCTCGGCTCCATGGTGCTTCATGAAGCTGTTGAAACCGGTCATGGCACACTTTCATTCACTGGGGATTCGATGCATAATCTACCTGGATGATTTGCTCCTATTCTGTGACACAATTGCGCGACTACACTCTCAGTTGAAATTTGTGATGGAATTTCTCGAGCAATTGGGATTCGTGGTGAATCACAAAAAATCGGCACTGGAACCCTCCCAAGTTGTCCAAATTTCTGGGCTTCGAGATGGATTCCACTTCCTGCATACTCCGCTTACCCCTCAAGAACATAACAGCTATGCGAAAAAATTTTTGGAAAGTACTGAGCATGGACCACATCCCTCTACGTCTCCTTGCTTGGGTTGTGTGACTCCTCTCAGCATCCATTGAAGCCATCTATCCGGGTCCTCTACACTATCAAGTCATGCAGCGATTGAAGGCACACTACCTGAGGTCACATTACCTGAATGGTGTTTGGAGAGGGACTCCGATCTCTTTACAGCACCTATTCATACGATTTTAAATTTTCTATCTCATTTATTCGACTTGAGATGTTCCTACCAGTCCATTAATGTCACACGATCTGTGATTTCGGCAGCTCACGTTCCGGTACAGGGTCTTCAAGTGGGTCAAATCCTCTGATTTGCATACTCCTGAGAGGTATTCAACTGTCACATCCTCCAGCTCTGAAATATTTGAGGCTCTGAGATGTTGACGTGTTACTAGGTTTTTTCCGTGATTAGCTGGACAATGTTTCACTGTCCTTTCAACAGCTTTCAGCGAAACTTATGTTGTTACTTTGCCTAATCTCCTTTCAGCTGGTAGCAGGCCTTCCATGTTGACGGTTTATCCTTCACACCGGATGGAACGCCTTTCTCGGTATCGAGATGGACTAAGACTGATTCTACAAAGGCTTTTTACCCATTTTTTCCTATGGAACCTAAATAGTGATGTCCCGAACGGTTCGCCAAACGGTTCGCGAACGGTTCGCCAAACGGTTCGCGAACGGTTCGCCCCAAACGGTTCGCCATGAACGGTTCGCCGCGGACTCATCATTGAGTAAACTTTGACCCTGTACCTCACAGTCAGCAGACACATTCCGGCCAATCAGCAGCAGACCCTCTCTCCCAGACCCTCCCACCTCCTGGACAGTATCCATTTTACATTCATTGTGAAGCTGCATTCTTAGTGAGCTGTCAAGGAGGTGGGAGGGTCTAGGAGGGAGGGTCTACTGCTGATTGGCTGGAATGTGTCTGCTGACTGTGAGGTACAGGGTCATCACTAAACCTAAACTTTGCATGGTTAAGACGTTACAACATTACGTGGAGACCACAGCTCCTTAACGTGGGGGCCAGACAGGTCAACTACTAGTTTCATACACAAGACCACACAAACCAGTCTCCACTACTAACCTCGCTTGACTGGTACATTGGATTCTTACTTTGGCGGGTATCGAATCTTGTTTCAGCACTCATTACGTACGGGGCGCAGTGGCTACGCATACTTTTTCATCAGGGGCATCTCTCTCAGATATCATGCGCTCAGTGGATTGGTTGCAACAGGACACCTTTCTGGTATTTTATTTTAGGCCTTCTTCTCACGCTTCTTTTTCTGCAAAATATGAAGCCTCCCTTTCTTCTCCCTTCTTTCTGATATTTTGTTCCACTTGTTTTATTTAGTACCTATAATTTAATTTTGTCTTGATAGAACAGGGATTACATATATTTTCCTCTATGCTATGCAGTTGGTAATTAGGGATATTATGTTATATATTAAATACTTTGTATATACGGTTTTATTAGAACATTATGAATGGTATATCTTCAATATTTAAAGTAATAAGACGTTGAATTACATTCATTACAAGTACCTTTCACATGTTTCTTGTTTATTTCAGCATGAATATCATCACCGAACACAGCTGGGATATTTCAACCTTACCGCTACATGGTTATTTGAAGTTATCAGAGTTCAGGTTATTCGGTTTCTATTCCAGTTGAATGGATTATCTACACTCACATCAAAGAAAGAGAAAGAGTTGGGGGCTGTCCTTACTTATATATGTGATGACTGGCTGTTTTTGATTGGTTAAAGTTTTTTGATTGACCTGTTTGCTGCTGGAGTTTTAAAGTAAAGAAAGTCAATGCAAAATACTAGCCTCCTGTCATTACTAAAATTAAGATTAGAAATACACTACGTTAGCATAATCTACATAAGTTTTTTTGCAGCAATTATCTGCATATCTCTTGCCATAGGTTCCTTAATACATAATGATGAAAAACTGTTATTTACAGTTTCTATCGTTTCCTGGTATTCATTAACTAACTTATCTAATATCATACATTCAAAATCTCTTCCATTTATCACAACTACTTTTTCTAAAATAAATACACATTATGCTTAAAGACAATTATTTATTGAGTCTATGTGATTTTACAACTCTATCTAATCTCTTGCAAGTAAATCATTATCATTAATTAGCTTTTGCTTCCTTAAAACAAAATATACATTATCACTGATTCATTTTTTGCAATATCTGAAAGTAAAATATTTCATCACATAGTGTTACTGTTTGGGAATACTACTTTCAATAAAAGAAAAATGGGGAAAACGCTTGCTGCATTAGAAACATAGAAATATAGAATGTGATGGCAGATAAGAACCATGCGGCCCATCTAATCTGTGCAATTTTCTAAATACTGTCATTAGTTCCTGGCCTTATCTTAAGTCTAGGATAGCCTTATGCCTATCCCATGAATGTTTAAATTCGATCATTGTGGTAACCTCTCCCACTTCACCTGGAAGGCTATTCCATGTGTCCACTACACTCTCTGGTAAAGTAATACTTCCTGAAATTATTTTTAAACCTTTGCACCGCTAATTTAGGACTATGTCCTCTTGAAACAATTCAATATGCCCTTAAAGATCACTCTAAGCATCATAACAACTTTGCATTATTGTAAAGGTAATGTGCATATAGCACTTTAAAGCTTATCTTGAGCTTTGAGAGATCTTAGAATTACAGCTCTAAAATAGTTTTTTGGAGCTGTCAGTGAGACAGTTGAAACACTTAGTTCCAGCTGCTCAAGGTTAATGTCATCAAGAGTTATGTGCAGCATTTACACACTACACACATGACTTGGAGCAAACTTTTTCTCCCCATGTGTGGTCACACTCTCTTGAGAGCTGCACTCAGCTCAGTTTACTAAATAGTGAATCAAGCTATGTGTAAACTGATTGCAGATGCAACACAACACAGTAACTACACAACAGGTAAAACCCATACAGGTGGATTAATTTATACAAGCTAAAACATTTTTAATATTAGTCTATATAAATATAAATTATTAGACTGATTTAAAGCTAATAGAAAAACTCACTAATAAAGTGTACAAAAGTAGAGTGTGAAGGTTTTGCATGAAAATTGTATTTAATTTAATTTGGTGTGTATGTGTTACACGATATTTGTCAAAAGTAAATTTTTCTTATGTGCACTTTATCATGAAAAATTGCTTGTTCCCCAAAAGCACATCAGGCTCTGTGAACGTTTTTCAGTAGTAGAGAATGTGCATAATTAATGGGAATCCAACACACAATCTCCTACAGCTCAGAGCTGCAGTAAGAGACAGGGATTGTGTGGTAGAGTACTCATTTCTTCTAGAACTGCACCCAGTGTGTGTCATGGTTTACTATTGATCTATAGCAGGGGTACCCAAAAGGTAGCCCCCCAGATGTTTTAAAACTACACATTCATTGATGCTTTGTCATTCTAAAGGCATGCAAAGCATCAAAGGAGTTGGAGTTCTACATCTGGGGATCTACTTTTTGGACACCCCTGCTCTATAGCATGCAGCCTTGTTCTTGACTGCTTTATGTTCATAGATTGTCCAGACTGGTTCTAAAACGTTATTTAAGATATATATTGGGGATTTGGAACTTTTAAAAATCATAAGAATATACACTATTGGAAGAAACCTCTTAATTATTGAAATCAGGTGTTTCAAACAACCCATTGCCACAGGTGTATAAAGTAATGCACCTAGCCAAGCAGTCTGCATTTACAAACATTTGTGAAACAATGGGTCGTTCTGAAGAGATCAGTGAATTCAAGTGTAGTACTGTGAAAGGATGCCACCTTTGCAATAATTCAGTTCGTGAAATTTCTTCCCTGCTAGATATTCCATAAGGTGTATTTGGAATACAGGCACCTCATGGAAGACAGATTTTAGGATAAATGGGATTATGGTAGTGTATTTGGCAATGCAGATCTATAATATTGCTATCCTCATTTATTATCATTCTATTATTTTAAGATGACTAGAGCAAAAACATTAGAGTGTTTTTGCTTTAATCATCTCAAAATAATAGAACAAAACAGGAAATTGTAACACATTAAATGTAAAAGTAAAAAAACGTGGAAAATGAGAGTTTGTATTAAAAGTGGTGTGAGAGATTGTGTTTTAAACTAATTAGTGTAACTTGCTGAAACTAGGTTGAGATTTGGGCTTGGCGAGATGTATCTTGGTTAAAAAATTAAAGAGGTGGAAAGGCTGAATGTAAGTATGCAAGGTTTATACACTAAACTGTGATTTTTATTTAATTGAAAACTGAATTCAGGCTAAAATTGCAAAACTATGATTAACGTGTTTTGTCTATATTCTCAATCCTGTTTTCAGTGTATTACAATTTGGTATTCAGTGATTAAACTCCTTATCTGCTGTCACATTCTATGTTTCTATTTTTCTCCTACATATTAAATGAAAACAGAAGGGATTTTACTATGACTAAAAGAAAAAAACATTAATGAAAGCACAGAAATTGATGAAAAAGTTGTGAAGGAGGGATATACGTTGATCAGCCACAACATTATAATCACCTGCCTAATACTGTGTAGGACCCCATTGTGCTGCCAAAGCTGCTCTGACCCATCAAAGCATGAACTCCACAAGACCTCCATGCAGCAGATCATTTAAGTCCAGCAAGTTGCAAGGTCCATGGATTGGGTTTGTTGTTCCAGCACATCCCACAGATGTGCAGTTGTATTGGGGAATTTGGAGGCCAAGGCAGCTCATTGAACTCTTTGTCATATTCTTCAAACCATTCCTGAACAGTTTTGCACTGTGGCAGGGTGCTGAAAGAGGCTACTGCTACCAGGGAACACCATTGCCAGGAAGGGGTGTTGGTGGTCTACAACAATCTCTAGGTAGAGGTTATGTGTCAAAGTAACATCCACATGAATGACAGGACCCCGTATTTCCCAAAGCATAACATTGCCTTTGCTGGCCTGCCATCTTTCCATATTGCATCCTGCTGTCATCACTTCCCCAGTTAAACAAAGCACACGCACTTGGTCATCCACCTAATCCACCATGATTTATCAAACCAGGCAATCTTCTTACATTGCTCCATGGTCCATTTCAGGACAGAGGTCATCATAGGCACTATGAAAGGCCTGCAGAAAACTGCAATGCACTGTGTGTTCTAAAATATTTCTATCATATCTCATCATTAAGTTTTTCAGCAATTTAAGCTACAGTAGTTCTTTATTGTGTTCTGACCAATGTGAATCAATGAGCCTTGGGAGCTCATGACCATGACCCTGATGCCGGTGTACTGGTAATCCTTCCTTGCACCACTTTTGGTTGGTACTAACCACTGCATACTGGGAACACTACACAAGACTTGCCCTTTTGGAGATGCTCTGACCTAGTCATTGAACCATCACTATTTGCCCTTTATCAAAGTCTTGTTTTTACTTGCCCATTTTACCTGCTTCCAACACATGAAATTCAAGAACTGACTGTTTACTTGCTACCTAATATATCCCACCAGGTGTCATTCTAACAATAAACTCAATGTTCTTCTCTTCATCTGCCAGTGGTTTTAATGTTGTGGCTAATCAGTGTAATGAGTACAGCACTGTTTATATAAAACAGGAATGTGTAGCTTAGTAAGCAAGAGTGAATCAAAGAAGAACAATCACTAACATTCATCTTGAAAACTTTATATAAAAATAATTGGAAAAATAGCAATAGATTTGTTTTTAACAGGCTAGCAGATATACCCAATAAAAAAAACTGCATGCTGCATTTTTTTCATTGGTTGTATATCTAAAAATAGCTTCCTATAGCTGCTGATCTGAAGTGCTAGAAAAAAATAGTACCTATAATAGTGCCATGTTGTTCCTTTCACAAAAAAACAACAAATTTAGTTGTTCACGGCCAACATTTTTCGATACTTCTGAAGTGATTTGCTTCTGATTTTTGAAGTTCTTTTCTTAATGAAGAATTTTAATTGAAGCTTGATTTGAATTCTGAGATTCAAAATGACACAGAATTAGTTGACCAAGTTTATAAAATATATATGTGAATGTCAGTGCACAAAATCTATGAATTTGGAGGGCAAGCGCATACATATATAATATAAGTCATATATATTTTTCCATGTGAAAGGTTTTAAAACATTCTTTATCATAGTGGAAGAGAATGAGTAGCGCTATCAGTGGAGGCTCACCCAACTAGGCACTTCAGGCAGTGACCCACCAGTTGTTAACTGGGGAAAGAAATTATTTGCAGCAGTTTAGAAACAGCATGCTTCTTTCTCTGGAGGGGCGGGTGGTAAGCCCAAAAAATATTGGAAAATATTACTGTCTCTAATTCTGTAAAAGGTTTCAGTTTTGTAGGGCCCCTCCTCCCTCATTTGTAATTACTTGGAAAAACCTACTTGAGAGCATCTAGGTAGGTATGTCAAAATAGGGCTGTTGGAAATCTGCCATGTTTCAACAGGTTTTGCACATGAATAGTCTTGTTTATTGAGATTGATTTTCCAGAATTTCCATTGAGTTGGCATTCAGGCAGCATAGCCAGCCTGCTATTGGCCTCTCTATCCAGGGGGTGGTTGATCAGAGCCTACAGGAGAGAGAAGCAAGAAGCCATCTCTGATGTAACACAGAGAGAGAGCACATGAACAGCAGCAGCACCTACCGTTCTAGCCAATGCCTAATGGAAGCGTATAATATTATCTTTCTCTCTTCCCCAATAGCACTATTAAATGCCTGAGGGCTGCTTAAGCAAGGAAATTTATTCAAATATATACTTAATTTATATAAAGCTAGGGAAGGCCAGGGGTGACAAGGGCACTATGCTGCCTGTCACTAATAGTTACAATAATTAATGTTGCACATACCCACTAACTTCTTTAAAGTGCTTAATCACTATACTGAAACCTTTAAAAAAACTAAACACTAAAAAAAAACTAATCACATCTGTCAACATTGAAGTTGCTGTTTAGTGGGTAAGTAAGTGTGCAGGATCTTGTGTATTGTATAAATTTGCCCCCAGCAGCAGCCAATTTAAGCATGTTCAGGTGAGCGCAGCCCCCTGGTTTCATATATCTACAGTATCTCACAAAAGTGAGTACACCACTTAAATTTATGTAAATATTTTATTATATCTGTTCACAAGACAACACTGAAGTAATGACACTCTGCTACAATACAAAGTAGTAAGTGTACAGCCTGTATAACAGTGTAAATTTGCTGTCTCCTCAAAATAACTTAACACACAGCCATTAATGTCTAAACAGTTGGCAACAAAAGTGAGTACACCCCTAAGTAGAAATGCCCAAATTGGGCCCAAAGTGTCAATATTTTGTGTGGTCACCTTTATTTTCCAGCACCCCCTCATGAGCATGGAGTTCACCAGAACTTCACAGGTTGCCACTGGAGTCCTCTTCCACTCCTCCATGACAAAATCACTGAGCTGGTGGATGTTAAAGACCTTGCACTCCCCCACCTTCCGATTGAGGATGCCCCACAGATGCTCAATAGGGTTTAGGTCTGGAAACATGCTTGGCCAGTCCATCACCTTTAACTTCAGCTTCTTTAGCAAGGCAGTGGTCGTCTTGGAGGTGTGTTTAGGGTCGTTATCATGTTGGAATACTACCCAGCGGCGCAGTCTCTGATGGGAGGGGATCATACTCTGCTTCAGTGTATCACAGTACATGCTGGCATTCATGGTTCCCTCAATGAACTGTAGCTCCCCATTACTGGCAGCACTCATGCAGACCCAGACCATGACACTCCCACCACCATGCTTGACTGTAGGCAAGACACATTTGTCTTTGTACTCTTCATCTGGTTGCCGCCACACATGCTTGACACCATCTGAACCAAATAAGTTTATCTTGGTCTCATTGGACCACAGGACATGGTTCCAGTAATCCATGCCCTTAGTCTGCTTGGGCACTGAAAGTGGGCTTTCTTGTACATCATCTTTAGAAGAGGCTTCCTTCTGGATGACAGCCACGAAGACCCATTTGACGCAGTGTGCAGTGTATGGTCTGAGCATTGACAGGCTGACCCCCCAGCCCTTCAACCTCTGCAGCAATGCTGGCAGCACTCATATATCTATTTCCCAAAGACAACCTCTGGTTATGACGCTGAGATGTGCACTCAACTTCTTTGGTCGACCATGGCGAGGCCTGTTCTGAGTGGAACCTGTCCTGTGAAACCACTGTATGGTCTTGCCCACCATGCTGCAGCTCAGATTCAGGGTCCTGTAATGGGACAAGTTGAGCTAAAACCAGCTTAAGATCTGAGGCTAATTGAGCTGTTGTCCGTTCTCACCTCTCTTGCTACCTATTTTTCAGTCCAAAGTTTGCTATTTCAAGAATTTTAATCCCCAAAGCAGCATCCCTAAAGCAATATTTCCACATTTCTGGAGCTTAAACAGGAAAATATGGTCCCACAAGCACACTTACTTGATTGTTCCTTATATGGGAAGGTGGGGAAGAAGACCTCCAAGCATTCTTAGAGTATATAAATAAAAATACTTGGGGAGTGAAAATGAACACAACTTGGAGTAAAACACAGGTCGAATTCCTTGATCTTAGCATTTATATAGACTCTGGGAGAGTCAAAACAAAAACACATTTCAAGGAAGTAGACGTGAACAGTTTCATCCTTAAAGAAAGTTGCCATTTGCCTATATGGCTTAAAAATGTACCTTATAATGAATTCAGACGTCTGAGGAGAAATTGTACAGACTTCGAAGTATATAGGGAACAGGCAGATACTGTTAAAAAGAAATTTTTGTCTAAAAACTATAAATGTAACGAAATAGATGATGCTCTGTGCAGAGTTGATAATATAGATCGTACAAATGTCTTAAAGAACAAAGACAAATCACATGCAACAAGACAAGAGACATTTCCAGCAATTATTTTAGATTTTAATAAAGAAAATGTGCAATTAAAAAGAATACTGATGAAGCACTGGCATTTATTGAAAAAAAGATAAAATTCTTGCCAGCAACTTACCAGAAAGACCTAAAATCACTTTTAGGGGGGCACCTAATTTGAAAAGGAAAATAACCAATAGCCATCTAAAAGGAAGTAAGCAAGCAATTACAACAAAAAAGAATGGTTTCTTTTATTGCCTGGAATGTATTGCATGTAAGACAAGTAATAACAAACAGACAAAAGGAGTATTTGAAGTCACAAAAAGTAACTATAAAAAAAAGATGGAATCATGTAAAATAAAAGAACACATCACTTGTCAGAGTACTAATGTGATTTATGTTCTAGAGTGTCCGTGTGGACTTAAATACGTAGGTAGAACCAAGAGAAAGCTGTATGTAAGAATTAGAATTAGAGAACACATGTTAAATATAAAAAAAGGCTATATGCAGCATTCGGTTTCTGCTCATTTTAAACAGCAACATAACTCGGACATGAGTCTTCTGAATTTTAAAGGGTTATGTAAAGTTAATAAGAATTGGAGAGGTGGTGATCCCAATAAACAGTTAGGGATTACCGAAATGCAATGGATATATAAGCTGGATACATTACAACCTAAAGGACTGAATGCTGAATTTGAGCTTTGTCATTTTCTTGGCTAATTTTTTTTATTTTTTTTTATTATTTGTCTGGTAATTTTTAATTTTTAATTTTTAATTTTTATTTTTTTGTATTCTTATTATAATAAGGATAGTATCAAATGTAGAGTCACTATATAGACTAATCATTTTTTAGCTTATTTTTTATTCTGATTTTTTATTCTGATTTGTTTTAAACTGTGGCCGTTATATTTAAACCTGCCTAAAAGGGCGGGTATTATTATAGTAATGCAAACGTACAATATGTATAAATTTTTCGAAGAAGTTGATACAATATGGTAGGAAGATATGAAGAGATGATTCATCGTGTTAACATAATAAAGATTTGATACAATTGTATAGTAAACGGAGGACACTAGCGGTCAGACCGCATCCATTGAAAAAGCTGCGAAGCGGAGAAACGCGTTTGGAGAGGTCTGACTCCTATCAATACTAACCATCATCTGCATCACGAAGAGGACCCACATCCCTTATTTTCTTCTTTTTTTACAGCATTTTGCAACTTGCTGACTCGGGACGCCGAGTTTCTAATAAGGTCTGGACTCTTTCGTTTTGTTTTTTAAATTATTTTAAATGTTTTCTTTTGTTATGAGAGTAAGTCTACTTCACACATTTGTGTGATGGTAGACTATTAATAAATGGAATAGAATTTTAAGTTTTTAAGTGATTACAGTGTACTTATAAGGTTATATACCTGCTAGTTTATATTCATTAGAAGAGAAAGGGTTTTTTATTCATATATTTTATATTATATAGGTTGTTAGGTCCCCTATTTTTCCCTATCTCTTGTTTGATCTTAATCAGCGCTCCACTTTTTGTATTTTTTTATATACTAATTTCCACCAAGCTGACATCTGTTACTTGACAACATGAGCTGAGTGTAAGATTCCTTATAGCCTAGGCCATCTTTATGTAAAGCAACAATTCTTTTTTTCAGATCCTCGGAGAGTTTTTTGCCATGAGGTGCCATGTTGAACTTCCAGTGACCAGTATGAGAGACTGTGAGAGGGATATCACCAAATTTTACACACCTGCTCCCCATTCACACCTGAGACCTTGTAACACTAACGAGTCCCATGACACCGGGGATTAAAAAGGGCTAATTTGGCACAATTTGGACAATTCCACTTAGGGGTGTACTCACTTTTGTTGCCAATGGTTTAGACAGTAATGGCTGTGTGTTGAGTTATTTTGAGGGGACAGCAAATTTACACTGTTATACAGGCTGTACACTTATTACTTTACATTGTAGCAGAGTGTCATTTCTTCAGTGTTGTCACATGAAAAGATCTAATAAAATATTTACAAAAATGTGAAGGGTGTACTCACCTTTGTGATATACTGTAGATATTTGGGAGTCTAGCCAACTCCTTGGTTTTGCACCGCTCCCTGTCACAGGTGCCTCAGTCGAGGTCCCTCTTTAGCCTTGTACTGCAGAGAGCCCCAGATGGAATTTTTTTCCCAAGTAAGTGGTTTCTCATAAGAGCAGACATTAGGCTGTTAAAGTAGGATCTGCCAAAAATGGGGTACATTAACATTGTAGCAGGCTTATGCAATGTATGGTCATATAATGTAACTAAACCCCCCATTAAAAAAACTATTAAATCTGTCAACATTGAAGTTGCTGTTTAGTAGATAAGTGAGTGCGCTGGATCTTGTGTATTATACTGAAACATAAGACACTCATGCTGTGGCTTGTTGAAAAGTTGTGAAGCTTCAAACTGTGAATTGTACAGATATCTCTGTGTTGTGCCCAGCTATGTAAATGATATCTCCGCTCTGTTTGTGGTATGGTTATCTCTTTATTGTACTCAGCTTACCTTTATGTTCTGCCTGGCTTGTTTTATTGTATTAATTTCTGTATATCTTTATTGTGTAGGGAGGAGTAATATTTTGGGTGAGGAGTCTAGCACCCCACCATCTTAAAACTTCGCCAACCACCACTGAGAGATATTGCATAAAAAGATAGTTTTGATAAAGTAGCACATTATGATATAACATTTAAAAATAAATAGTCAATTTCTTTTTTAGTTCCAAGTAATATAACATTAGTAGACAGAGTGTTATAAAGATACATATTTTATATTCATTTACTTTACAGAATAATATGTTCCTGAATTTCAAACTGAAGAAGGCAAGGATTGTTCTAGCAAAAAGGAATACACTTGTATTAATGGTAAGCAATCAAACTCATTTGTTTAGTGTACTCCCTGGGTAGCAAAACTAAGTTTATTTGCTGCAAAATAGAAATATTGTGCAATACCTAAGCTAATTGTTGCACACATTGCTGCCAGATATTCAAAATATTCAAAATAATTTAATAAGTACTCTAGATATAATTATTCTAAAATCTTTATTTATTATCCACACATCAATGATTATCTTTTCTCATTTAACCCCTTAAGGACCGAGGACGGTTCAGGACCGTCATCGGCATTTTCCCCATTGCCGACCGATGACGGTCCTGAACCGTCCTAACGGTCCTAGTTACTTACCTGGTCGCTGTCGTTCCCCCGGTGGCGATCAGCATGGCTCCTGGTGTGGGGAGACTGCCTGCAGCCCAGACAGTCTCCCCACACTGGATTAGGACCCCTGTGGCCATGTGATCGCTCAACACAGCGATCACATGGTCACAATAGGTGTCCATGTGTCTGCCTGCAGGGGGACTGCCTGTGCTGACGGGCAGTCTCCCTGCATGTGTAAAATAAAAAATAAAAAAAAATTAAGTTAATGTTAATTAAAAATAAAAAAATTATATATGTGTATATGTATATGATATATAGACATATATTATATCTATATAATATATGTCTATATATCATATATATAATGCCATACTAAGTGTATTTTTATATTAATATGTAGTTATATTAATATAAAAATACACTTATAATTAAATTACACACGTATATAAATAATATATATAATAACTATATATATTGTATATATATATATATATATATATATATTTTTTTTTTTTTTATAAAATATAAATAAGTAATTTAAATTAAATAAAAAAAATTTTATTCTAACTGTATTTTAAAATTAATATATATATATTTATATCAAAATACACTTAGAATGAATTTGTATATATATCTATGTATATATAAATAAATAAAAATAATATGAAATATACATATGTCCATATACAAAATTACATAAATAATTATATAAATATACACGTAGACTTCAAATATATAAATATGTATGTATATTTAAATTCTACGTGCGTATTTATGTAATATTTTTACATAATTCAGTAATTTAATTGATTGTAATTTGAGGGACCTGCCTGCCAACCCAGGCTGAAAGTCCAGAGAATTTAATTTGCTAGCACAGTATTTTACCCTGTAACGTTCTACGACACCCTAAAACCTGTACATGAGGGGTACTGTTTTACTCGAGAGACTTCGCTGAACACAAATATTAGTGATTCAAAACAGTAAAACATATCACAGCGATGATATTGTCAGTGAAAGTGACTTTTTTTGCCTTTTTCACACACAAACAGCACTTTTACTGATGATATAATTGTTGTGATACGTTTTCCAGTTTTTAAACACTAATATTCGTGTCGAGCGAAGTCTCCCGAGTATCACAGTATCCCCTATGTACAAGTTTTATAGTGTTTTTGAAAGTTACAGGGTCAAATTTAACACTTTATTTTCAGTTTTTTCACATTGAAATTGCCAGATTGGTTATGTTACCTTTGAGAGCGTATGGTAGCCCAGGAATGAGAATTACCCCCATGATGGCATACCATTTGCAAAATAAGACAACCCAAGGTATTGCAAATGGGGTATGTACAGTCTTTTTTTAGCAACCACTTGGTCACACACACTGGCCGAAATTAGCGGTCAATGTGGTTTTTTTACTTTTTTCACACACAAACAAATATGAATGCTTACTTTGGCCAGTGTTTTCGACTAAGTGGCTACTAAAAAAAGACTGGACATACCCCATATTGAATACTCTGAGTTGTCTACTTTAAAAAAAATATGTACATGTGGGGTGTTATTCAGAGATTTATGACAGATAATAGTGTTACAATGTCACTATTGATAAATTTTAAAAATGTATGCTTTGAAACCGCAATATCCTACTTGTACCTATAGCCCTATAACATGCAAAAAAAAGCAAAAAAGCACGTAAACACTGGGTATTTTTAAACTCAGGACAAAATTTTGAATCTATTTAGCAGTTTTTTTCATTCGCTTTTGTAGATGAGTAAAAGATTTTTCAAGTAAAAGTCAAAAAGCATGTATTTTTTTCAATTTTTCATCATATATTTTTATTTTTTTTAAATAAAATACATGAGATTATATAAATAATGGTATGTAAAGAAAGCCCCTTTTGTCCTGAAAAAAAACAATATATAATTTGTATGGGAACAGTAAATGAGAGAGCGGAAAATTACAGCCAAACACAAACACCACAAAAGTGTAAAAATATGCCTGGTCGCAAATGTACAACATCGCAAAAACAGTCCAGTCCTTAAGGGGTTAATCTCAACATATGATTTTTAAAACTGTCTTGTGTTAAAGAAAAAAATAATTTCTACAAAATGTTATTAAAGAAACACTTAGAAATGTATTCACTTTTTGTCTTTCCACGACAATCTTTTTTTTAACCAATATTATTGGTTAAGTAAGGTAGAAAAATAAGTGGAATCAGGTCTGTGATACATATTGACTGTTAAGTAGGGCTTTTTAAAATGTTAACTTTCAATTAAAAAAAATGCCTTGCATTCTATTGAAGTAACATAAAAAGTTGATGAATTAAAAAAGCCCTCTTTAATAAATAAAAGAATACAAAATATTACAGTTATATATGCACATACCAACTAAAGAGTAGGGACAAAAATGGACAGACCACATACAAAAGCTGGTATTGCCTCTCCCTAGCTCTGCTATGCGATCTGTACTGAACTCTATTGTTTAATAGTCAGGTCTATCTGTGACTTACCTGCCAATTTTGTAATTAAAATGTATATATATTTTCTTTATTAAAGATGGCTTTTGTAATTCACTCACAGTTTTGCATTCCTTATGCCTCTTTTAGTTATTATACAAACCCTTTTGCCATTTGCCTTTACATATAATTATTTTTTCTTCTTCATTCAGTATCTGCATGCCACTATTTTGTTTTCCTCTGTCCAAAAGATTTGCAGATTTCCATTTTGTCAAATTGTTTTGACTGATGGATTGTGGGTAAATTAGACTTACAAAGAAAATCTGCCTATTACAAAATATATCCAATTATCACAAGGGAATTGAGAGACAAATTGGATTAATTAAAAAAAAAACCTGCAAAATATCAGTGCAACTTTAATCATTCAGTTCTTATTCAATTATATATGCAGTTCCCTCAGCAATCCTGATTTCCACAGGACAGTCCGATTTCTGGATCCTGTATTAGGGAACTGTCCTCAGGCAGCATAATGCGAGCGCATCATTACATAGTTACATATCTGAAAAGAGACTTGTGTCCATCAAGTTCAGCCTTCCTCACATATGTTTTTGCTGTTGATCCAAAAGAAGGCAAAAAACCCAGTCCGAAATGCTTCCAATTTTGCAACAAACTAGAAAGAAAATTCCTTCTTGACCCCAAAATGGCAGTCAGATATCTTCTTTGATCAAGCAGTTATCACCCCACTAATTAGAAATTATATCCATATGTTACATTTTTGCAAGTATTTCTCCAATTGCTGTATAAACATCTGTATGGACTCTGATAAAACCATATTTTCAGGCAGAGAATTCCATATCTGTATAGTTCTTACTGTAAAAAAAATCCTTTCTATTGCCTTAGCTTAAATCTTCTTACTTCCCGCCTAAATGCATGACCTTCTGTTCTATGTAAAACCCTGTTTATGAATAGATTTCAAGATAATGGTTTGTACTGGCCCCAAATATATTTGCATAATGTTAGCATATCCCCTCTGAGGTGCAGTTTTACCGAACTAAAGAGATTTAATTTTTTTTTTACCTTTCTTTATAACTAAAATGCTCTATTCCTTTTATGAATTTTGTAGCTCATCTTTGCACTTTTTCTAGTACCATGATATCCTTCTTTAGAACAGGTGTCCAAAATTGCACAGCATATTCAAGGTGTGGTCTTAACAGCAATTTATAAAGAGACAGAATTATATTTTCATCCTGAGAATTTATGTCCCTATTTACACATGACAAAACCTTACTGGCCTTAGCAACTGCAGATTGACATTGCATATTGCTGCCTAGTTTGTTTTCTATAACAATTCCCAAATCCTTCACGTGTGTTGTTATCCCTAATTCAATACCATTTAGGGTGTAAGTTGCTTGTACATTCTTGACCCCGAAGTGCATAACTTTGCATTTTTCTACATTAAATTTCATCTGCCATTTTAGTGCCCAGGCTCCCAATCTATCTATATCCCTCTGCAGTAAAGCAATATCCTGCTCACATTTTATTACTTCACAAAGTTTTCTGTCATCTGCAAACACTAAAACATGGCTTTCAATGCCTATTTCAAGATCATTTATAAATATGTTAAATAGAAGCAGTCCCAAAACAGAACTCTAAGGGACACCACTTAACACTTTTGTCCATCTTAAAAAATTACCATTAATGACAACTCGTACTCTATGCTTTTTTTGAAAATCTGTTTTCATTGTACTTGGATATAAATAAGAAATATAATGAAAGAGAAGGCACGCAGGCCTTGCTACGGATTATAAAATATAAAGATCAATACCTTAAATATCACATCTTTCAATTATAACAGAAGCATTACATGGAGTATATATCCCTGGGATCATTTTCAAATTACATAACTTTTGTGATAGGGGGAATAGCTGCCATTCAGCATAACCATGTTAACCTTCTCCCAAGATTTGTCGATATCCCCATCTACCCAAGAACAAGAATATTCAGTGTGACGAAAGTAGTCTTGTCACTGGCTTTTGGAGGGGCCTGCTGGCCAGCCTCTTGCCTCGGGGCTATGGGTCCTGCAATATACATTGCCCAATGTACTTTAAAAAGCTCTGTTCATGTGAAGTATGTACTTTTGTACTCCAGACAGAGAGACCGACCGTTAGCCCTAATTCTCTGGAACTGTTTTGGGCATTGTACCATGTGCACGGTGGATCAAAACTATGACTTCCAGGAAATTCCTGAACCCCTGAACCAATCTGGGTGATTTTTGAATATGTTGTTCATCCAGATCAGGGCTATCAGGGGATGTTGGGATATGTTGTATTATGGGGTACTTATTGGACTTTGTAAAAATGTGTGTTTTTTCTGCCTGGGGATAATTAAGCTAATGCATTAACTACCTTAATTATATCACAGGCAGAGGGGAGGGATTGTTTATTGTATGTGGGAGTGTCATTCATTGTTACATTGTTTTTATTGGTCTGTACATTTTGTAATTTGGTGCCTCATCAGGTCCAAGGGGTGTTCCCCAGGCCTGGTAATTATATGTAAATCCAACTTGTACCAATACACATTCAGACATCTTCACCCTCAATACTGAGTTCTGTCTATTACTCAGTACCATTGGATAATCACTAGCTCTTGTAAGAGCTGTTCCTGTTACACTCTCCTGGAGGAGAGATCTTTCCCACATGGTTCTGGATGTCAGCAGTTGGTCCAGGGTGGGAGGAAGATGACGAGATTCCAGTTAAGCTAAGGCTGTTGCGAAGTCTGCGGTGCTGATGGTGTCCGGTGCGGCGCTTATAGTCCTAAGCGTCCGCTAGGAAGCATCCGTTGACGGAGGTGCCCAGTCGGGGTGCCAGGTGGTCCGTTATATTAATCTAGACCAATTTATTTAAGTTTGAAGACTTACCTATTGTGAGGAACCGTATCAAATGCCTAGATGAAATGCCTAGATCAACTAGATGCGTACTTGCAAAAACAGAATATTCAAGGATATAATTTTTCAATTAAGGGTAATAGCTTCCTGATCCAAGGATTAATCTGACTGTCATTCTGGGGTCAAGAAGGAATTTTTTTCTTAGTTTGTTACAAAATTGGAAGTGCTTCAAACTGTTTTTTTTTTTTTTTTTTACTTCTTTTGGATCAACAGCAAAAAACAAATGTGAGGAAGGCTGAACTTGATGGATGCAAGTCTCTTTTTAGCTATGTAACTATGAATACTATCCGATAATAGCCCTTCAAATATTTTCCCAGTCACAGAAGTTAAGCTCACAGGTTTATAATTTCCAGGCAAGGATTCTGAACCCTTTTTAAATATAGGAACAACATCTGCCTTCCTCCAATGCTCCAGTACAATACCTAAAACAAAAGAATCATTAAAGATTAAATACCAAGGTTCACTTATATCCTCACTTAGCTCCTTAAGTACTCGTGGGTGAATACCGTCAGGCCTTGGAACTTTATTTAAATTAATTTTCTTTAACTGCTGTAGCACCTTGTCTCGACTCCAATCACAAGTTATCTGCAAGTTTTTTTGCAGCTATAATTGCAATAGACATGCTCGTGCCGTGAATGGGCACTAGAGCTTTGTAGAGAACACTTGAGCAGCACTATTTGCAAGGTCGTGAAGGTTAGGGCTGGCTATGACAAACACTTGTTTATAACAACTAAACATGTGCAATTCGTTTCATTCCGAATGTACATTCGTACGAATTTCATGTCAATCGGCTGCTTACGAATGTCCGAAGTGCCGAGGTGTTGAAGTGCTGAAGTGATTCTGATTTCTGAAACGTGGCAAAACAAAAGAGAGGGAGGGAAAATTACATGAATGATGACAGGAATCTTGACCAATAAGCTAATTCCTTTTGTGCAATTACATCATATCCTGTACGCGTCACATCGCAGCTGCCAGCGGACCCTGATGGACGTGCGAGGGAGTTGTGCTGCAAGAGTTAATACTTTGCTCCCTCGCTTCCTGGCATGGGATGGGATGTTTGTCCCATGCAGTCTCTACTGCGCATGACTGCATCGGACAAACATCCTTAGCCAATTGTAGACATGTGCAATTAGTTTCGTTCCGAATGTACATTAGTACGAATTTCATGCCATTTGGACATTCAGATTATTACTAATGTCCGAAGTGCCACAGTGCAGAACCAAACCGAATGCCATTGGTCCGAATTGCCGAAGCAGGCAAATTTTTTTACTCACTCTAATTTCTGAACCGAACCAAATTTTTTGCCCATGTACATCCCTAGTAACAACTGCATATCCAATAACAGATTTCTGCGATCACATGAGTAGGGACCCTTTATACAACTTCAAGGAGTTATAAGTACATGGATAAAAATAGAAATACACTATATAGTGCAGATGGTAATTCACAAATGGTATATATATTGGATAATATACATTGATGCCATCACATTACTGGATGATAAGCAAAGTTTCATGACAAGCACAACTGAATGATTCTCTGCTGATTTAAGCTTTATTGGAAGACCTATCATATACTATGTTTCTCAGCACATTGCCAAGGAATATCTTGAACTTTAAATGTTTGAGACCTGGTGTTAATAAATAGATAAGAATTGTATGTACTGGTAGCTATGTGCCAGCAACAGTGTATAACTAAGCATTGTGTTCCACTGTATATTATAGCCAGCTTTTTGTAAATTTACAGGGCAATATCATTGATATATACTAATGTTGACATGCCTCTTAGCTTGTTCCCTAGTCCTGCACAGTGACACAATTTGATTAGATTATACTATATGTGTCACTATACTGGCTGGCAACATAATTTTATAATTTGTTTTTGTTATGTTATGAACCTCATGAAAAAAAAAAAAAAGACAGAATTCTGCCGTAGAGATCAGACACATAGGTTAGCCACATATCATACCTGCAGATTTCCCCACACCTGAGGCATGCATGAATATCTTGGTATACCACCAATGCTATTGAATAGCAATGGGCATCCATCTATACACGTATTGGTAGGCTGCAGAAATATTAATTAAATGATATGTGCATAAAAAACTACTCAACATTATTTGTTTAAATACAATTTAATTTAAATTAAACTCACAGTAAGAAGTCTAAGAAAACTGAATACCATTATATACAAACTAATTCTAAGGTAGAAGCAAAATAAATTGCATAATTATCTGCAGTTTCTTAGCTATTTAAGTAATTATTAAACTGTAGTTATAGACCTAGGCACAATTATTTTTTTTACAATGTGTAATAGACAACGTGATTGAATAATTACAAAATATTTTGATGTGAGCTGTCTTTATTCCTAAATTCATCATTAATTATTTATTCATAGAAATGTCACTTTTATTTGTATTTTAGAAGCATAAAACATACAATGGTTGAAATAAATATAATGTGCTTTTCACAGTTTGCTACAATCTTTACTTTCTTTTCAGACATTATTTTTTTGCCAGGAAATATTTGTTAATTATTCTAATTGTTAAAGAAGCTGTTAAAATTAAATATAGTGCTATCAATATTTGCAATGGACACATATTTGTGCAAAAAAAGCAAAGCACAGGGATACATTTACAAAAAATACTTAATGCAGAATACCCTATATGCAGGATATGCTATGGAAAAACACTATTTGATTTTGTAAATTATCTGGTCAGGTACAGGAAATCTACTTAAACCCCTTCATTACTGAGCTTGTTTTGTTTGGAAAAATATTAGCATAATATTTTTTTTGAGGCAAGTGATGCATAGCTAACATATAAACATATTATGTTATATTGCTGTCCTGGTAAATATAAAAAATCAATTATTTACACATTATTTATGTTTGCTTCATTTTACATCATTCATAAAAAAAAAAAAATTGGGGAAATAAATGCTTTAGATAGTATGCAGTGTCCTTTATTTTGGAATGTTTCATAAAAGGGCTAAAATGTTAATATAAACGCAAAACGTTTTTTTTTCCTCACACACTGTAGATGTGCCAAAATAGACAAATAATAATGGTCAAATACCTTGCTTACTGGGATTTGTAAGGACCCTCAAGGCATTACTAGCAGTGCAACCTATAGCAGTAGAATATAAAAAGAATGTAAAATTAATGCCTGCTATTGTCCACATACAGTAAAAACTGTTCTAAATAAAGAAAGTTTTTTTTTTTTTTTTTTACATGATAGAGCAATCATTATCAATTTCTGGACTGCTAATGTAATGCTAACAGTGAGTGGAATGGTAGAGTCCATGCAATGCTTTTCCTCCCTGACTGTAAGGATAATTTTCTTATACCACTCCCTCTAGCATGTCCCACTCCCTCTAGCATGTAAGCTCATTGAACAGGGCCCTCAACCCCTCTGTTCCTGTGTGTCCAACTTGTCTGGTTACAACTACATGTCTGTTCGTCCACCTATTGTAAAGCTCTGCAGAATTTGACGGCGCTCTATAAATATCATCATAATAATAATAATAATAATGATAAGACCTGCTGTTAGTCAAACAAGACTTTCACATTAACAAAAAACAAATGTTAGACAGAACAAATGAAAAAAAGGTGTTAACAAAAAAACATCTGCTCAGAACAAAATATGCAGAGGATCCCTAAAAAGTGGGATGGGAGCTGGAAACAAAATAACGATCAGTGATTAATTCATGAAGCACTTTCTCCTACCGAGCAGGTGAACCTCCATTTTCCTAACAGTGTTTGCTTTAACATTCAATGAACCCAAATAAGGGTAATGTCTTGACATCCCTATCAAAGAAAGCAGAAATCCAAACAGAGGCTATGTCAGCAATTACAGTGAAAGTAGGCAATATAGATGAATTTGTTAGACAATCAGAGAATACCGTGTCCACAATGTCCTTGTGTGAGATATCACAGACAGGGAGTTTAGTTTCTTTTTGGAGAGGCATTCTACTACCAGATCCTTTTGAGCACACAGCTTTGTTAGCAAAGGATTGAGACAGAACACTAGAAAACTTAGAATAAACACAAGCATACTATGAAACATTTACCAATGCATGACTATCCTGTAAGGCTAAATGCCTAAACAAATTATTATTTTGAAAATGAAATGAAAGAACTACTGTTCTAGTCATATCTAGCAATTGTGCTAACTAACAATATAAATACCATTTCTTTTTTTATTTACTTGTATGACTTTTAATTAGGCAGTGTTAGCAAACATTTAAATATATATATATATATATATATATATATATATTACAACCTAAATAAAATAATGTGCTGGCTTATCTGTATTGTTAAGGTCATCTCAGAGTTTTGTCTGGTATAAGCACAGAAAAAAAACTTTCTTTTTTCTAATTGTTAATTACATAAACACATTTTGTTAGTTGTTATTACATTCATTTAAAAACTATAATAGAAAGGTTAATAGAAGATAAAAATAAATTAAATGATCCCTAAAAAAAAATCAGCTGATTCTCAGTTCAGTTGTTTTCTCAATTCTCAGTGAGCCCAGAGGCAACATAAAATGTCTTGTGTTGTAGAAAAAGTTTTCCATAGAGTCTAGTTCACTGAAACATTATCAAACAACCCTTGAGGCGAACATCCGGGCTTTACTCATTTAATATCTTTTGAAGTGAATAAAGGCTACAATAAAACTGTATTAGGGTTGCAGCGCTGGTGATGGACTGGACTTTATTAGTAGATTGATGAAGTACACTTCGTCCGTTATCAATGGTTGACTGTACAGTTATTTTTTACCTATGATGAGAAAACAAACTAAATGGTTCATTAGTAATATACATATTCCTTCTTAATCTAAAAAATAACATACATTTTGCTAGAAAACCTGTAAATGAAAGAATATTCCCACCAAAATGTTATAGATTACAAAATTCAGATTCTTTTTAAATATGTTCAGAGATTTTCATTCTTGTAATAAGAAACAGTTTACATATTAGGAAATACAGGCTAATATAAAAGTAGAGGTAGCTTGGCTGATTTGTCATTATTGTTTGTCATTATAGATGCAAAGCATAGAAACATAGAATGTGACGGCACTTAAGAACCATTTTGCCCATTTAATATGCCCAATTTTCTTAATAATTTCATTAATACCTGGCCTTATGCCTATCCCGCACATGCTTAAACTCCTTCACTGTGTTAACCTCTACCACTTCAGCTGGAAGGCTATTCCATGCATCCACTACCCACTCAGTAAAATAATACTTCCTGATATTATTTTTAAACCTTTGCCCTTCTGATTTTAAGACTATGTCCTCTTGTTGTGGTAGTTTTTCTTTACTGTGTTAATTCCTTTTATGTATTTAAATGTTTCTATCATATGACCCCTGTCTTGTCTTTCCTCCAAGCTAAACATGTTAAGATCCTTTAAACTTTCCTTGTAAGTTTTATCCTGTAATCCATGAGCCAGTTTAGTAGCCCTTCTCTGAACTCTTTCCAAAGTATCAATATCCTTCTGGAGATACGGTCTCTAGTACTGCGTACAATACTCCAAGTGAGGTCTCACAAGTCACCAAGCATTCTGCTAGCATTTCCTGCTGCTCTATTACATTGTCTGCCTACCTTTAAGTCATCTGAAATAATTACCCCTGAATCCCTTTACTCAGATGTTAAGGTTAGGACTCTATCAAATATTGTATACTCTGCTTTGGGAATTTTACTTCCAATATACATTATCTTGCACTTCTCCATATCAAATGTCAGCTGCCACAACTCTGACTATTTTTCTAGTTTACCTAAATCATTTGCCATTTGGCTTATCCCTCCTGGAACATCAACCTTCTCCAATATCACTAATAAAAATATTTAATAATATTTAATAATAAGAGAATGGGTCCATATACAGATCCCTGAGGTACCCCACTGGTAACATGATCATGCTTCAAAAACACTCCATTGACACTCTCTGCTGCCTGACACTCAGCCACTGCCTTACCCATTCACAATGTTGGAATCCAAACATAAAGATTTTAAGGTTTATTGATAAGCCTTCCATGTGCAACAGTGTCAAAAGCCTTACTGAAATCTAAGTAAGCAATATCTACTGCACCACCCTGATCTATTATTTTAGTTACCCAATCAATAAAATCAATAAGATTAGTTTGGCATGATCTCCCTGAAGTAAACCCATGTTGTCTCTGATCTTGAAATCCACTACTGAAGTAATCCACTAGTGAAGTAACTTTTTTGTGAATAGGCACAACATTCGCTAACTTCCACCCTAAATTCCAACATTCGCTAATTAACCATTAATCAATAGCAAACACCTAGCTAATCAAATCAAATGCTTTACTGAGTGCTCACTTCCTTTCAGTCCGGCCGGGAACAGGTAACTGAATCTCCTGTACCACGCGGTACCCGGCTGGACTGACAGGACGAAGAGGAGCTTGGCCACCCACTCTGTACAGGGAAGGGGATGTGAGAAGGAGGGAGGGGGGGGGAGTAAAAAGAATGAAGGGTGGTGGTGGGAGGGGTGTAAAAATGGAGGGCGGGGAGTAAAAAAAATGGGTGGGGAGTAAAAGAATGGAGGGTGGGGAAGTAAAAAATAAATGGGGAGTAAAAATTGGGGTGATTAAAAGGAATGGAGGGGGTTTAAAAAGATGGGGATTAAAAAGAATGGGGAGTAAAAAATTGGGGTGAGTAAAAAATATGGAGGATTAAAAATAATGGGGATTAAAAGAATGGGGGTATTAAAAAATGGAGGGGAGATTAAAAAGAATGGAGGGGGGGATTAAAAAGAATGGAGGGGGGATTAAAAAGAATGGAGGGGGATTAAAAGAATGGAGGGGGATTAAAAGAATGGGATTAAAAAGAATGGAGGGAGAGGGGGGGATTAAAAAAGAATGGAGGGTGGGATTAAAAAAGAATGGAGGGGGATTAAAAAGAATGGAGGGGAGATTAAAAAGAATGGAGGGGGGATTCAAAAAGAATGGAGGGGGGATTAAAAAAGAATGGAGGGGGGATTAAAAAGAATGGAGGGGGGAGTAAAAAGAATATATCGCAATTAGCCTCTTGTGTGCAAGACCAGCAGGCATGGATTATATGCCCAAACAGCCTGGCACATACCTGGTCTTTAAATGCTATTTCAGATTATCATTATTTAAAGGACCACTCTAGGCACCCAGACCACTTCAGCTTAATGAAGTGGTCTGGGTGCCAGGTCCAGCTAGGATTAACCCATTTTTTCATAAACATAGCAGTTTCAGAGAAACTGCTATGTTTACAAATGGGTTAATCCTTCCTCCAATACCTCTAGTGGCTGTCTCATTGACAGGCGCTAGAGGCGCTTGCATGATTCTCACTGTGAAAATCACAGTGAGAGCACGCAAGCGTCCATAGGAAAGCATTGTAAATGCTTTCCTATGCGACCGGCTGAATGCGCGCGCAGCTCTTGCCACGCGTGCGCATTCAGCCGAATGGGAGGAACGGAGGAGGATCGGAGGAGGAGAGCTCGCCGTCCAGCGCTGGAAAAAGGTAAGTTTTTACCCCTTTCCTCTCCCCAGAGCCGGGCGGAAGGGGGACCCTGAGGGTGGGGGCACCCTCAGGGCACTATAGTGCCAGGAAAACGAGTATGTTTTCCTGGCACTATAGTGGTCCTTTAATGTCTTGCTGTGTAGCTCTGTCTGCTCACTGTACATTATGGCTAATTTTTATTTGGTGTGCATTGGAAGAGGGGTAATCTTATACGGCGAGTATATCCCAAACTCTATATTTTAACTGGAAAAGTTGGGGGTCGTCTTATACGCCCAGTCGTCTTATACGCCGGAAAATACGGTAATCTAGGATAGTACTGAAACTATTTTAACATTACACTAAAATCACCATGGAAATCTTTCTCTATTTTACAGTCACAAATAGGATATCTAAATAAACCTCACAGTCACATTTGGTTCTGAATGTATAGGTGGAATCAGTCTGATGTGCCTTGGATACATAGTTACATTGCTGAAAAGAGACTTGTGTCCATCAAGTTCAGCCTTCCTCATTTGTTTTTTGCTGTTGATCCAAAAGAAGGCAAAAAAAAACCAAAACACTGAAGCACTCCAATTTTGCAACTAACTAGGAAAATAATTCCTTCTTGATCCCATGTAGTCAGATTAATCCTTGGATCAAGAAGCTATTACCCTACATTGAAAAATTATGTCCTTTAATATTCTGTTTTTGGAAGTATGCATATAGTTGATGTTTGAACATCTGCATGGACTCTACCATTCCACTCACTGTATGGATAAAACCACTTGTTCAGGCAGATAATTCCACATCCTTATTGTTCTTACAGAAAAAAAACAACTTTTCTTACCTTAGACAAAATCTTTTTTCTTCCAGTCTAAACACATGACCTTGTGTCCTATGTAAAGTCCGGTTTGTGAATAGATTTTCACACAGTGGTTTGTATTGGCCCTGGATATATTTGTATAATGTTATCATATCCCCTCTGAGGCGACATTTTTCTTCATAGCTGATATGTTCCATTCCTTTTATTAATTTTGTAGCCCGACTCTGCACTTTTTCTAGTGCCATAATATCCTTCTTTAGAACAGGTGCCCAAAATTGCACAGCATATTCAAGATGTGGTCTAACCAGTGATTTTATAAAAAGGCAAAATGATATTCTCATCCCGAAAATGAATGCCCATTTTCATGCATGACAATACCTTACTGACCTTAGCCACTGCTGATTGACATTGCACATTGTTGCATAGTTTGTTGTCTATAGCATTTCCCAAATGTTGTTATCACTAATTCGCTTCCATTAAGGATATACGTTGCTTGTGCATTCTTTACACCTAAGTGCATAACTTTGCATTTTTCAATATTAAATTTCATCTGCCATTTGAGTGCCCAGTCCTCAATCTAAATCACTCTGCAGCAAAGTAATATCTTACTCACATTGTATTACTTTACAGAGTTTTGTTTCATCTGCAAACATTGAAACATGACTTTCAATGCTTTTTTCAAGATCATTTATAAACATGTTAATTAAAAACGGTCCCAGAACAGAACCCTGAGGGACACCACTTGCCACCTCTGTCCAGCTTGAAAATGTATCATTAATGAAAACTCGTTGTACTCTATTTTTAAGCCAATGTTCTACCCAAGAACAAGAATTTTCATCTAGACCGATTTCTTTGAGTTTGAACACTAATCTATTGTGTGGAACTGTATCAAATGCCTTGGCAAATCCAAATAGATCACTTCCACTGCACCACCCTGATCTATACTTCTACTTACTTCTTCGTAGAATACAATCAAGTTAGTTTGACATGACCTGTGCTTCATAAATAGTGATGTCCCGAATGGTTCGCCGAACGGTTCGCCACGGACGGCGAACATATGCGGTAAACTTTGACCCTGTACCTCACAGTCAGCAGACACATTCCAGCCAATCAGCAGCAGACCCTCCCTCCAAGACCCTCCCACCTCCTGGACAGCTCACTAAGAATGCAGCTTCACAATGAATGTAAAATGGATGCTGTCCAGGAAGTGGGAGGGTCTGGGAGAGAGGGTCTGCTGCTGATTGGCTGGAATGTGTCTCCTGACTGTGAGGTACAGGGTCAAAGATTACCGTATATGTTCGCCGTCTGTGGCGAACCGTTCGGGACATCACCATTCATAAACCATGCTGATTTTTGCTGATAACCATGTTCTTCTAAAGGAATGCTTGAATATTATCCCTTAATAACCTTTCAAATACTTTTCCAGCCACAGAAGTTAAGCTTTCAGGTCTATAATTTCCAGGCAAGGATTTTGAACCCTTTTTGAATATAGGAACCACATCAACCTTCCTCCAATCCTCCGGAACACTTCCTGAAAGAAAAGAATCTTGAAAGATAAAAAACAGAAGTTCACTTATTTCTACATTTAGTTCCTTAAGTACTCGGACCTTCAGGCCCTGGAGCTTTGTTTATATTAACTTTCTTTAGTTGCTTCAGCACCTTGTCTTGAGTTAACCAATTACAATTTTTCTGCAAGTTTTTACCAGCAATAACTTGCACATCTATTGCCATGGGTTCTTCCTTAATACATACAGAGGAGAAATAGTTATTTTAAATTTCTGCCTTTTCCCGGTCTTCATTAATTAACACCCCCATCCCAGTTTTTAGTGTACCTACACTTACATTTTTTGTTTTTTTTAGAATTTATGGACTTAAAAATTCTTTGGGATTGGTTTTGCTTTCTTTGGCTATCATTTTTCATTTTGAAGTTTAGTGAATCTAACCGCTGTTTTGCACAGATTATTGGCTTCCTTATATCTTTTATAAAATGTCTCTGATTTGTCCGATTTAAATGCTTTAAATGCCCTTTTCTTATTTTTAATCTCTTGTTTTACTTCTCTACTAAGCCACATTGGTTTCAATTTGTTTCTTTTATATTTATTACCCAATGATACATACTGAGAAATGTACCTTTCTAATAATGGTTCTCTCTGTAATGGCACAAGTGAGCAATACCTATTTGAGTACCTGAGCATGGATTTACCGAAGGACAAGCTACTGAGTTCCTCTAAGCTTTTGTCCATTCTCAGAGTTCTCTTATTTTCTTTTTTCTTTTTTGCAATGTTTTCACTCGGCTCGCCCCAAGTTAAAAGGATAATCCAGATGTGGACCCAATGCTCACTGTGCCTAGAGGGGTATCTCTCATGCAGACAGATTTTGCTGGTATTTCAGTTCTGGACTGCCCGTATGGCATGGCTGCTAGTGTGGTCCAACACGCAGAAACTATGTAAGCATATACATAAAAAAGGAAAGGACAGAGCGTAAACCGGACCTTAGAATGGCCGGACTAATACGCTAGAGATAGAGAATGGTCAAAGGGAAAGCCGAGGTCAAGGAAGCCAAAAATACTCAGATACCGTTTAAACAAGCCAAGTCAGGGGAACCAGAATTCGGAATAACCAGGGAAAAGCCAAGATCAGGATACCAGGAAGTAATATTCACAAAGATAAACGCACTCTCGGGAACCAGGAACAGGAAACCACGACAGGACAAGGAACTGGAATGAATTAGGGATTTAAATATCCCTCTTTGGGCTCTGATTGGTCAGAGGGTGACCTCTGACCCCAGAACGTGCGCATGCATTGACATTGTGACGTCATGCGCACGTCCGTATAAATTTGAGGGGCGGAGCTTGTGGTGTGCACGACCACATGGTCAGGGCCATCTTTGATTTGGGTGCAACGCCCAGAAGATGCGGAGTAGCGGTTCCCGGCTCGCCGGCGAGCAGATAAGCTCACAGTATTTACTCAGAGTTCTCATATTATTTGTTTTTGTTGCAATGCATTCTGGGTTCAACCTAATTTTATAATCCAACACAATATAACATACAACAACAACTATATTACTTTAGAACTTATTCTGAGAACAATAATCTATATGATAACACAATCATGTATCATAGAAAATGTAACAAAGAAAGTTTCTTTAAACGTCAGAATATTATTTCTATAGTAGATGATGAAATCGGGGTAATGGACAATTTATTTATTGGCTAAAAGAATGTATTACCAACAAATGCAATAACTCAACATAACATAAGGAAATCCTACCGGTATTTACAAGATTAATTGTTTTGATTAATATCTGAATGTCAGAAAATAAATTTATATAATTTATAGCTAATTAATTATTGCATATTTTCAGTCTGAGCTGCAGACTATTTTCCCCAACAGGAATACACTATTTGAAATGTTAAATCAGATAATGTACACTCTTCTATAAAATATAAACATTATAAACATCAATCATAGCTCAATATAAAGAATTAAGAAAATAAACATTCTGGGACGTGACCAACATCTAATACAACTTTGTCATCAAATAATATCTTTATCAGACATTATGTGGCACTCAAATATAATGCAGTATCTTATAATTTTACAAGGAAGATAATACAAATACCCCTATATGCGATCAGAGACACTGAAAATATAGCCTGACTGACCACAAGACCTCCAGACTTACAGGGAAGCCAGAAAGTAAACAATCTTTTATCTCAATTATAAAATTTGCTTAACTTTGTAGGACAGATAGTATTTAATATTCTTAGCTTGTAAGGCCAATAAATTATATTTTTATATATAAATATGAAAGGCTGCTATTCATCTGTTTACACTACTTCCATATAACTAACATCATAAAACATTCTCCTTTCAAAACACAATAATGCAAAGATATTTTCACTTTCTTTAACTTCTTCACAAGCATCCTGTGCATAGTTTCTCTTCTAGAAATGTAAAAACTTTACAGCTCTATTCTTTATAATGCCACAAACACTTTTCTCTTTGCTTTATACATGCAATACGAGACACAGGTTTCAAAAGGCCTTAACACAGTGAACTGCTTTCAAATCTCTACATAATGCTGCTCCCACCTATCTATCCTCCCTTATACACAAGCATGTCCCGTCTAGGCCCTTACAATCTGCCGAAGACTTACGTCTATCTTCTGTCCGTACTCCCACCTCTGATGCTCACCTTCAAGATTTCTCGAGGGCTGCACCGTTCCGTTAGATGCTCACCCAGTCTCCACTCCTTCAAAAAATCATTAAAAACCCACTTCTTCATAAAAGTGTATCAATTAAACTGTTAATAGCTCCTGACTGATTCCTCTTCTGAAACTGTCACTAGTCTAATACTATCCTTACCTTTTTATGTCATTTTACCCCACTCCCTCTAGCATGTAAGCTCATTGAGCAGGGCCCTCAACCCCCTCTGTTCCTGTGTGTCCAACTTGTCTGGTTACAACTACATGTCTGTTCGTCCACCCATTGTAAAGCGCTGCGGAATTTTATGGCGCTATATAAATATCATAATAATAACAATAATAATAATAATAACAACAACAACAACAACTGTTAAGTGAATGCTTATTTCTAAATACAAGGAGTCAATCCACATTTATTCACATAAATTCCAGACATATCTACACTTGTTCTGCTTAAAGGTGGGTACCCATAACACATATCACACATTCATTGTCTCACTTACACATTGTATTTTTATGAAATTACAGATTCTACAGTTCAAGCGAATGCAAAAGTCTGAAAGCAGAAATGATCAAAAGATTCCGCTGCAAGTGTAAATTACATTACGTTAATACAATCAAAGAACAAATTATCAGAGCTTATAAATCAGCAGGATCTCTTGGTGGGGCAGAATAATTCAATACACTTTATATATCACCCCTGAGTGGCCACACCACCTAGACCTAAATAATCAAATAAAGGTTAAGTATATATGAACAATAAGTTCACTCTTGAGTGGCCCCATCACTCAGACTTGAAGGCACAGCATTCGTGTTTCAACTCAGTACAGTTCAAGATGGACTCATCCGGAGCATGAGACCCACTCAAGGATATCCATGCCAGAAAAAGACCCCAAATTTGTTGAACTTTTCCTATGTTTACACCTTCTCTATTATTTCTAAGTCCAAGGATTGGTCCACATCTACTCTCTGCCGCACCTATATTCAGGATCTCAGATTACCTAAACATGTTTATACATTCATTTATAATTTGTTTTTGCTGCTGTATAACAAGCAGCAAGTTTGGCAGGCTTATTTAAATAAACAAGTTAATTCAATAGCCACTAAGTTAACTCCTTCCCGACCGCGGACATATCAGGTACGTCTGGCAAAAAATGGTCCATAATGACCTTGGACGTACCTGGTATGTCCGCAGCTATTTTGAGTGCTGGAATCTCTGATAGTATTGCAGTGATGTTCTGCATGTGCTGAGTGCCTCGAGAGGTCCTGGCACTCAGTGAATATATAATAATATATATATAAAAAAAATATATAACATAAATAAAATGATCAATATTAACCCCCCCTTTCTAAAGGCAGTTAATCATAGGGCTTCTGGGGGTGTCCCTAGAGTGCCTCATCATAAGGGGCAGGCTGGGGTCATCCAATCACAGCTTGCCCCATTAGCAATTTCATCCCAAGTGTGTTCCCCATTTCTCTGATTAGTGTGGATATGCCTCCCTCTCTTCACTTGTGTTTTAGTGAGAGAGGGAGAGAGATCTGTGGTTTAGCTAGAGAGATTTAGGTATTTTTAGGTAGGGATTTGTAAAATCTTGAGACCCAAAGGCTCTTTTCAGAGCCATTAACCCCTGTCTTGCCAGTGATCACTATAATCACTGGCTCTTGCACAGCAGCACTTTTTTGCTGTTTGTGCATTTTTTTTAGGGGTTCATTTTTTTGTGATTTTTTTTTTGTGAGACCAAAAGCTCTTTTCAGAACAATTAACCTCTGTCCTGCCAGTGATCACTATGCAGATCACAGGCTCTTGCACAGCAGCACTTATTTTGCTGTCTGTTCATTTTTTTAGGGGTTAATTTTTTATCAGACTTTTTTTTTGTGACAGGTCACTAAGTAAAGCAATTGTGATCATGTCACATGGGTCACGGAAGTCAACCAGCGCTGAGCAGTCATATGCCCCCCCCTTGCGCTAGAGTCTGACGCTTCTATGTCAGACTCCGACCCTGATTTTCACCCTGCCAGGTGCTCAGATACATCATCACTAGATACAGTGTCTGATGATAGTGATGTATTTAGTGATGTTGTATCTGTGCCTGCTAGTCCCCCTGCCAGAAGAAGACCTGCTGCTCCAGCTGGCAGAACTGCTGAGGAGTGGGTAGTGACTCATCGCCAGAGGCCAGACATTAATTTGGATGTCACAGGATTTAGCCCTCAGCAGTTTATGGAAGTGTTTCTGGGCGATGATGTATTGGGGAACATTGTCACCCAAACTAATTTATATGCCCATCAATTCCAAGCTGACTCTTTTTTGGCAAAGCAGCAATGGGCCCCCATCGATGTGCCAGAATTTAAAAGATTCTGGGCATTGACTATGCTGATGGGCATCATAAAGAGTGTACGAGGGAAAGGATAGCCACCTTGACCCTTCAGGTTGCCCAGAACATATAGGAACCAGTGGCAAGATTGTCTGGGACCTGATATTCCCCCTGATGAACAAAGGGTACCACTTGTATACTCACAATTTTTATAGAAGTGTCCCTTTGTTCAAGCTACTGTACTGTTTTGATACAGTAGCTTGCGGCACAATCAAAAAGAACAGCACAGGTTTCCCAGGACAATTTGCACGCACCCGGCTACGAAGGTGAGAGACCTCACCTCTGCGCCAAGAGAAGCTGTTGGCAGTTAAGTACAGAGACAAGAAGGATGTGTACCTTCTTACCACCATCCACACTGAGAGGACTGTGGAGGTCCCTGTACATGGCAGAGCTGAGAGAACAAGGAAGCCAGTGTGCATCAAGACCTATAACCGGCATATGGGTGGGGTTGATCTGGCAGATCAGCTGCTGCAGCCCTACCTAATTATACAAAAGACAAGGGCCTGGTACAAAAAGGTTGCAATCTACCTAATGCAGATTGCAACCCACAATGCTTTTTTGTTGTTCAAAAAAGCAAACCCTGGGACGCAACTGAGATTTTTACAGTTTCAGCTTCAGATCATTTCGGGGATTTTGTACTGTGATTCACCTGCGTCCTGGGCGGTGATGGGAGAGAGCAGAGTTGGGGCTACACATTTTATTTTTAAAATTCCCCCTTCTGCGGCAAAGCAGAATCCCCAAAAAAGATGCAGGGTCTGTTCTAAGAGGGGGCAGAGAAAAGATAATGTATATCACTGTCCTGATTGCCCTGGACAGCCTGGACTCTGCATTGGAGACTGCTTCAAACGATACCACACGCTGGTCCATTTTTTATTTATTTTTTTAACATTTGCCATTCAGTTTTTTTGGTTTTGTTATATTTACCCTATGCATGGGGGGCATGGGTGTCCTAAGGAGGCCTTGCAGAAAACAACCTGGGGTGTTTTCTTGCGATAACTAACAACAGGCTCTCCTAAATCACAGTCAAAAAGCAATGTGTGTGTAAAAATGAAGATTGAACTGTTACCTCCATACACTTTCTTTACATTTTTTTTACTAAAATGATTGCATCTAAGGCATCAAAACACTCCTTATACAATACTGCAGGGTGTCAACTTTTCAAATATATGCATGCTCATGGCAAGAAAATACATTGGGATATCTGATAAGGCCCCCAAAAGGAAGATAGGCAAGCAAGATATGTAAAATTTGAAAAACGCATATCAGACATTTTGCTTTGCACCCCCCAGAGAACCCAACACACCTATGCATGGGTGGTATCGCTGTACTCTGGACATGTTGCCGAGCACATATTGGGGTGTCCTTTGGCAGTAACACCTAACAGGAGCTAAGAATCTATGTCCAAAGTAGAATGTGTGAGTGAAAAATACCACCACAAAAAAAAAATGACTACCCAAACGTTTGACAGAGACTGGTGGTAGAATTAGTGCATGTAAAGTGTTGAAATGCCACCATGTGAAATGCCCTAAGGTGTCTAAAAAAACATATGGTTTGACGGGGTGAATTAGATTGACCGGCTTCAGAAATGTTCCAACTGGGACATGGGTGCATGATGGCCAGCTGTGGTTTTTTTTCCCATTTTGCATCATATTTTACTTTTTGTTTACTAGTAAATGATATGATATGATGAAAATAATGGTATCTTTAGAATGACCATTTAATAGCGAGAACAATGGTATATAATATGTATGGGTACAGTAAATGTGTAAGAGGCAAATTACATCTAAACACAACCACTGCAGAAATGTAAAAAGAGCCTTGGTCCTTAACGGTAATACAACTGAAAAATGGCCTGGTCACTAAGGGGTTACAGGACTAGTTTGGGTGCCATAACAACTTTATTGAAATTAAGTTGGTATGGTGCCAGGAGTTTCCTTGCTCTGGCTCACCTGGGTTTACTTCCAAAGTCTGTATTCCTGCACAAGATCTCTCTTTGGCACAGTCCTTCTGCTTGCTCAAATTCTGAAATCCGCAAGGCTCGGTAAGCATTTTGCAGAGGGGCCACTGATTGGCTGAGAGCAGTCACTTGACAATCAGTGACTACCCATTCATAAAACTGACTTGAAAAAGGTATGTTTCTTTTCAAGACAGTTTTATGAATGAGGAGTCCCTGATTGGATAAGAGAACAGAGAGATCCAATGCCGAAATACAGACTTTGTGGTTAAACTGTTCAAGAGTGGTTTGACTCCTAACGGTGAGGAAGCAATATTAAGTCAATAGCAACTTAATCAATTTTGATTAAGTTGTTATGGTGCCTGGAGTGTACCTTTAAACCTATCAAGTGCTCTGTGATAGGTGCCAGTATGTGCTGAGTTGCATTCACCATTATATTTTGGAGTATTTCACATTGAAACTCTGATATATACAGTTTTAACAAAAAAAATTGGTTTGGACAAGTCAGTTGATTAGGAATTCATCCAAGTGGTATTTTGATTTGGTTTTTAGATCAAGTAAGAATAAGTAGCCAGAAGAGGGAAAATGAGAGTAATAAAAATATATATTTATATATGATGTATTTATCAAATATATAAATATAGATTTTTTTTTTTTACTGTTCCCCTTTATTTCCCTGTATTTGTAACTTCTTACTTGATCTGTGATTAAAATGAATATTTAATGGCGGTCCCCTAACCATCAATCATCTTTTTTTATTCCCCTTCTATCATCTATTTTGTTTAGTGCCATTGACAGAACTCCAAATCACGAAGCAAGCAAAACTTACATTGTCTGTTTTGTTTGTTTTGTGATATGTCCATAGCATTTCAGAGTTACAGATTTTGTAGGAACTGACAATTAGACAAAATTCTAACAAATTCATTGGAACCTAAATGTACAAGTTTAATTTTAATGTGAAACAAAAAATGTTGCATTGGGTAACTAATAATATAAATTACACTTTTACACATTTTTCTCAATGTTTTAACAGTCAATATTGTATTAACAGTGTGATATATAAGACTCAATTTTCTTACAAATGTTTGAGTCTATATTCCTTTCTATATAAAAAAAATCACAGGCTCTTGCCTTGATAAAAGCTTTAAAACGTGCCCCTAGTTAAACACTATGTAGTTGTTTCAACTGAGCAAAAAGAAAAAGAGAACATCTGTTTGTGTAATACTTATCTTAGTAAAATGATTGAATTACTACTGAGTAGTACACAATTTAACATTAGTGGTATCGCGAACGTGAAATTTTCGGTTCGAGAACGGCGAACGCGAATTACAGCAAATGTTCGCGAACCCGCGAACCGGGCGAACCGCCATAGACTTCAATAGGCAGGCGAATTTTAAAACACACAGGGACTCTTTCTGGCCACAGTAGTGATGGAAAAGTTGTTTCAAGGGGACTAACACCTGGACTGTGGCATGCAAACTCCGATCCGCGGCTGCATCTTGCAGCCGCTTAGTAGATAACTCCCTAATTCCCACGGTATTAGAGAGCTATCAACTAAAAGGCTGAAAGACCTAAATTGGTCTTTCAGCCACATTTACTAATACTAAATAAAGATTACTTAGTATTAGTAAATTCTGCCCCTACTCGCTATGCAGCGAGTAGGGGCATGTCTAGTAAGCAGTGAGCAGCCAGTGGCTGCACACTGTAAAAAAAAACAACAACAAAAAAAAACCTATTGCCCCCACCCCTGTACGACGGGTGGGGGCCATAAATTACAATGGGGGGGAGGACCTACTGTCCTCCCCCCGGCCCCCACCCCTGGGCGGCGGGTGGGGGCCATAAAGATAATGGGGGGGGACCTACTGTCCTCTCCCCAGCCCCCACCCCTGCGCGGTGGGTGGGGGCCATAAAAATAATGAGGGGGGGGACCTACTGTCCTCCCCCCCGGCCCCCACCCCTGCGCGGTGGGTGGGGGCAAATAAATCACAATGGGGGGGGACCTAAGGTCCTCCTCCCTGGCCCCCACCCCTGAACGGCGGGTGGGGGCCCTAAATACTAAAAAGGGGGGACACCTAATGTCCTCCCCCCCGGCCCCCACCCCTGAGTGGTGGGGGCAAATAAATCACAATGGGGGGGGACCTAAGGTCCTCCCCCCCTGGCCCCCATCCCGCCGCTCAGTGGTGGGGCCCTAAATACTAAAAAGGGGGGGGACCTAAGGTCCTCCCCCCCCGGCGCCCACCCCTGAGCAGCGGGTGGGGGCCCTAAATACTAAAAAGGGGGGGACCTAATGTCCTCCCCCCCGCCCCCACCCCTGAGTGGCGGGTGGGGGCCCTAAATACTAAAAAGGGGGGGATCTAATGACCTCCCCCCGGCCCCCACCCCTGAGCGGCGGGTGGGGGCCCTAAAAAAAATGTCCCCCCCAGGTGACTAGGGGTCCCCAAACCCCTAGTCACCCCCTCCCCCCCCAAAAAAAATTAACCCCCTACCTACCCCCCTCACCCTAAAAATAATGAGGGGGGGACCGTTAACTAAGTACCTGTAAAAAAAAAATAAAACTTACCATTCGATGTTTTCTTTCTTCTAAATCTTCTTTTTTCAGCCCCAAAAAAGGCCAAATAAAAAACCATAATAACCGACGCAATTAAAAAAAAAAAAAAAGAGCGCAAAAAAAATAATCCATCTTCACCCGGCGAAGGCTCCGCGCAGACTGAGCTCTGCAGGGCGGGGGAAGGCTTATAAAGCCTTGCCCCGCCCTGCAATTAGGCTCAGAGCACTCTGATTGGTGGGTTTAAGCCATCCAATCAGAGTGCTCTGACAGGTAAATGAAGAGACTGACAGGTAAGTCTCTACATTTACCTGTCACAACACTCTGATTGGTTGGTTTGAAATCCACCAATCAGAGTGCTCTGTGTCATTTTACACAGCGTGGGAAAGTTCTTTGGAATTTTCCCACGCTGTGTAATTTGACTCATAACTCTCTGATTGGTTACTTTCAATCCACCAATCAGAGTGTTGTTATGAGTCAGGGGTGGGGGCCGGGGGGGGAGGACATTAGGTCCCCCCCCTTTTTAGTATTTACAGCCCCCACCTGCCGCTCAGGGGTGGGGGCCAGGGGGGAGGACCTTAGGTCCCCCCCATTGTGATTTATTTGCCCCCACCCACCGCTCAGGGGTGGGTGGCGGGGGGAGGACATTATGTTCCCCCCCTTTTTAGTATTTAGGGCCCCACCTGCCGCTCAGGGGTGGGGGCCAGGGGGGAGGACCTTAGGTCCCCCCCTTTTTAGTATTTAGGGCCCCCATTACAGCCTTATGTTGCTAAAACAAGATCATATCTTAAGGATTCTATCGATCTATTAAACAAGTTAAATAATATTCAATGGGAAAAAGATTTTTTGCTGATTACCTGTGATGTTCAGTCCTTATATACCATCATTCAACACCACCAAGGTTGCAAAGCAGTGAGGACCATTTTAGAAAGAGAAAACACAATGCCACAGGACCAAATAGATTTCTTAATTGAAGGTATAGACCTAATTCTTAACAACAACTATTTTTGGTTTAAAGATGGTTTTTACCTACAAAAAAGAGGCACTGCTATGGGCACCAGGTTTGTGCCCAGCTATGCTAACCTCTATATGGCTGAATGGGAGGAGAGATATATATGTAGAGGGCATGGCTGGACGCAAAACCTGGTGTCCTACTCAAGATATATAGATGACCTTCTTTTTATATGGCAAGGATCTTCCACGGAAGCTAGGGAATTTATCTCCTTCCTGAATACTAACCAGGAGGGGATAGTTCTTACCTCAGAAATAAGTGATACACAGATTACATACCTAGACTTGAAAATCTACATTAAAAACAAAAAAATTTATACTAAAACTCATTTTAAGGAAGTTCATGTTAACAATTATATAGACACAAAAAGCTGTCATAATAAAGTTTGGCTAGATAGCATCCCAAAAAGCCAAATGCTAAGACTGAGGAGAAATTGCACAGAAACTCCCGTCTTTAAACAACAAGCTGAAACAGTTAAAGAAAGGTTTTTACAAAAAGGATATAATAATGATGCAGTTCAATCTACTTTTAACCAGGTATTGTCAGTCAATCAAAAAGAATTGTTATCTAATAAAAGAATCCAGAAACAAAATATATCACTACCTATAATATTAGACTATAACAATAGAAATAGAGAACTTAAAAAAATTATTAACAAACATTGGAACCTATTAAAAGAAGATGCCATTTTAAAGAATTTACTACCAGAAAGACCAAAAATAGTTTTTAGGGGAGCACCAAATTTAAAGATGCACCTCACAAAAAACTATACGAAACCAAAAACAAAATATACAGGGGCTAGTTTTTTAAATGAATCTAAAGGTTTTTATAAATGTAATATATGTGTTGCTTGTCGAAAAACTAAACTTATGCCCAAATTGAGAAGTAATTTTAAATCAAACAATAATGGTAAGACCTATAATATTAAAGAAACAATTACATGCAATAGTAAAAATGTAATTTATTTATTGGAGTGCCCCTGTGGCCTCCAATATATAGGACGAACTATTAGACCTTTAAAAATACGAGTAGCGGAACACTGTAGAAACATAGAAAAAGGTTTTAAAAATCATTCAGTTTCTTCGCACTTCTGCATGCATAATAATGATCCTAGTAATCTCACTTTTATTGGTATCACCATTGTAAAACCTCATTGGAGAGGAGGTGACCACATTAAGAAAATTGGACGCACAGAGATGGAATGGGTTTACAATATGAATACTCTACACCCAGATGGTCTAAATGTGGAATTTGATCTGTTTAATTTTTTATAGAAATAGTTTTTTATAAATATATTTTTCTTTTATAATAATATTTTATAATAATTTATAATTCTCATTTGGCTCAATAAATTGTTTTTTTATCCAATTTTAATACATTCCATCCCTGGGCTTTCCCCTTTTTGATTTTTGGACCTTTGGAATAATTTTTTATGCACCTATAGCTTTTACATATACTTTGTTTCAATTTTAGTAATTTTCAAGAGTATTTTCTATGATAATATTTTTAATTTTAGACATAAGTCATATTTATATGTATTCTGTGTATTTTTTATTTTTATTTTTAACACATTACTTTTTATACATGTATATCCAATTCCATTTGAAGTTGGACATTGCCTTATGGTGTATTTTTTTCTCTTTTTAATGTGTTTGGCTTTACATGCTGAGATTCAAATGATGTGAACATTTGAACTTAATCTTGGACCATGTTTATGAGACTTTTGGTGAACAGAAGATCACTTTGTGACCACTATGCGCCCCACTGTTGGAACGCATTAATTTACAATTCCTGACATCTGACCTTTCTTCAAAAGAGGATCTATGCGCCCCACTGTTGGAACGCATTAATTTACAATTCCTGACATCTGGCCCTTCTCCAAAAGAGGATCTCTGTCATCTGCAATCGCCGTGGAAGACTTCTGTTGCCATAGAAACATGCCGCGAACACTATGCGTTCCACCGTTGGAACGCATGTATTCAAACTGCCTGTGGTTACGTCGCGTCACTTCCGGTGCGATGCGTGCGTTCCACGGTGGGTATCTTTGTACACGTGGACGCCGCGCCGCTTCCGGTTTGTTGCCGCGTGCGTTCCACAACACACCAGGAAGCCATCTCTACATATGTAAGTTTATATATAAAGGATGAACTTGAGGACATTTACTTTATACTTCTGATGAAGCCGAATTGGCGAAACGCGTAAAGTGTTTTTTTTTATAGCCCTTTTTGTTTACTATATTGCTATTATTTGTTATCATTAAATAATTTTAAAGTGATATACTACTTTATTTTTATTCACCATTCCTCATCACTTCCTGGTATCATATATCCTTCAGTGGGGATTATACCACTGCAAGCCTTCTATACTAGAGCAAGTTGTCTGCTCTAACAAATGTGAGTACAATAACCTTCATTTTATTTGTTCCACATTTGAAATTAGAACTGCTACACTATTGGAGTTCTCTCTCTTCTGTTTCCATTTTTATTTATGCCATCACATCAATGGAGCATTGAAAAGTTGAACTTTCTATCCTGAGACGGGTATTGTACCGTCCGTGCAAGATAAGGTAGAGCTCCTGATTAGCTCTACCAAATGTGAGTTTGAAATACCTCAGTTTATACATTAATTTTGACCTTTATTATAGCATATTGCACTATTGTATCTCCCTCTCTGTGTTTTTTTTTTGAGGATATATTATTCACACCGATTAAGGGACATCAAGTGTATGTATGTAAGAATTTATTTAAAGCGCAGTTTCTTCTCCTTCTTTTATTTAGGGCCCCCACCCGCCGCTCAGGGGTGGGGGCCAGGGGGGAGGACCTTAGGTCCCCCCCATTGTGATTTATTTGCCCCCACCCACCGCTCAGGGGTGGGGGCCGGGGGGGAGGACATTAGGTCCCCCCCCTTTTTAGTATTTAGGGCCCCCACCCGCCAGGGGTCAGGGGGGAGGACCTTAGGTCCCCCCCTTCTTAGTATTTAGGGCCCCCACCCACCCTCAGGGGTGGGGGCCGGGGGGGACAGAAGTTCCCCCCCTATTGTTTTTTTTAGGGCCCCCACCCACCGCTCAGGGGTGGGGGCCGGGGGGAGGACAGTAGGTCCCCCCCCATATCATTGAGTAAACTTTGACAACCCCCACCCCCGAGCGGCGGGTGGGGGGGTTGTCAAAGTTTACTCAATGATATGGAATAGGGGGCGGACCGAACATCGCATATGTTCGCCCGCCGTGGCGAACGCGAACATGCGATGTTTGCCGGGAACTATTCACCAGCGAACTGTTCGGGACATCTCTATTTAACATAATATATAGGCTATTTGCCATTATTTTATAAACATCAATGTATATAAATTAGTTTGACTGTCCAAATACACAGGGAAATAATTTGTATCCTCAGAATTAAATGTAAATCAGAATTTATAAAATACAGATCACATAGTTGTTATTTTAATTTTGTGTGATATATTTTATCTTTGTGAAATAAAAAAATCATTGTGTCATTAGTTTCCGAATTTGATTTGTAAATCTCTTTTACAATTCTCTACTATGAATTCAATAGTAGATAATAATACACAAACACTATTTTTAAACAAGATTTACATTTGTCATGCAGTAATAAAATGTTCCAGTCAGAATTAAAATGAAAGAAGATTTCATGCAATATTTTTACGATGCAATTTCTGTAGATGACTTCCAAAAACAAACATACACAAACCACCGATAGAATGTCCTTTTAGAACAATTCCAAAGAAATGTAAGTGGAATGTTCCATTATATTTGGCTGAAATATTTATTTTATGAAGAGAACCAATATAAAACCATTAATACCTCTATTTTTTTACAGCTTGTCCACCTTTTCATTTTCATATAATGTATTACAATTTACCCCATATGCTCTTGTATTACACATCTCCTTCATTTACATGGTTATTCAATAAAGTGAGAATTTAAAGTGAATTAAACATTTTAGGCTAAAGTAGCCAAACTAAATTTTTAACTCACTTAGAGATTTTTTACACTTCAGCTATTTTAGACTTAAATTTGAAAATGACTTTAAATTCACTTTGCTTTCTCACATTAGTGAATGACCATGTTTGTTTTTTTCCCTATTTCATCAACACCTTTTTATTCTCCTCCACTTTAGCTCATTTTATGTGCATAGGGAACGGCACTCAAGATGCATGGCCCAATAGAGAAAGATTAGTGTACTCACTTATGTTCCTGAGTAGTGATGTCCCGAACGGTTCGCGAACGGTTCACCACGAACGGTTCGCCATGGACTCATCAGTGAGTAAACTTTGACCCTGTACCTCACAGTCAGCAGACACATTCCAGCCAATCAGCAGCAGACCCTCCCTCCCAGACCCTCCCACCTCCTGGACAGTATCCATTTTACATTCATTGTGAAGCTGCATTCTTAGTGAGCTGTCCAGGAGGTGGGAGGGTCTGGGAGGGAGGGTCTGCTGCTGATTGGCTGGAATGTGTCTGCTGACTGTGAGGTACAGGGTCAAAGTTTACTCAATGATGAGTCCGTGGCGAACCGTTAGTGAACCGTTCGGCACATCACTATTCCTGACACATGTCTGCATACATTTTATACACAAATCATGTACATAGAACTCTTGGATCATACCATTCCAAACTGTAATGTATGACCTATGTTTGGAGTCATGTAAGCACTCAGTGTCAACATTAAGGGACATCCCATCTAATGCAGTAATATAATAACAAAATGCATAGTTGGGATTGGAAGATGTAAAAAACCACCAAGAGACCCAGATAAATCAGATAAGGAGTTTAAGCATTTCAAAATATATGAAAGTAGGTACTAATCATATAGCAGAGGAGTGTGAGATAACATATTTAGTGTCATTCTCACAGCATGATAACGTATCAAATATACCAGTTATTGGTAATTATGTCCTCCATTCTCATTTCCAAATGAATGCTTACAATTCTGGATGACTAGACATACTTATTCAAATTAAATAGACAGTGTGAATTGGAAGAACTTAATGATAATCGTGCACCTATGTTGATGAATAATTTATTTGAAACAAACATATTTAACAGGATTTATTCAATCAAAGGTAAACACGTGGTAATATAGTAATTTAGGTCATCAAAGCTTCAAGATCAGCCTTTCATAAATCACTATAAGTGATGTTGATCAAAAAGATTAAAATATTGTAGGATGGATAAAATAGCAATTATAAAAAAAATTGTAATAAAATAAAGTAATATAAAGTTTAGAAGATGGCCCACATCTGGAGTACACAAAATCCACAAGCAAGAAAATTGCTTTGGGGTGGTAAAATATGATAATTTCACTCATTGAGATTGTTTTCATATCTTAGGCAGTACTTCCAGGGATCATATAGAGGGACCATATAAGGCTAGGACCTCTCTCTGTCTTTTTTATTAACCAATAAGGAGTCTTTAAAATGCTACCATTCTATGTAAAAGCTCATCAAAGGAAAACAATAGCGTATAGACTATTCCTTCCCCAGCAATACCAGTAGGGCTGACAGTCTGTCCCTGGAGAGTGTGGCCAAGATATTAAAAGGGTAATAAAAACAGCAGGATACAAGGAAAGATTCTCCCACTAATCTTTTAAGTTTAGATGCTTAAAAGGTTTTGGATCTTGTTAGTTAGGTCTTTATGCTTCATATTTTGAAATATAGATTTTGAAATACAGATTGTCCCTGGAGCTTTGGCCAAGATAATAAAAGGATAATGAAAACAGCAGGATATAAGGAATGATTTTCCCACTAATCTTTTAAGTTTATATGCTCAAAAGGCTGCAGATCTTGTTAGGTCTTTATGTTCCATATTTTGAAAAACAGATTTTTAAAATTACATATGGAATCTTTAGAAGAACCCTTTTTAAGACTTACTACTACAAATGATTTAGATTCAAAATGTAATTATGAGCAACTTGTAATTATGAGCAATTATGACTGTTGTATACTCCTTTTACGTCTTTTTCAGTTAGACATGGACACTATTGTAAGGATTCTTTATTGATGTTAACATTTCCCTAGCTATTAAGGTCCAAACACATTCGACTCATTGAACTTCTTTCACTGAATATCTATTTCTATACATCTCTGACAAACCGAAAAATACCCTCATAAGACTCTTTCCCATTTTACTCATTAAAGTCAGCACAGCACGTTCGTTCTAAATCAGTAACTGTGAGGTTTTATATTAAAATACATTATATATCCCCTCACTACACTCTAATTATGATCCGATGATATAAACCATTTGAGAGTCCTTATCCCTAGTGATATTACTAATCTATATTCTTTGAACATTTTATTAATGAAATGTCATAATAAGTTTTAAGATATTTGAGTCACATGCCTCTGACTTCTCGGTAAAGGCTTATTTTTGAAAACAATAATACTCCTAAATTTTTATAGCACCGCCATATGATTTCCATATTTTTTCCCATAACAAAAGATCAAACAAATTAATTGTATTACCAATACTTTCCAATGGCAAATTCAAAAAATAGCTCCCTCTCACCTGCAGCAACTCGAGTTCAATGTTGCATAGAGATTTTACGATTTTTCTGAGCAAGATATTATTTTGCTGCAGAGGGATTTAGATAGATTGGAGGACTGGGCAGTCAAATGGCAGATGCAAGTAATGTAGAAAAATGCTAAGTTATGCACCTCAGGATAAAGAATGCACACTATTATTCTTTTTTTATATTGTAGATCTGCAGCTGTATCCTCTCTTGTTTGTATGCATAAAGAATGCACATGCATTTTATACCCTAAATCATATAAAAAGTGGCATTAATTCTCAGCATGAGAATATAATTTTGCCTCTTTAAATATCACTGGTAAGACCACATTTTGAATATGCTGTGCAATTTTGGGCACCTGTTGTAAAGAAAGATATTATGGCGCTAGAAAAATTGTAGGCAGGCTCCAAAATTAATAAAAGGAATGGGACATTTTAGGGATGAAGAATGGTTAACAAATGTAATGATAGCATTATACAAATATATCCAGGGGCCCATGCAAACCATTGTCTGGAAATCTATTCACAAAAAGGACTATACATAGGACACAAGGTCACGTGTTTAGACTGGAAAGGAGATTTAGCCTAAGGCAAATGAAAGTTTTTTGTTTTTTTATAGTAAAAATGATCTGCCTGAAGAAGTGGTTTTATGGTGGTGTCTGCAGATGTTTAAACAGCAACCGGATGCATACTTAAAAAACATAATATTCAATGATGTAATTTTTAAATTGTGGGTAATGACTTCTTGATCCAAGGATACATCTGACTGCCATTCTGGAGTCAAGAAGGAATGTTTTCCTAGTTTGTTGCAAAGTTGGAAGTTTTTTTCCCTTCAAAAAACAGATGTGAGAAAGTCTGAACTTGATGGACACATGTCTGTTTTCAGCCTATTTAACTATGTAAGACAAGCACATATGTTTTGCAAGTTTGCACGTGGAAGAATTGTCAGTTTTCCAGAATTATAATCCGAGTCGTGCGCAGTCATGTGAAAAAAGGAAGAAAAGACACAGACAGAAACGAAAACTTGGTGAGCAACAATATACCTTATAAATAGTGATGTCCCGAACGGTTCGCCGACACATTCCAGCCAATCAGCAGCAGACCCTCCCTCCCAGACCCTCTCACCTCGTGGACAGCATCCATTTTACATTCATTGTGGAGCTGCATTCTTAGTGAGCTGTCTAGGAGGTGGGAGGGTCTGGGAGGGAGGGTCTGCTTCTGATTGGCTGGAATGTGTCTGCTGACTGTGAGGTACAGGGTCAAAGTTTATGTTTATGTTCACCGTCCGTGGCGAACCGTTCGGCGACCGTTCGGGACATCACTACTTATAAATGATATTACACATAAAAGTAAAATGAGGTTTACATTTTTGTATCATTCTTATTCAGATGCAGTATTGTGGCAATCTATATACACACAAAGTTAAATTGCTAATAGTGAAATTGACAAGAAAAAACTAAATTGATTAAGAAAAAACAAAAGATCAAAAATGTTGTAAATGTAGTCTGCACTTACAATGCACTGATTTTTAAACAAGATCCACCTCAAGACAATTTTGAATCTGCAGAAAAAGAAATAGACATGAATGGGTTAAGAGATAACAAATAGAATTTAAGTGAATAGTGTAACAGTGTAACAATGAGTACATGCTGTAAATGTGAGAGATTGTCAGGAGTCTGTGAATTAGAGGAAAATGTTTATTTTAGAAATTATTTTATATGCCAGCTTAGTAATGAAGTAAAACAATTGTGCATTAAAAGTGGAGGCATGCAATTTAATTCCAGAATCAATTGAAAATATATCATATCAGAGTGATTTGCATACATGTAAATTTCAAGACAGAACTGCAAAAAACGTAAATGTAAATTATTTGTTGTGCTTTTCCTGAGTTTGTAAGATGTAGATTAGGATTGAGTGTTCCTGGGCAGTATGACCCAGGAAATAGGGAATACGGATTGTATTGTATAGCGTACTAGGGAATATGGATTGATCAGTCAGAACAAATGTTTCGCTAATATTTTGGGCAAGCCTACTTTTATGTTATTATGTTTTACTTTAATAAGTCATCACATTAAGCTAGTGATGACAATAAACTGAAATTATTACTGAATATACAATTTGAATATTCTAATAGTAAAGTGCTGATACAATCATCACTGTTAAATTTCAAAACACTACAATGTGATGATAATAAATAAAAATTTGTATTTCTTCCAAGCTCTTCCAAACCATTCTCCTACGAAATGACACGTTTGTAATTATAGGGTGGAATATTACTGGGAATGATAATGATGTGATAGAAAAATTTCTGGGTGGAGATTTTTGTAGAACAAGTATTGTCACTGCGATGAATGTGTTTTGAAGAATATTTAAGAACTGCCTGATAATTTTGATAATAAAAGTACCTGTGAATATCTACAAGCTAGAGTTTGTATATTTCAGGTAGCAAGAACCTATTGAATGTACAATTTGAATATTTTGAATGTAAAGTACTGATGCAATCATGAGTAGGTAGAGTTGAGCTTTCGTACTGAACATTACAATTTTCTGACCCCGAACCCAAGCCCGGACATTTCAGTAACAGTTCAGGTTCGAGTTCGGTGTTCAGAGATTTAATGGCGCGTTTTGAAAAGTTGCAGGGCAGCCAATCAACAACTGTTTGACTCGTGTGCCCTTAGAAGCCATCACAGCCATGCCTACTAATGGCATGGCTGTGATTGGCCAGTGCAGCATGTGACCCAACCTCTATGTAAGCAAGTAGGGACATGTCTATTAAACAGTGAGCAGCCTGTGGCTGCTCACTGTTAAATTTTTTTCTTAAATGGGGCCCCCCTCCTGAGCTCCCACTCATGACGTGTTAATCTAAAGGGGGGACCTATTGCCCCCCTCCTGGCCCCCACCCCTGAGTGGCGGGTGGGGGGCCCTAAAGTAAAATAATGGGGGGACCTATTGTCCTCCTCCCCGGCTCCCACCCCTGAGCGGCGGATGGGGGCCCTAAACACCAATAAGGGGGGGGACCGATTGTCCTCCCCCTGGCCCCCACCCCTGAGCTGCAGGTGGGGGCCCTAAATTAGAATAAGGTGGGGGGACCTATTGTCCTCCCCCTGGCCCCCATCCCTGAGCAGTGTGTGGGGCCCTAAATTAGAATAAGGAGGGGGCCTAATGTCCTCCCTCCTGGACCCCAACACTGAGCGGTGGGTGGGGGCCCTAAATACAAATTAGGGGGGACCTAATGTCCTCCCCCCTGGCCCTCACCCCTGAGCAGAATAAGGGGGAGATCTAATGTCTTCCCCCCTAACCCCCCCCGAGCGGTGTGTGGGGGCCCTAAATAAAAATTGGGGGGACCTAATGTCCTCCCCCCTGGCCCCCACCCCTGAGCGGTGGGTGGGTCCCTAAATACCATTTGGAGGGGACCTAATGTCCTGACTCCTAGCCCCCACCCCTGAGCCATGGGTGGGGGCCCTAAATTAGAATAAGTGGGGCCTAATGTCTTCCCCCTGGCCTCCACCCCTGAGCGGTGGGTGGGGGCCCTAAATAAAAATTGGTGGGAGCTAATATCCTCCCCCATGGCCCCCACCCCTGAGCGGTGGGTGTGGGCCCTAAATAGCAATTAGGGGGGGGACCTAATGTCCTCCCCTCTGGTCCCCACCCCTGAGCGGTGGGTGGGGGCCCTGAATAAAAATTGGGGGGGACCTAATGTCCTCCCCCTGACCCCAACCCCTGAGCGGTGGTTGGGGGCCCTAAATTAGAATAAGGGAGGGACCTAATGTACTCCCCCTGGTCCCCACCCACCGCTCAGGGGTGGGGGCCCTAAATATTAATAAGGGGGGACCTATTGTCCTCCGCCTGGCCCCTAAATAAAAAATTAACCCCCTTCCCCAGGTGTCTAGGGGTCCCCAAACACCTAGTCACCCCCCACCCCCAAAAAATTAACCCTAAAAATAATGAGGGGGGACCATTAGCTAAGTATCTGTAAAAAAAATAAAATAAAACTTACCATTTGATGTTTTCTTTCTTCTAAAATCTCATTTTTTCAGCCCCAAAAAAGGCCAAATAAAAATCCATAATAACTGACATATTAGGTCCCCCCTTATTCTAATTTAGGGCCCCCACCCACCGCTTATGGGTGGGGGCCGGGTGGGAGTCAGGGGGAGGACAAAAGGCGCCCCCTTATTTTACTTTAGGGCCCCCACCCATCCATAGGCTGCTCACTGTTTAATAGACAGGCCCCTACTTGCGGTATAGCGAGTAGGGGCACAATTTACTAATACTAAGTAATCTTTATTTAGTATTAGTAAATTTGCCTGAAAGACCAATTCAGGTCTTTCAGCCTTTCAGTAGATAGCTCTCTAATACCGTGGGAATTAAGGAGTTATCTACTTATTCATTCCTGTCATTACATTGACTGGCCAAGTAACCTACATATTATATGAATGTGTGTTACTTGATTATTGTAGGTCTTGCAAATGCTTACAGCTGAATCCTGGCTATGTTTGCATACTTTTTATTTAAAATTTTATACAATGTAACATTCTTCTTCTTCCACTGGGTAAGTGTATTAGTACTTAGGAATCGCTGTGTGACAATATCCCAATGAGTGACACCAAAAAAATGACAAATACTCAAAACACCTTATGTGGGTTTTCCCTTTATCCCCACATAAAAATAGAAATATACATACAATATAAGGTGGAGTATTTAAACAGTTATTCTTCCAGTGATAGATGAGATAAAGTTTTCCTTTTAGGAGTTCTCCCTAAAGTGTAAACATAAATAAAAAGGGATAGTGCAATATAGCTAATTCACGATATGGTGGTGCAATATATATAGGAGGTAAAGCACTCACAAACACGGAGCCAATGTAAATGCTCAAGGATGTAGTTCTGTGGGTACTAGAGGGACCCACTTCCTTCTTGCTACTGTCTGTAGTATCCAAGTAATAGGATGTCCTCTCAGGATGTAGCAAAGATAAAGTGCTTTATTTGAAAGTGCACAATAGTAACATAAAATATATTAAAATAAATGGAAAACCTTACAGTCTTAAAGGTTGATCCTTGTATAAGGTGCAAAACGTGTTTCGCCTCGTTTAGAGGCTTCCTCAGTTGCTGACTTGTGTTGTTGGGTGGTCCGTTTTAAATATCCCCCCTTTGGCGTTCTTTTTCGGGGTTCTTTGCCGTCCGTGATTTGGTCCTACTTTCACTTCCGGTTTCGGCTTTTGCGTTCCATCTGTGGAACGCAAACGTCACGTGACGCGCAAGCGTCACGTGACACGCTCTTGAACGTTCACATGCGTTTCAAAGCTCCGGTCCTCCATAATTAAGTCCTTCTCCAGAACAGAGGGGCTCATATCACAGTCTTTATTTAAAAGAAATATACTTCATATATATAATGTGTTAGTCCTTTTCCCTCTAGGTGAATACATAGAGTTATAGATATCTTTTAACAATATGTTAACTTTAAAAGAAAAATAGCATCACTATGAATAATATAAATGAAGAACAGATTAAAAAATTATTATTATATATCATTCACATTTAGATTAAGATCAATTAAAATCACTCTTATAAAAATCAATTAAAAAAAGGGCAAAAGAGCAATAAATGAATAAATAGATATAACTATTATCAAAAAATATATAAAATTATTATTTAAAAGTGACACACTTCAAAATCTGAATTAAGAGGGGATTAAAGTCTTAAAACGAAAAATAAAACTAATTTCTTCTTTTCCTAATGTCTGAATATAGTTACCCCCTCTCCAATTTCTTTTAATTTCTTTTATTGCACAAAAAAATAGATTTTCAGGGTTTTGGTTATGTACTTGTTTATAGTGTAATGATACATTGTGAGTTTCTAAACCATTTCATATATTTCTAATATGCTCTGCAATTCTTACTTTTAAAGGTCTGATCGTTCTACCTATATATAAAAGATTGCACGGACATTTCAACATATATATGATTCCTTTTGAATGACAAGTTAGGTGGTCATTTATACTGTACTTTTTTTAATAATCTCTTCTATATCTTTTAGATGTCTTCTTTTACTTTTAGTTGTCTTACAAGGAAGGCATGTTCCACATCCATAAAATCCCTTTAAATCTTGAATATGATTATTAGGTCTCTTGGGGGATAAATGACTTTTTACTAAAATGTTTTTAAAATTCTTAGCTCCTCTATATATTATCTTGGGATATACGGTAAAATCTGATTTAAAATTGGATCGTCTCTTAATAAATGCCAATGTAATTATTTTCTGTATCTGTCTATTTCGTCCATTGTAATTGCAAATAAAAGGAATCTCATCCATTTGATTTGTAGTTGTTCTTTGTTTATATTTCAAAAGATTTTTTCTTTCTAATTGTCTTATCTCTTCTATTTCTTTTTCCAGGGTTGTTTTATTATATCCCTTTTCAATGAATTGTTTTTTAATATAATTAGACTGTTGGAGGTAGTTAGAAAATTTGCAATTACGTCGGATCCTTAAGAATTGGCTTCTAGGTGCAAAACCGGAAGTGGAAGTAGGACCACATCACAGACGGCTAAGAACGCCAAAGGGGGGATATTTAAAACGGACCACCCAACACCACAAGTCAGCAACTGAGGAAGCCTCTAAATGAAGCGAAACGCGTTTTGCACCTTATACAAGGATCAACCTTTAAGACTGTAAGGTTTTCCATTTATTTTAATATATTTTATGTTACTATTGTGCACTTTCAAATAAAGCACTTTATCTTTGCTACATCCTGAGAGGACATCCTATTACTTGGATACTACAGACAGTAGCAAGAAGGAAGTGGGTCCCTCTAGTACCCACAGAACTACATCCTTGAGCATTTACATTAGCTCCGTGTTTGTGAGTGCTTTACCTCCTATATATATTGCACCACCATACCGTGAATTAGCTATATTGCACTATCCCTTTTTATTTATGTTTACACTTTAGAGAGAACTCCTAAAAGGAAAACTTTATCTCATCTATCACTGGAAGAATAACTGTTTACATACTCCACCTTATATTGTATGTATATTACTACTTAGGCAATACATTTCACTTCCTTTTGCAGCCCTCTAGCCCTTTCCAGGACTTTTTTAGAGCCATTTTAGTGCCCAAAAGTTCAGGTCCCCATTGACTTCAATGTGGTTCGGAGTCAAGTTCGAGTCCCAAACTAGAACTTTTTGCAGAAGTTCGGCCGAACCCGAACATCCAGATGTCCGCTCAACTCAGTAGGTTGTTGAATGTCATACAATAAAATTCAGAGAAAAGGCAGTATTTGCATTGCTGCCTAGAGATGCTTCCACTAGCAGTCACTCGGACAGCCCCTAGAAGCGCTTCCTGGGTCTGTGCTACACAGCTCTTGAGACTGAAAATATGTTGTTAAATGTGTCTGTGTTTTAGTGATATACAGATATCATTTTGAAAGTTACAATATCTTGATTTTGTTGTCTATAAAGACATAACTGTACCTACGCAGGTAGATATTTAAGTGTTCTTGCATAGCAAGACCACTTAATGTTATCTCACATATATATATTATTATTATTATTATAGCCAAGTTTACCACCCTAACTCCTCCCACAGTTTTTACACTACATAGACAGTAATATACCAAAACGTGTGGATTGCTCCCGATTGGTGTTCTATTACTTTGTGGAACGTTTCTTTGAATGGTTCATGAAAGGTTTGAAAGGTTCAATATCGTCGTTTTTGTGGCGAAATTTGGTCCCATAGGAATGAATGGCGAAATATTCAAAACTAGAGTGGGAGCTGACAAAAGCTGAAAAATCAGGACATGATTTCTAAACTGCCACCACTCCCTCATTTCCAAGCCCACCTATCTTACATCAAAACGTTTAGCTATCCCTGCTGCCTCTAAACATGTCAACGGCAAAGCAATAGTCCTGATAGGTTTCACAATATGACCATTTGTTTGCAACTCACGTCGTCCATTGACATTCTTTGAAACTCCACTCTAGCCGCATCAAATTTGAAGGGTAATTTCTAAACTGCGACTGTGCCTTCATTTGTAATATTTCAGAGGCATATCATGCATCAAAATGTAGGTCTAGGTCTTGTGAATGTCACAATATAAAGCTCTTTTTGCTGTAGGCTTTATAGTTTTTAAAATACAATCCTTTGAAGATGGCAACCGCCAGTGAAGTGAGCAATTTGGAGCAGTTTGTTTTTAACCGCTCTTCTCTGCCCTATTTGAAATCTATTAGTTCCTGTTGGCAGTTGGTGGAATGTTCGAGGGATTTGAAACCCTGTGTAACAAGGCTGCAATATGAAGATACTGTTATATATGTATCAATAAAGTGAGTACTTCGTTATACAGGAATTATTGACTGATTTGTACAAAACATCACAGTGGCAGCAGGGATAGCGGAACGTTTTGATATAAATTGGTACATTTATATCCCTACATGGAAAGACCACTTACTATTATCTCACATGTATATTATTATTATTAATGAGCAATTTGGAGCAGCTTGTTTTTAATTGCTCTTCTCTGTCCTTGCTGTAGATTGAGCGAACCACACTCCAACCTTTCCACAGTTACTTCAGCCACTTCAACCACACAACAGTTACTCAAGACACTCCACCCAGTTACTCTGCCCACTCCATAAAGTTACTCTGCCCAGTCCAACCTTTCCACAGTTACTCCAGCCACTCCAACCACACAACAGGTACTCAAGCCACTCCACCCAGTTACTCCGCCCACTCCAGTTGTATACTACTGATGGAGGCAAGAACACTTCACACAATTTCCCCAGAAATTGTAGCTTTTCTAGTTCTGATTGTTTTACATTTTCTATTGGATCAGCTATTTTATTGTGTCAATTTATTATATGTAATATATATATTTATTTATTTTTTCAATTTTTTTTTCATGAAGCTATGATGTAAAATCAATATATAGCTGAAACAGAGGGAGTTTGAAATAAAAAAGCAGCAAGAAGGGTAGCACTTCAACCGTCTAAGAATTCTTATATACCAGAAAGTTGTCTACATCTTGTCTTATACTCAATGACTGTGATATAAATGTGATATGAAATTTGCATGAACTGTGCCTCTCTTTGTCTGAGAATTCTGAAATTTGGTTGCATATAAAGAGGGCTTTCATATGTGTTATAGAGGCCAGAGTTTTAGCTTAAAGGTCTAACATCATTATGGTCAAAGCTATATAGAATAGTGGACAAGGCTTGTTGTCCGTCTGTTCTCTGACTTTAAAGACTATAGCTCTCCCTTCCTAAGTCCAGCAATTAATACCTGCTGTTCAATATCCATCATCCTGTAACATTCTTTGTTGCTTTATTATGAATTAGTAATTGTAAGCAGAATAATCCTAAAGAAAATGTTATTCTGATGTATACTGATGTATATTTTTGCTGCACGCAAGTAAGTGCTTTTAGTAAATTGCTTGTGGAGAATTCAAGCAACCATGATATACCTACACTAATATGTTTCTGTAACAACAATTCAGACTGATGATAAGTGTAATCCATCGATTACAGAGATCTTTTTGTTCCTTACCAGATAAGGTTAAATCTAATCCTCTACTTAGTTCAACCATTAAATAATGGACGCTTATAAAATTGACACTGGATTACAATGGCAATTCTTTTGATACCTATTGATTGCTCACAATTTCAGCAAGATGTATTCCACCAACAATTCACCAGATTGGAACAGTGCTAAAAAAATAAAAAAAATAAAAAAAAATAAAAAGAAGATTGATTTGATATAACTGACCAAAACAATACTCAATCTCCATATCATTAGTTACATCCAAAGGTGCATTCATACATTTCTTCCACATTTTCAGGAGACAAACCTCTCTCTTGTCTAATTGACAGATTGATTACTAAAAAACTGACATTAAAATATTCACCAAGTTCAAACGATGCAATTGTTAAAAAAAAACTTCAGGAATTTTATTTCCCCCAAAGACTTGGATTTTACAAACTGGATCATTTTCTTAAAGACAGATGTGACATTACGTCTATGTAAATTGTTACTGGCAACCACATATCAAGGAATGCAAATGCATAACTCATCAAGTTTACTACTCACTCGAGAAACAAGACAAACCTAAAATTCAGTTCAATTAACCCCTTAAGGACCAAACTTCTGGCATAAAAGGGAATCGTGACATGTCAGACATGTCATGTGTCCTTAAGGGGTTAATTCAGTTCAATGTTCTAAATGTGGAGAGATTAGAGGAACCAGGGATTATTCCAATTGAATACCTATTAGGAGAAGAAATTATTCCTTACATAGCCCCTTTAATTAAGGTCGCCAGAGCATTTGTTCTTTGTAAATTATCCAAATTCACTCATTGACTGTACAATCCAATACTCAAGAAAATAAGAGCATCAAACTTTATAACTTTCTGCAAATTTCTAGATTTTATGAAAAGCCAACCTAACCTTGAATTTAAACAATCAGGTGGTTATGTCCACTAAAGGCTTAATTATAGCCTTATGACATATTTTTACTTTACTAACTGTGCATTCTTATGATCTTTCTAACCCTCCCGACTCCAAGTATACAGTTTAAAATATAATAGCACCTAAAACGTCCTTTTTTCAGGACAAATAAGGTGATAAGTCATTAGTACTAGGTAGAGGCCATGTAATTTCAAAGGTCAACGTGAATACTGCAAGCTATGTATAATAAACCTCTACAAAGTAAGGCTGTGTAAATCATTCAAAGGTCAACTGGAACATAAAAGGTGTTGTTTTCTGCTATAAACATAATTGATTTTGCCTGCCCCAATCCTCTTCTAATAACTAGAATGTAGTTAACTGACTAATACACAACTATTATTAAGTCTCACCTTTACCTTGAAGACCAGCATTGACTCATGAAAATGTTACAGTTTGTTGCTAAATAGTTCTTAAATATATTTTATTCTCATTAAGAAAATAGTATCAAAATGATTTTGGAAAAACTTGCAAAATATCCTTATTTTCAATATTTAATGTAAGTTGATAATGGAACTAAGGAAGGCAATAATGGCCATAAAACAACATTTATTATTATTATTATTACTAATATATTATTATTATGATATTTATAGAGTGCCGTCAAATTTCGCAGCGCTTTACAATTTATGTTTATGTTAAACAGAGTGCTGGGTGCTGTATTTGTAAAATATAAAAACAAAGTCCAGTTATGAGACTGATTAATGAATATGTATCAATGTATATATATATATATATATATATATATATATACACACACACACACACACACACACACACACACACATATATAAACATTTTATATATATAAAATAAAGTAAAACAATTATTTTTTTCATTCCTCCTGGGTGATATATCTATATACTTCATTTTCAGGTCCTCTACCAGAGGCATGTTAGTCAGAGTTCTGCGCAGTATCTTAGCTGTACCTAGAACTGCACTCTACTGGACAGCAATCACTGAAGTCCCACTTGGAATCTGTTGAAAGCAGTCCCCTAACTTGGGAGTCACAGCCTCCTATCACAACTTCTTTCCACATCATTTCTTGCTCTTCTTTAAGTCCACAATGGACTTAAAGAAAATCTGCCTGCACTAATTCAACAATCAGTAACAACAGTGTAACCGTGCAGCATAAAAACTCCTATTATAATTCCTCCAGTGTGTTTCCAAGCAAGATATATATGGTAGCACCCGGGTGTGTTCTAATTACCAGTTACGCATTATCAATTTTTTTCTTCTTTAAGTCCTTGGTATTCGTCCATCTTCTCATGTTTCTGATGTTATAGTGATTGGGTATTGCTACATCCACCACAACTGTAGTCTTTAGTTCCTTGTCAACCACCACGATGTCAGGTTGTTTGGCAAGTATTTGCTTGTGATGTACTTGTGGATGCTCTGTGTTTTATCCAGGACTGTGGACTTGACATATCCTTCCTTCCAGCTGGTGTACAGTCTCTGGGTGCTGGATTTCAGGTGGAATCCTCCATTCATATGGAGTAGTTTCCGGGTCTTCCAGTGACCAGTTCTTCTCTTGACCAGGTTTTTATTCCAGTGGACTACCTGATGACAAGCAGTGCTGTTAGTCGTTCCTAAGCTGTTTTTAGTGCCACTGGTTTAAGCAGATCCTTGTACTTCCTCAGTAGCCAGGTTCTATCCCGGATCTTTCCGTCTTTGTGAATTTGATCCAGCTTACTAACTTCCTTCAGTGTTGCCTTTATCTTGACTTTCAGATAGTCTCCATAGTGGACATTGTTTCTCTTTGAGCCTGATCTTGTAGTCAAGTAGCTGGAGGACCACTAATGCTGTTGCATATGTGAGCATGCTGGTTTATGTGATGGTACATGTTGGGATTGCAGATCCATGCTTTCTGGTGGCAGTTTTACAGTGTCCTTTGGTAGTCTTGGTCAAGGACTGCTTGTCATGGCCCCTGGTGCTTGTATTGGAGTGACCGTGCCTGATCAGTACAGACACACCAATACTGTAACAGTGCCCAAGTCCTTAGTTCAGTGCAGCAGCATCTGAGGAGAGTGGTCGCATTGAAAAGGGGAAATACTTACCTGGTTAGCAGTAGATTGCCACCCGATCCTCTTACCCAATTGTTCCCAGCTGGTGTGGCATTCTAAGGGACGCCGGACACTGCGGTCCTGAATTATATAAGGGTAATCCTATTACCCATAACAAAGATGGCACCTATGTACGTGTAACATCACACCATCAATGCACAAGCACGTTTTGGGGTCAAAAGTTACATACTAGCCAATCACTACACAGAGAGGCATATTTAAAGACTTACTAGCATTTTCTCAGTGCTCGGTCATGGTTTCCACTTGCTGGTTGTCAGAGAGTGCTTTTCTGTTTATTTACATTTCTGGTATTTGACTTTGGCTCATATTGACTTTCCCTACTTCTGGTATCCATGACTTTTGGCTAGTATTCCGTTTTTGTCTCCTTCTATATCCCTGACTTCGGCTTGTTTATTGACCATTCTCTTCAACATTAAGTCCAGCCATTCTAAGGCTCGGTATACATTGTTTTGTATTTCATAGTTCTACTTGTTGGGTAATACAGTAGCCGTGACATTACAACAAGGCCATGGACCCTGCAGAATTATGTCAGCACAAGTTAGCTTGTGAGAGGAGGTTGGATGAAAATGATCATGATATGGGATATGGATCAATTTGCCCAGGCCTTCCAAATGGATCTTCAGCTTGATGATCCTCTATAAGGATCACTCCCTCCTCCCTCCTATTGTGACTGTTCCCATAGTATATAAGGCTCCTTTATTATCCTTATTTTGCACCGTGTGGGAAAGTTCTTTGGAATTTTCCCACGCTGTGTAATTTGACTCATAACTCTCTGATTGGTTACTTTCAATCCACCAGTCAGAGTGTTGTTATGAGCCAAATTACACAGCGTGGAAAAATTCCAAAGAACTTTCCCACGCTGTGTAAAATGACACAGAGCACTCTGATTGGTGGATTTCAAGCTAACCTATCAGAGTGCTGTGACAGGTAAATGTAGAGACTTACCTGTCAGTCTCTTCATTTACCTGTCAGAGCACTCTGATTGGATGGATTAAAACCAGCAATCAGTGTGCTCTGAGCCTAATTGCAGGACGGGGCAAGGCTTTATAAGCCTTCCCCCGCCCTGCAGAGCTCAGTCTGCGCAGAGCCCTCCAGATGAACATGGATTTATTTTTTTTGCGCTTGTTTTTTTTGTTTTTTTTAAAGTGCGTCAGTTATTATGGAATTTTTATTTGTTTTTTTGGGGGGCTGAAAAAAAGAAGATTTTAGAAGAAAGAAGACATCAAATGGTAAGTTTTTTTTTATGGTCCCCCCTCATAATTTTTAGGATGAAGGGGGTAGGTAGGGGTTATTTTTTGGGGGAGGAGGGGGACGGGGGTCCCCCCTCATTGTTATTTAGGGCCCCCACCCACCACGCAGGGGTGGGGGCCGGGGGAGGACAGTAGGTCCCCCCCCTAATTCTTATTTAGGGCCCCCACCCACCATGCAGGGGTGGGTGCCGGGGGGGGAGTACAGGAGGTCCCACCCTCATTGTTATTTAGGGCCCCCACCTGCTGTGCAGGGGTGGGGGCTGGGGGGGAGGACAGTAGATCCCCCCCCCGAAATCTTATTTAGGGCCCCCACCCACCGCACAGGGGTCTGGGGTGGGGGGAGGACAGTAGGTCCCCCCGCTCATTCTTATTTAGGGCCCCCACCCACCACTCAGGGGTGGGCGCTGGGGGGAAGGACAGTACGTCCCCCCATTGTTATTTAGGGCCCCCACCCGCCGCTTAGGGGTGGAGGCCAATAGGTTTTTATTTTTTTTATTTATTTTTTTACAGTGAGCAACCACTGGCTGCTCACTGTTTACTAGACATGCCCCTACTCACGGTATAGCAAGTAGGGGCTGAATTTACTAATACTAAGTAATCTTTACTTAGTATTAGTAAATGTGGCTGAAAGACCAATTTAGATCTTTCAGCCTTTTGGTAGATAGCTCTCATGATAGCTCACATGATGCACTGGCCAATCACAGCCATGCCATTAGTAGGCATGGCTTTGATGGCTTCTAAGGGCACACGAGTCAAACGCTTGTTGATTGGCTGCACTGCAGCCTTTCAAAATGCGCCATTAAATCGCAGAACACCGAACTCTATCCCGAACATACAGTGACATGTCTGTGTTCAGGTCCGGGGTCCAAAAACCGTAATGTTTGATACGAACCCGAACTTTACAGTTCGGGTTCGCTCAACTCTAGCCGTGAGTCCTTTCTGACTTTGGGACTGATACTATAACCCCTTCTTTTTGTAGTGATGAAGTGAAGACCTGGAGAGTGAGCCTTTTCACTTTCTCTCCCAGCCACTTTGTGATTTGGAAGGAACTAGGGATTTCTGTAAAATTCTAGAAGATCTCCTCCCGGATGATATCTAGAACCCAATCGTCTTTTTACAAGCGAGCTCCAATACCACCTGACAGGGAGATAAACCTGTCACAGATTCCTGGGGTTCTTGGAGGATGTGGATCCTCTAGACTTGACGCCTCTAGTGCCAGGCTGACCAGTCCTCCAGGATAGATTTCTTCCATATTCCCTACCTGGTCTGTAGGATCTACTATCTCGAAATGGGTAATAGTCCTTTTTGGCACGAAATAGGTCTTTGGGCCTGTGGTCTTGAGGCAAAAAGGCCCTTTTACCTTCAGCGGCTCATTTAATGCAATCATCCAGATTCTTGCCGAATAACAAGTCGCCATGAAAAGGAAGGGAGCACAAACTGCCTTTGAAGGAAGCATCAGCAGACCATGATCTAAACCATAGCGCTCTCCTGGCGGAAACTGAGAGAGCCATATTTCTGGCTAAGAACCTCACCAGATCCACTGCAGCCTCAGACGAGAAGTCAACAGCCAATTGCATATCTTTCAAGCTGTCCAGTATGGAGGGATGGCTCCTGTCATTTTTAATATCCTCCTCATATTTTCCCATCCATACCTTTAGCGCCCTGGATACTGACATAAGGGCCATTGCTGGTTGTAGGCCAGTACCTGAAGCCACATACACTTTGGAAAGACTGAAATCCATCTTTCTGACCATAGGGTCTTTGAAGGATCCTGCATCATCAACAGGTAAAGTGGTATGTTTGAAACAAAGAAAAGCTGGAAAAACACCCAGTTACATTTATAAAAAAATCTAAGCAACCTGAAAAAATGGATCAGGATAGATGGATCAATAGCAGATCTATAATAATAACAAACAAAACATAGCGTAATACAGTAAGAAATATAAATATAAAAGATATGTGGTGTTGGTAGAAAACTCGCAAACAGGTAATGAATCAGGCTTCTTACCCTACGAGGGGTTAAAACGAATCTGAAGGATGGTGAATTCCAGGTGATGTAAAGGAAAAATGCCGCACATAGTGAGGTAAAATTAAAAACCAGAAAGAAATGTATTAGATTGCACTCACAGACAGGAAGAAAGTCATGGGCATATCTCCACACAAGGGGAAACTTAGCAGAAGCTTGGCAGATCTTGGAATACCAACAGCAGCAGCAGCAGAATAATTGGTATAAAAACAAAGGTTAAACAAGAGTGATAACTAGAACAAGAAATCCATAAATGTTCAAATATTGTAGTAATCCAACGCATTTCATCCAATAGGGGACTTCCTCAGGGATCTGTACAAAAGTGATAACTAGAACAAGAAATCCATAAAAATTTAAATATTGTAGTAATCTGTACGCGTTTTGTCCAATAGGGGACTTCCTCAGGGATCTGTACCAGTATGTGTGTGTGTATGTGTATATATATATATATATATATATATATACAAAACACAAGATCCAGCGCACTCACCTATGCACTAAACGGCAACTTCAATGTTGAAAGATTTAATTAGTTTTTTTTTAAAACACCTAATCTAGGCAAAAATAATGGGGGTTTAGTTACATTATATGATCATACATTGCATAATATATATAGTTAATCTGCACACCAGTCAAGCCATAAGACTTGCTTTTCCCACAGAAATCCCAAATCAGCAGTGATGTTACAACCGCAAAGGATTCTGGGTGGGCATATGCAAATTAGTTTAACAAAGAATCACAACCTCATGCTGAAGAGTTGCATTAACAACGAAACAGCTGTCCATGAGTGGTTCACTGGTTTTGCATCTTATCCTAAATTGTGTTCCAAGCAGTTGTATACTGCAAACACAAATTAAAAGGAATCCATGTTTAAAATGGAATGAGGCAAAAATGTGATTCTTTGTTAAGCTAATTTGCATATGCCCACCCAGAATCCTTTGCGGTTGTAACATCACTGTTGATTTGGGATTTCTGTGGGAAAAGCAAGTCTTATGGCTTGACTGGTGTGCAGATTTTTGTTTAGCATTGTATTAACTATCCACATACTTCAGGTGGAAGGGGTTTTCAATCACAGTTTTTCCCCACCATAACCTTATATATATATATATATATATATATATATATATATATATATATATATATATATATATATATATATATATATATATATATACACACACACACACACCCTGTTCCAAATTATTATGCAAATTCTATTTAAGTGTCATAAAGATTAAATATGTTTTTCAGTTTAACTCATGGATGACATTGTGTCTCAGGGCTCCTTTGATCACTGAAAACAATCTCGGACACCTGTGATAATTAGATCTCCAGGTGAGCCCAATTTAAGGAAAAACTACTAAAGGAGGGTGTTCCACATTATTAAGCAGAGCTCCATTTTCATGCAATATGGGGAAGAAAAAGGATCTCTGTGCTGCCGAAAAGAGTGAAATAGTTCAATGCCTTGGACGAGGTATGAAAACATTAGATATTTCACGAAAACCTAAGCGTGATCATCGCACTATTAAGAGATTTGTGGCTGATTCAGAGCACAGACGGGTTCGTGCAGATAAAGGCACATTGAGGAAGATTTCTGCCAGATCCATGCATCGGATCAAGAGAGCGGCTGCTAAATACTATTACATAGCAGCAAACAGAAGCTGCTGGTGCCTCTGGAGTCCCACGGACATTAAAGGTGTAGAGTCCTCCAGAGTCTTGCAACTGTGCATAAACCTTCTATTCGGCCACCACTAACCAATGCTCACAAGCAGAAACGTCTGGTGTACGGCATTGGGTAGAAAAATACATGAAGACTAATTTTCAAACAGTCCTGTTCACTAATAATAACCCCCCAGGGAGGCACATTGTATCGGCCAGAGGGAGTCTATTGGAACCCATTGCCAAATATGTGGATTTCCACATTAAAGAAACTGTAAAAGAATTGCCTACGTGTATTCGTGACACAAAAGACATATTGAATAGAATTAAGGCCATATCCTTGAAAGATAAAAACATAATACTGGCTACATTGGACGTACAAAGCCTGTACACCATCATACCCCATATGGAGGGTATAAAATGTCACGGTTCTCAGGGATTTGAAGCTGGGTACTTTGTGGTCCTGGGCCTGCTGTTTCTCCTCTGAACCACCATACAGCTCAAGTAATAGCCTGATGTTTGGATCTTGCCTTGTATCCTGCACTGGGTGTTGGAATTTACCTGAGACTGCTCCTGTCACTCATGGTTCACCTGTGGCTGATCTCTGATTAGAAAGGTATAAGACACTGCCTCTCCCTGAAG
>OW240913.1:159836300-159960606 GCA_933207985.1 Pelobates cultripes | reverse complement strand
GATCAATAGAAACTCAGAAGAAGAGTCACAACGGAATATGCTAAATTCGTTCATATACATTTGTGAAAATTTCACTTTTTTTTCTTTTGGGAAATGAATCTAAAGGGGATTTAACAAGGTATAGAAAACTAAATATTTTACCTTGCTCCATATCACATAAAGGGACACTCTAAGCACCAAAACGTCTGCAGCTTAATTAAGTGGTTTTGCTATACAAATAATTTCCCTGCAGGGTTACAAAAATCAATGCCGTATTCACGTCCACTGATAGGAGACGCGGAAGGTATTAAACTGATAAAAATAGTACTAAACACACCACTCCTATCTGGTGTCACATTAGCTTGACCGCGAAGTGCCCCAAATTTGCAGTAAGAGGACCGACCAAGCCTCTTCTTCCATCTCCCTGTTACAAAAATCAACGCCGTGTACACCACCACCGATAGGAGACGTGGAAGGTATTAAACTGATCAGAACAATACTAAACACACCACTCCTATCTGGTGGCACATTAGCTTGACCGCGCAGTGCCCCAAATTTGAATTAAGAGGACCCACCAAGCATCTTCTTCCATCTCCCTGTTACAGAAATCACTGCCATATCCATACAAATTGTACAGAATGTCCAGATAGTTTTCCAGGGACAAATGTTGTCGCCTGTTGAACGAGGTGACCTTGCTCGGGTCCCAGGTGTACGGTTCCTAAAATGGCTGCCATATACACGCCCACTGATAGGAGACGCGGAAGGTATTAAACTGATCAGAACAATACTAAACACACCACTAATAAGGTTTCTCTCCTGTATGGCTCCTCAAATGATGCTTAAGATTAGAAGCGGCTGAAAAGCATTTCTCACACTCCTAACAAAAATATTTTTTTTTAACATTCTCTCCACTTTGAACGAAATGACGTTTGGGAAGAGATTAACATAATTAAACACAGGCAGTAAAAATACAGTTTTTAGCCATACCCTGTAACTTTAAAACTACACATCCCATCTTCATAATTACATATTTGGAATCAGCACACTTAAAACATAAACATAACCAAAAATCAGCCAAATCCATCCAGGGGTTAAAAAAGTTAGCTGGAGGTCCCTTTATGACCGACCGCAAGCACATTTTCCTGCCCAAAACAGTTCCATAGATTTGGGTTGTGAGGTCGGTCTATTTCAGGCTGAAAAAACGACTAAGTCCCATCGCGAATGGGACTTAGTCTCTGCAGCTGAAATAAGGCTGAAAAAAACGGCTGAAAAAAAGACTAAGTCCCATCGCCGAATGGGACTTAGTTTCTGCAGCTGAAATAAGGCTGAAAAAAACGGCTGAAAAAAAGACTAAGTCCCATCGCTGAATGGGACTTAGTCTCTGCAGCTGAAATAATTTCCCATTTACTGAACCAAGTGGGAAATAGCAAGGCAGGCACAAAGGGTTTGCACCAGGTCTGGGGACACAGGGGACACCGTCTTAAAGGGGCCGTGTCCCCAACAAGTCTGTGGACACGGCCTTAAAGGGGCAGTGTCCCAATCTTCCTGATGTCCCAAAAAGGTGTCAATCCATATCTGCCAAGTGACCATGGGGAACAGTCCCATTCTGTTTGTGTCAGTGTGTGTATCAGCTCTGAGGACAGTGTCAATCCATATGTCAAGGTGTCAATATGTCATATGTCAGGTGTCAACCATATTGATTGTGATTTAGGAATGTTAGGTGATTTCTGCCCTTTATGGATTAAAACCACTCTGTATCAACTGTGTAATTTCCATGGAGTTTTGCTACGATCCTCCCGCACATGCCACAGTCCAGGTGTTAGTCCCTTGAAACAACTTTTCCATCCCTATTGTGGCCAGAAAGAGTCCCTGTGTGTTTTAAAATTCGCCTCCCCATTGAAGTCAATGGCGTTTCGGGCGGTTCGCCGGTTCGCGAACATTTGCGGAAGTTCGCGTTCGCCGTTCGCGAACCGAAAATTTCGGGTTCACGACATCACTACTCAGGATGTAGCAAAGATAAAGTGCTTTATTTGAAAGTGCACAATAGTAACATAAAATATATTAAAATAAATGGAAAACCTTACAGTCTTAAAGGTTGATCCTTGTATAAGGTGCAAAACGTGTTTCGCCTCGTTTAGAGGCTTCCTCAGTTGCTGACTTGTTTTGTTGGGTGGTCCGTTTTAAATATCCCCCCTTTGGCGTTCTTTTTCGGGGTTCTTTGCCGTCCGTGATTTGGTCCTACTGCAATTGGTGTGTATGTTTGGTTCCCGAACTAAAAAGGCAAACCCCATGAACCAAATCTTTTTATAGGTCGGTTACATGACCCATAGACCTCGGGCAGGAGGCTAGCCAGCAGGCTCCTCCAGGAGCTTGTGGGAGAGGCATCTTGCCACAATAAATATATAGTGCACACATATGTAAAAATGCACACATATACATTCATATATAAAAACAAAAATACACACACAAAAACACACAACCCAGTTTTTAGACAGAAAGACAAACAAACACTTAATATATAACACTAGAGATTAGTTTTCATTATGTACTTTTTAAGGTAAAATAAACGTGAGTTTTAAACCATTTCAGATGACATAAATGCTCTGGCTTCTTCTTTTAAAGGACTCCGCGTTCTACCTCATCTCCAACTTCCCGGACATTTCAACATCGTATGTTCTTTTGAATGAAAGTTAGGTATCATTTATACTGTACTTTTTTTACGTCCCTCTTCTTATCATTTCCCGTCTTCTTTGCTTTTACCGCCTTACAAGGAAGCATGTTCACATCCAGCCGTCCGGCGTAAATCTCCAATATGATTATTAGGTCTCGGGGTCTAAATGACTCCCATGTAAATGTTTTTAAAATTTTCCTCCTCTAATAGATTGGGATATACGGTAAAACTGATTTCCCTTGGATCGTCCTTAATAGTGCCTTGCTTTTTTATGATCTGTCTATTGTCGTGGTTGTAACAAATCGACATCCATTTGATTTTATTGTTCTTTTTTATCGGCAAAAGATTTTTTCTTTCTAATTTCTTCCCTTCTCGGCTTGTTCCAGGTTGTCTTTGTTTGTTAGTTTGAATGAAACTTGTCCGGTATAATTAGACTGTGTGGTTGTTAGAAAATTTGTTTTACGTCCCGACCTTTGATTGGCTTCTTTCACAAACCGGTCTGAAGTAGGACCACTCACAGAATCTGAGGCGCCAATGGGGGCTAGACCACCGGACCACCAACACCACAAGCTTTAACTGAGGTGCCTCTAAACGAAGCAAACGCGTTTTGCACCTTATACACAATCAACCTTAAGGAACCTGGTTTTCCTCCAGCTTCTATTTTTCATTACTATTGTGGACGCCAAGAAAGCACTTGGATGACTACTCCTGAGAGGAATCCTTCACCAAATACTACACACAGTAGCCGAAGGAACGGGTCTATCTACTGACACAGAAAACATCCTTGAGCATTTACATTAGCTCCGTGGAGAGTGTTGCATGACCTCCTATATATGCAGTGGTGACCCTATTAGTATATTTTCTCAACCTTTTTCAGATGTTTTGGTTTGAGAGACTCCTTGCTTCTGCTGGCATCTATCTTCCTGTCTGAAAACTGTTTACATGTCCAGATTATATTGTCGTATATTATACTAGGCAATAATCCATGTCCTTTTGCAGCCCTCTAGCCCTTTCCAGGACTTTTTTAGAGCCATTTTAGTGCCCAAAAGTTCAGGTCCCCATTGACTTCAATGTGGTTCGGAGTCAAGTTCGAGTCCCAAACTAGAACTTTTTGCAGAAGTTCGGCCGAACCCGAACATCCAGATGTCCGCTCAACTCAGTAGGTTGTTGAATGTCATACAATAAAATTCAGAGAAAAGGCAGTATTTGCATTGCTGCCTAGAGATGCTTCCACTAGCAGTCACTCGGACAGCCCCTAGAAGCGCTTCCTGGGTCTGTGCTACACAGCTCTTGAGACTGAAAATATGTTGTTAAATGTGTCTGTGTTTTAGTGATATACAGATATCATTTTGAAAGTTACAATATCTTGATTTTGTTGTCTATAAAGACATAACTGTACCTACGCAGGTAGATATTTAAGTGTTCTTGCATAGCAAGACCACTTAATGTTATCTCACATATATATATTATTATTATTATTATAGCCAAGTTTACCACCCTAACTCCTCCCACAGTTTTTACACTACATAGACAGTAATATACCAAAACGTGTGGATTGCTCCCGATTGGTGTTCTATTACTTTGTGGAACGTTTCTTTGAATGGTTCATGAAAGGTTTGAAAGGTTCAATATCGTCGTTTTTGTGGCGAAATTTGGTCCCATAGGAATGAATGGCGAAATATTCAAAACTAGAGTGGGAGCTGACAAAAGCTGAAAAATCAGGACATGATTTCTAAACTGCCACCACTCCCTCATTTCCAAGCCCACCTATCTTACATCAAAACGTTTAGCTATCCCTGCTGCCTCTAAACATGTCAACGGCAAAGCAATAGTCCTGATAGGTTTCACAATATGACCATTTGTTTGCAACTCACGTCGTCCATTGACATTCTTTGAAACTCCACTCTAGCCGCATCAAATTTGAAGGGTAATTTCTAAACTGCGACTGTGCCTTCATTTGTAATATTTCAGAGGCATATCATGCATCAAAATGTAGGTCTAGGTCTTGTGAATGTCACAATATAAAGCTCTTTTTGCTGTAGGCTTTATAGTTTTTAAAATACAATCCTTTGAAGATGGCAACCGCCAGTGAAGTGAGCAATTTGGAGCAGTTTGTTTTTAACCGCTCTTCTCTGCCCTATTTGAAATCTATTAGTTCCTGTTGGCAGTTGGTGGAATGTTCGAGGGATTTGAAACCCTGTGTAACAAGGCTGCAATATGAAGATACTGTTATATATGTATCAATAAAGTGAGTACTTCGTTATACAGGAATTATTGACTGATTTGTACAAAACATCACAGTGGCAGCAGGGATAGCGGAACGTTTTGATATAAATTGGTACATTTATATCCCTACATGGAAAGACCACTTACTATTATCTCACATGTATATTATTATTATTAATGAGCAATTTGGAGCAGTTTGTTTTTAATTGCTCTTCTCTGTCCTTGCTGTAGATTGAGCGAACCACACTCCAGCCTTTCCACAGTTACTTCAGCCACTTCAACCACACAACAGTTACTCAAGCCACTCCACCCAGTTACTCTGCCCACTGTTTGCTTTTCTACTCCAGACTCCAACCACCAACAGGTCGCCACTGTTTCCGCCCACTCCAGTTGGGTTCGGCTGTTCTGATTTTTTACATATTTGGTGGACAATGAAGCAAGGCTGATACGGCCTTCTGAATTCTTATATACCAGAAAGTTGTCTACATCTTGTCTTATACTCAATGACTGTGATATAAATGTGATATGAAATTTGCATGAACTGTGCCTCTCTTTGTCTGAGAATTCTGAAATTTGGTTGCATATAAAGAGGGCTTTCATATGTGTTATAGAGGCCAGAGTGCAAAGGTCGCTATATAGAATAGTGGACAAGGCTTGTTGTCCGTCTGTTCTCTGACTTTAAAGACTATAGCTCTCCCTTCCTAAGTCCAGCAATTAATACCTGCTGTTCAATATCCATCATCCTGTAACATTCTTTGTTGCTTTATTATGAATTAGTAATTGTAAGCAGAATAATCCTCCTTGTGCTGCACGCAAGTAAGTGCCTTCCGATATACCTACAAGAACCAATTCATGGACCCTGGGTGATCTTCGGGATTTCACTGGATTACAATGGCAATTCTTTTGATACCTATTGATTGCTCACAATTTCAGCAAGATGTATTCCACCAACAATTCACCAGATTGGAACAGTGCTAAAAAAATAAAAAAAATAAAAAAAAATAAAAAGAAGATTGATTTGATATAACTGACCAAAACAATACTCAATCTCCATATCATTAGTTACATCCAAAGGTGCATTCATACATTTCTTCCACATTTTCAGGAGACAAACCTCTCTCTTGTCTAATTGACAGATTGATTACTAAAAAACTGACATTAAAATATTCACCAAGTTCAAACGATGCAATTGTTAAAAAAAAACTTCAGGAATTTTATTTCCCCCAAAGACTTGGATTTTACAAACTGGATCATTTTCTTAAAGACAGATGTGACATTACGTCTATGTAAATTGTTACTGGCAACCACATATCAAGGAATGCAAATGCATAACTCATCAAGTTTACTACTCACTCGAGAAACAAGACAAACCTAAAATTCAGTTCAATTAACCCCTTAAGGACCAAACTTCTGGCATAAAAGGGAATCTGACATGTCAGACATGTCATGTGTCCTTAAGGGGTTAATTCAGTTCAATGTTCTAAATGTGGAGAGATTAGAGGAACCAGGGATTATTCCAATTGAATACCTATTAGGAGAAGAAATTATTCCTTACATAGCCCCTTTAATTAAGGTCGCCAGAGCATTTGTTCTTTGTAAATTATCCAAATTCACTCATTGACTGTACAATCCAATACTCAAGAAAATAAGAGCATCAAACTTTATAACTTTCTGCAAATTTCTAGATTTTATGAAAAGCCAACCTAACCTTGAATTTAAACAATCAGGTGGTTATGTCCACTAAAGGCTTAATTATAGCCTTATGACATATTTTTACTTTACTAACTGTGCATTCTTATGATCTTTCTAACCCTCCCGACTCCAAGTATACAGTTTAAAATATAATAGCACCTAAAACGTCCTTTTTTCAGGACAAATAAGGTGATAAGTCATTAGTACTAGGTAGAGGCCATGTAATTTCAAAGGTCAACGTGAATACTGCAAGCTATGTATAATAAACCTCTACAAAGTAAGGCTGTGTAAATCATTCAAAGGTCAACTGGAACATAAAAGGTGTTGTTTTCTGCTATAAACATAATTGATTTTGCCTGCCCCAATCCTCTTCTAATAACTAGAATGTAGTTAACTGACTAATACACAACTATTATTAAGTCTCACCTTTACCTTGAAGACCAGCATTGACTCATGAAAATGTTACAGTTTGTTGCTAAATAGTTCTTAAATATATTTTATTCTCATTAAGAAAATAGTATCAAAATGATTTTGGAAAAACTTGCAAAATATCCTTATTTTCAATATTTAATGTAAGTTGATAATGGAACTAAGGAAGGCAATAATGGCCATAAAACAACATTTATTATTATTATTATTACTAATATATTATTATTATGATATTTATAGAGTGCCGTCAAATTTCGCAGCGCTTTACAATTTATGTTTATGTTAAACAGAGTGCTGGGTGCTGTATTTGTAAAATATAAAAACAAAGTCCAGTTATGAGACTGATTAATGAATATGTATCAATGTATATATATATATATATATATATATATATATACACACACACACACACACACACACACACACACACATATATAAACATTTTATATATATAAAATAAAGTAAAACAATTATTTTTTTCATTCCTCCTGGGTGATATATCTATATACTTCATTTTCAGGTCCTCTACCAGAGGCATGTTAGTCAGAGTTCTGCGCAGTATCTTAGCTGTACCTAGAACTGCACTCTACTGGACAGCAATCACTGAAGTCCCACTTGGAATCTGTTGAAAGCAGTCCCCTAACTTGGGAGTCACAGCCTCCTATCACAACTTCTTTCCACATCATTTCTTGCTCTTCTTTAAGTCCACAATGGACTTAAAGAAAATCTGCCTGCACTAATTCAACAATCAGTAACAACAGTGTAACCGTGCAGCATAAAAACTCCTATTATAATTCCTCCAGTGTGTTTCCAAGCAAGATATATATGGTAGCACCCGGGTGTGTTCTAATTACCAGTTACGCATTATCAATTTTTTTCTTCTTTAAGTCCTTGGTATTCGTCCATCTTCTCATGTTTCTGATGTTATAGTGATTGGGTATTGCTACATCCACCACGACTGTAGTCTTTAGTTCCTTGTCAACCACCACGATGTCAGGTTGTTTGGCAAGTATTTGCTTGTGATGTACTTGTGGATGCTCTGTGTTTTATCCAGGACTGTGGACTTGACATATCCTTCCTTCCAGCTGGTGTACAGTCTCTGGGTGCTGGATTTCAGGTGGAATCCTCCATTCATATGGAGTAGTTTCCGGGTCTTCCAGTGACCAGTTCTTCTCTTGACCAGGTTTTTATTCCAGTGGACTACCTGATGACAAGCAGTGCTGTTAGTCGTTCCTAAGCTGTTTTTAGTGCCACTGGTTTAAGCAGATCCTTGTACTTCCTCAGTAGCCAGGTTCTATCCCGGATCTTTCCGTCTTTGTGAATTTGATCCAGCTTACTAACTTCCTTCAGTGTTGCCTTTATCTTGACTTTCAGATAGTCTCCATAGTGGACATTGTTTCTCTTTGAGCCTGATCTTGTAGTCAAGTAGCTGGAGGACCACTAATGCTGTTGCATATGTGAGCATGCTGGTTTATGTGATGGTACATGTTGGGATTGCAGATCCATGCTTTCTGGTGGCAGTTTTACAGTGTCCTTTGGTAGTCTTGGTCAAGGACTGCTTGTCATGGCCCCTGGTGCTTGTATTGGAGTGACCGTGCCTGATCAGTACAGACACACCAATACTGTAACAGTGCCCAAGTCCTTAGTTCAGTGCAGCAGCATCTGAGGAGAGTGGTCGCATTGAAAAGGGGAAATACTTACCTGGTTAGCAGTAGATTGCCACCCGATCCTCTTACCCAATTGTTCCCAGCTGGTGTGGCATTCTAAGGGACGCCGGACACTGCGGTCCTGAATTATATAAGGGTAATCCTATTACCCATAACAAAGATGGCACCTATGTACGTGTAACATCACACCATCAATGCACAAGCACGTTTTGGGGTCAAAAGTTACATACTAGCCAATCACTACACAGAGAGGCATATTTAAAGACTTACTAGCATTTTCTCAGTGCTCGGTCATGGTTTCCACTTGCTGGTTGTCAGAGAGTGCTTTTCTGTTTATTTACATTTCTGGTATTTGACTTTGGCTCATATTGACTTTCCCTACTTCTGGTATCCATGACTTTTGGCTAGTATTCCGTTTTTGTCTCCTTCTATATCCCTGACTTCGGCTTGTTTATTGACCATTCTCTTCAACATTAAGTCCAGCCATTCTAAGGCTCGGTATACATTGTTTTGTATTTCATAGTTCTACTTGTTGGGTAATACAGTAGCCGTGACATTACAACAAGGCCATGGACCCTGCAGAATTATGTCAGCACAAGTTAGCTTGTGAGAGGAGGTTGGATGAAAATGATCATGATATGGGATATGGATCAATTTGCCCAGGCCTTCCAAATGGATCTTCAGCTTGATGATCCTCTATAAGGATCACTCCCTCCTATTGTGACTGTTCCCATAGTATATAAGGCTCCTTTATTATCCTTATTTTGCACCGTGTGGGAAAGTTCTTTGGAATTTTCCCACGCTGTGTAATTTGACTCATAACTCTCTGATTGGTTACTTTCAATCCACCAGTCAGAGTGTTGTTATGAGCCAAATTACACAGCGTGGAAAAATTCCAAAGAACTTTCCCACGCTGTGTAAAATGACACAGAGCACTCTGATTGGTGGATTTCAAGCTAACCTATCAGAGTGCTGTGACAGGTAAATGTAGAGACTTACCTGTCAGTCTCTTCATTTACCTGTCAGAGCACTCTGATTGGATGGATTAAAACCAGCAATCAGTGTGCTCTGAGCCTAATTGCAGGACGGGGCAAGGCTTTATAAGCCTTCCCCCGCCCTGCAGAGCTCAGTCTGCGCAGAGCCCTCCAGATGAACATGGATTTATTTTTTTTGCGCTTGTTTTTTTTGTTTTTTTTAAAGTGCGTCAGTTATTATGGAATTTTTATTTGTTTTTTTGGGGGGCTGAAAAAAAGAAGATTTTAGAAGAAAGAAGACATCAAATGGTAAGTTTTTTTTTATGGTCCCCCCTCATAATTTTTAGGATGAAGGGGGTAGGTAGGGGTTATTTTTTGGGGGAGGAGGGGGACGGGGGTCCCCCCTCATTGTTATTTAGGGCCCCCACCCACCACGCAGGGGTGGGGGCCGGGGGAGGACAGTAGGTCCCCCCCCTAATTCTTATTTAGGGCCCCCACCCACCATGCAGGGGTGGGTGCCGGGGGGGGAGTACAGGAGGTCCCACCCTCATTGTTATTTAGGGCCCCCACCTGCTGTGCAGGGGTGGGGGCTGGGGGGGAGGACAGTAGATCCCCCCCCCGAAATCTTATTTAGGGCCCCCACCCACCGCACAGGGGTCTGGGGTGGGGGGAGGACAGTAGGTCCCCCCGCTCATTCTTATTTAGGGCCCCCACCCACCACTCAGGGGTGGGCGCTGGGGGGAAGGACAGTACGTCCCCCCATTGTTATTTAGGGCCCCCACCCGCCGCTTAGGGGTGGAGGCCAATAGGTTTTTATTTTTTTTATTTATTTTTTTACAGTGAGCAACCACTGGCTGCTCACTGTTTACTAGACATGCCCCTACTCACGGTATAGCAAGTAGGGGCTGAATTTACTAATACTAAGTAATCTTTACTTAGTATTAGTAAATGTGGCTGAAAGACCAATTTAGATCTTTCAGCCTTTTGGTAGATAGCTCTCATGATAGCTCACATGATGCACTGGCCAATCACAGCCATGCCATTAGTAGGCATGGCTTTGATGGCTTCTAAGGGCACACGAGTCAAACGCTTGTTGATTGGCTGCACTGCAGCCTTTCAAAATGCGCCATTAAATCGCAGAACACCGAACTCTATCCCGAACATACAGTGACATGTCTGTGTTCAGGTCCGGGGTCCAAAAACCGTAATGTTTGATACGAACCCGAACTTTACAGTTCGGGTTCGCTCAACTCTAGCCGTGAGTCCTTTCTGACTTTGGGACTGATACTATAACCCCTTCTTTTTGTAGTGATGAAGTGAAGACCTGGAGAGTGAGCCTTTTCACTTTCTCTCCCAGCCACTTTGTGATTTGGAAGGAACTAGGGATTTCTGTAAAATTCTAGAAGATCTCCTCCCGGATGATATCTAGAACCCAATCGTCTTTTTACAAGCGAGCTCCAATACCACCTGACAGGGAGATAAACCTGTCACAGATTCCTGGGGTTCTTGGAGGATGTGGATCCTCTAGACTTGACGCCTCTAGTGCCAGGCTGACCAGTCCTCCAGGATAGATTTCTTCCATATTCCCTACCTGGTCTGTAGGATCTACTATCTCGAAATGGGTAATAGTCCTTTTTGGCACGAAATAGGTCTTTGGGCCTGTGGTCTTGAGGCAAAAAGGCCCTTTTACCTTCAGCGGCTCATTTAATGCAATCATCCAGATTCTTGCCGAATAACAAGTCGCCATGAAAAGGAAGGGAGCACAAACTGCCTTTGAAGGAAGCATCAGCAGACCATGATCTAAACCATAGCGCTCTCCTGGCGGAAACTGAGAGAGCCATATTTCTGGCTAAGAACCTCACCAGATCCACTGCAGCCTCAGACGAGAAGTCAACAGCCAATTGCATATCTTTCAAGCTGTCCAGTATGGAGGGATGGCTCCTGTCATTTTTAATATCCTCCTCATATTTTCCCATCCATACCTTTAGCGCCCTGGATACTGACATAAGGGCCATTGCTGGTTGTAGGCCAGTACCTGAAGCCACATACACTTTGGAAAGACTGAAATCCATCTTTCTGACCATAGGGTCTTTGAAGGATCCTGCATCATCAACAGGTAAAGTGGTATGTTTGAAACAAAGAAAAGCTGGAAAAACACCCAGTTACATTTATAAAAAAATCTAAGCAACCTGAAAAAATGGATCAGGATAGATGGATCAATAGCAGATCTATAATAATAACAAACAAAACATAGCGTAATACAGTAAGAAATATAAATATAAAAGATATGTGGTGTTGGTAGAAAACTCGCAAACAGGTAATGAATCAGGCTTCTTACCCTACGAGGGGTTAAAACGAATCTGAAGGATGGTGAATTCCAGGTGATGTAAAGGAAAAATGCCGCACATAGTGAGGTAAAATTAAAAACCAGAAAGAAATGTATTAGATTGCACTCACAGACAGGAAGAAAGTCATGGGCATATCTCCACACAAGGGGAAACTTAGCAGAAGCTTGGCAGATCTTGGAATACCAACAGCAGCAGCAGCAGAATAATTGGTATAAAAACAAAGGTTAAACAAGAGTGATAACTAGAACAAGAAATCCATAAATGTTCAAATATTGTAGTAATCCAACGCATTTCATCCAATAGGGGACTTCCTCAGGGATCTGTACAAAAGTGATAACTAGAACAAGAAATCCATAAAAATTTAAATATTGTAGTAATCTGTACGCGTTTTGTCCAATAGGGGACTTCCTCAGGGATCTGTACCAGTATGTGTGTGTGTATGTGTATATATATATATATATATATATATATACAAAACACAAGATCCAGCGCACTCACCTATGCACTAAACGGCAACTTCAATGTTGAAAGATTTAATTAGTTTTTTTTTAAAACACCTAATCTAGGCAAAAATAATGGGGGTTTAGTTACATTATATGATCATACATTGCATAATATATATAGTTAATCTGCACACCAGTCAAGCCATAAGACTTGCTTTTCCCACAGAAATCCCAAATCAGCAGTGATGTTACAACCGCAAAGGATTCTGGGTGGGCATATGCAAATTAGTTTAACAAAGAATCACAACCTCATGCTGAAGAGTTGCATTAACAACGAAACAGCTGTCCATGAGTGGTTCACTGGTTTTGCATCTTATCCTAAATTGTGTTCCAAGCAGTTGTATACTGCAAACACAAATTAAAAGGAATCCATGTTTAAAATGGAATGAGGCAAAAATGTGATTCTTTGTTAAACTAATTTGCATATGCCCACCCAGAATCCTTTGCGGTTGTAACATCACTGCTGATTTGGGATTTCTGTGGGAAAAGCAAGTCTTATGGCTTGACTGGTGTGCAGATTTTTGTTTAGCATTGTATTAACTATCCACATACTTCAGGTGGAAGGGGTTTTCAATCACAATTTTTCCCCACCATAACCTTATATATATATATATATATATATATATATATATGTGCATGTATATATATATATATATATATATACATACACACACACACACACACCCTGTTCCAAATTATTATGCAAATTCTATTTAAGTGTCATAAAGATTAAATATGTTTTTCAGTTTAACTCATGGATGACATTGTGTCTCAGGGCTCCTTTGATCACTGAAAACAATCTCGGACACCTGTGATAATTAGATCTCCAGGTGAGCCCAATTTAAGGAAAAACTACTAAAGGAGGGTGTTCCACATTATTAAGCAGAGCTCCATTTTCATGCAATATGGGGAAGAAAAAGGATCTCTGTGCTGCCGAAAAGAGTGAAATAGTTCAATGCCTTGGACGAGGTATGAAAACATTAGATATTTCACGAAAACCTAAGCGTGATCATCGCACTATTAAGAGATTTGTGGCTGATTCAGAGCACAGACGGGTTCGTGCAGATAAAGGCACATTGAGGAAGATTTCTGCCAGATCCATGCATCGGATCAAGAGAGCGGCTGCTAAATACTATTACATAGCAGCAAACAGAAGCTGCTGGTGCCTCTGGAGTCCCACGGACATTAAAGGTGTAGAGTCCTCCAGAGTCTTGCAACTGTGCATAAACCTTCTATTCGGCCACCACTAACCAATGCTCACAAGCAGAAACGTCTGGTGTACGGCATTGGGTAGAAAAATACATGAAGACTAATTTTCAAACAGTCCTGTTCACTAATAATAACCCCCCAGGGAGGCACATTGTATCGGCCAGAGGGAGTCTATTGGAACCCATTGCCAAATATGTGGATTTCCACATTAAAGAAACTGTAAAAGAATTGCCTACGTGTATTCGTGACACAAAAGACATATTGAATAGAATTAAGGCCATATCCTTGAAAGATAAAAACATAATACTGGCTACATTGGACGTACAAAGCCTGTACACCATCATACCCCATATGGAGGGTATAAAATGTCACGGTTCTCAGGGATTTGAAGCTGGGTACTTTGTGGTCCTGGGCCTGCTGTTTCTCCTCTGAACCACCATACAGCTCAAGTAATAGCCTGATGTTTGGATCTTGCCTTGTATCCTGCACTGGGTGTTGGAATTTACCTGAGACTGCTCCTGTCACTCATGGTTCACCTGTGGCTGATCTCTGATTAGAAAGGTATAAGACACTGCCTCTCCCTGAAGGGGAGTGTCAGTTCATTGACTCTGGTTCCTGTATTGCTGTTTCGTGTTCCAGTGTTCTCCTGTTGATTCCTGACCATGACTTGTTATTTTGTGTATCTTGACTTCTGGCATCCTCTGACCTTTGGCTTACCCACAACGTTTCTCCTGTTTATGTCCGTATCTGTACTGTGACTTGGAGCATCATCCTGCACAGCCCCCGTGCACAGACTCACAAGCCAGGTGAGTTCTTCCCTGACCACCGTGGCCTGTGTTTAATTGCAAGGGTGAGCATATATCTGCGCTACAGATTCCCAACCAAGGTAAGCCGTTACAGAATGAACTGACCATCATGGAGTCCGCAGAGATGTGCACACTACTTTCCCAGCAAGTGTCCAGCCTGGCCCAGACTGTTTCAGAGCTGCAGCGAGAAATTCTATTTCTTAAAGACACAGTACGCCCAGCCCCGGAACCTGCTTATTCAGAACCCTATGTCATAATGCCTGACAGGTTCGACGGTTCCCGTTCCTCTTTCTGGATGTTCAAGATGGATTGTGAGCTCCTGTTTGCCTTGAAACCTAGAACCTACGCCACCAACTTTATCAAGGTCCGTACTGCTGTTAATTTACTTTCTGGACGGATTAAGGAGTAGGCATACCAGAAGCTGCAGGAGAAAAGCACTGTCTTGGACAGCTGGGAGTCGTTCATGACTGCAATGGACTCTCAGTACATTACCTCCATGAAAGCTACTCCCAAGCCTGCTCCATGTACCCGCAGATCTCGGTTACCTAGAGAAAAGGACTTTAAAAGCACATACCAAGTCCCCATGTTGCAGCGTGAACCCACCTTCAGGGACCTGCCTTGTCACTCTGATTGTACTCAAGCAAGCTGTGAAACTCCAGTGGACAGGGAGGAATCCATGGAGATCAGATTTACCCATACTAGGTTGTCGTCTAAGGAGCAACACAGTCTGGTATCTGCCAAGGTTGCTGTCTAGCCTGTCCTCGTTCCATGACACAAAAGGGAACCAATACCACGGTAATCAACACAGCCAGTACTCCTGAGAAAGTCCCTCCTCTAGCTCCAGAAACGTCTATACCTTTACCCGAGAAAACACCTGTTCAAGCAAGATCACCACTTCCTGCCTTGCCAAGGAAGTTCTTTGGCCTGACTGCACATATGCTTCTAATGGCACTGTTGTATGTAAACAGGATCTTGAGGTGTTCGAGAAAGAATTGCCTCCCCTGTGAGAACTACTAAAGCAAAGAAACTGTGTTTCCCAAAAATCTGGCACCTCGACGTGTATCAGCATAATGCTTGAAACGGTCAGCAGCAGTACTCAGAGCAGATTGAACTTTAACCCAGGTATCACGGATGGAAGCCAGACGGTCATCCAAAGCAGGAATATCAGAAAAAACAGCCGGTAGGACAGTAGGATGCCGGTCATTATTAACAAAAAATGGACTATGCCCAGAGGAGTCATGGTCAGCATTGTTCCTAGCAAACTCAGCCCATGGTAATAATTCGGACCAATTGTCTTGAGTGCTATTAACGAAACAACGCAAGTACACATGTATGCAGATGACACAGTAATCTATGCGAGCAAATCCAATCTACCGCAGCTTGAGGCTGTGCTGCAAGACCAGTTTATAGAGGTAGAAAAGTGGATCGCAAAAAACAAACTCTTCCTGAACACTGACAAAACTGTCACAATGATCTTTGAACGGTACCTAAATTACACAAATTACACAATTCCCACCTATCCATCAAAACAAATTCAAATGGCACACTGACCACAGTCCACTCTTTCAAATACTTGGGTATGATGTTAGACCCCAATCTATCTTTTGGCCTGCACATAGAAAAGCTTGCATCTAAACTTTATCCAAAACTAGGTGCCCTGTACAGAAACAAATCCTGCCTAAGCCCTAGAGTAAATTGTACAGCAAATGCTGATGCCAATCATTGGTTATGGGGATGTAGTATATGCATCTGCATCGCAATCCCACATTAATAAACTCAACATATTGTATAACTCATTCTGCCAATTTGTACTACAATGTAATTACAGGACTTACCATTGTGACATGCTAAAAGAACTAAACTGGCTGTCACTGGAATCGAAACGCACCCTTCATCTTTCCAGCCTTGTGTTTAAGAGCTTTTCTGGGAAACTCCCACCCTACCTGAACAAAATGCTTTCCCCAGCTGTTCCCACTTCCTATAACCTCCAATCCAATGCCAACACTTTACGTAGTCTACCTCAATACAAAAAGAAAGCAGCCCGATCCTCCTTCTCCTACAGAGCACCGCAATTGTGGAACGACCTCCCACACAATTTAAAATCTACCCTAAGCCTAAAGTCCTTTTAAGAGATCCCTCTCTACATACCTCAAAACAGAATACACCTGTCATGGTTGATTATATATTTCCTACCTGTTCTATGTTAAAATTTGTATTTATTGTGTATTAATATTGTTTTTGTATTTTATTGTACCCTAACGTAACAATGCAATGATATGTGGACCCAGGACATACTTGAAAACAAGAGAAATCTCAATGTATCTTTCCTGGTAAAATATTTTATAAATAAATAAAAATAACTCCAAAGACTGGTACCATTAGTCTAGGGGTGGTAAGAGGATGAAAAAGACAATTCAATCCCCAATTACTTATTGAAAGCCCTCCAAAATCAGGATACAAACTGAGAACCTCAATCAGATACAATATTGTGAGGAATGCCATGCAGACGGACAATCTCACGTATAAAGATCAGTACCAGGTCTTTAGATTATGGTAATTTCTTGAGAGGGATGAAGTGAGCCATTTTAGAAAGATGGTCAACAACCATGAGCATAGTGGTATAACCATTAGAATTAGGAAGTTCTACAATGAAATCCATAGACAAGTGGGACCATGGGACCTCAGGAACGGGAAGAGGTTGTAACAAGCCACAAGGGAGTTTATAAGGCACTTTGGAAACTGCACAAACAGAACAAGCCTGCACATATTCCTTGACATCCTTTCTGAGGGAATCCCACCAGAATGACCTCATGATAGCAGAAGTGGATTTATTAATACCTGGGTGACCAGCAGACACATTGTCGTGAAACACCTTCATGATATTAACCCTTTCCCCAATGGAACGAACAGTTTAGTTCTGAGGTTTACCGCAGGGCACCTGAGACTGAGCCTCCATGATGGAGCCAAGCAGTGGAGAGGACAATGAAAGGACAGTGGACGCAATGATACATTCCGGGGGAATGATATGGGATGTTTCTTGCTCTAGTATAGCCTCAGTATCAAACTGCCTGGACAAGGTGTCTGCCTTGCCATTTTTCGAACCAGGTCTGTAGGTGATAAGAAAATGAAAGCGAGAAAGAAATAGAGACCACCTAGCTTGTCTAGAAGATAATCGCTTAGCATCTCCTATGTAAGCCAGGCTTTGTTTTTGTTTTTTAAATGTAAGCCAAGTTTTTGTGATCAGTAATGATCAAAAGGGGGTCCTTGGAAACCTCTAGAATATGTTGCCATTCCTTTAGAGCTAGAATAATGGCCAACAATTCTAACAATTCGTAATTGCGCTCAGCAGGAGACAACTTTCTAGAAAAGTAACCACAAGGATGTAACAGAGTTTCCTGGCTCTCCCTCTGGGAGAGAACTGCCCCTACCCCTGTCTCTGAAGCATCAACCTCCAGTATGAAAGGCTTACTGGTGTCAGGATGTATCAATATGTCGGCGGAGGCAAACCGCTGTTTGAGAGTTTCAAAGGCTTCAATTGCCTCCTTAGACTATATCGTACTACTAGCCCCCTTGTGTGTCGTATTGGTGATGGGGGCTATTACTGAAGAAAATCCCTTTATAAATTTTCTGTAATAATTGGCGAAACCAATGAACCTTTGAATGGCTTTTAACCAAGTGGGTAAAGGCCACTGTAGAACAGACTCTAGTTTTTTAGCATCCATCTGAAACCCTGAGGCAGAAATATATCCTAAAAACTGTACTTCAGACTGGTCAAAGATACCAATTTACAATAAAGTTGTTTTTTTAACAAGGTTTGCAGAACTTGTTTAACATGATCGTGGTGAGACTGGAGGTCAGGAGAATAAATAAGGATATCATCCAGATAGACCAAGACAAACAAGTAAATGTAATCCCTGAGTACATCGTTAATGAAATCTTGGAACATTGCACAACCCGAATGGCATCACTAGATATTTATAATGTCCACTTCTGGCATTAAATGCAATCTTCCACTTGTGGTTTTTCTTTGATTCTCACTAAATTGTAAGCGCTTCTAAGGTCAAGTTTAGTAAACGCTTTAGCGCCCTGGAGTCTGTCAAATAATTCAGCAATAAGAGGAATGGGGTAGGCGTTCTTAATGGTGATTTTGTTCAATGCCCTGTAATCGATACATGGGCGCAACTCACCATCCTTTTTCGGTACAAAAAAAGAATCCTGCACCAGCAGCCAAGGATGATTTTCGTATATGGCCTTTATTCAATTAATCTTTAATATATTCCTCCATTACACTACTCTCCTGAGGAGATAGAGCATAGACTGCTCCCTTAGGTGGCATAGCACCTGGTAGTAACTTAATGGAACAGTCATATGGTCTGTGAGGAGGTAAAGTATTAGACTGAGTCTTGCTGAATACTTCTTTAATGTCTTGGTACTGTATAGGGATCTCGGGATTTTGAGGTGTACTAGTGGGTAATTCAATAGTGCCCACTCTTTTGGTGACATGCAATACGCACCTTTCATTACAATCCTTACCCCATTATAATATTTCCCCATTGGCCTAGTCAATATTAGGATTATGCTTGCTAAGCCATGGGAATCCTAATATAAAAGGACAAGAAGGAGATGCAATCACCTGAAATGTAATCTCTTCCTTCTGTAATGCACCAATGGAAATATTAATGGGTAAGGTTTCATGCGTTATCAATGGTTGTGAGAGTGGTCTCCCATCAATAGCTTCAACAGCTAGGGGTGATAGTCTCTCTTTGATAGGTATAGTATTACCTTTGACAAATTGAACGTCTCTGAAGTTTCCAGCAGCACCTGAATCCATCAGGGCTTTGCATGAAAAGTTCTTTTTGTCAAAGGCAATAGAAATGTCAAGGAGAAACCTATTTTTATTATTTTCAGAGGACGTTTCCATTACACCTAAGACCTGTCCCCTTAAGGTGCTTAAGGGCGGTAGTTTTCCAGACGTATGGGACAATTGTTTCTCATATGTCCCTTCCTACCGCAGTATAGACATAGGCCTTCTTTTCTCCTATATTGTCTTTCTGCTTCAGACAGTCTAGTGACCCCCAACTGCATGGGTTCGGGTTCGGACTGTATAGGAATTTCAGGGACAATAGGTCTGGAGAAACGGGGTGCGAAATGCATACGCATGCGTCTGGTTTTGTTTCTAGTAGCTTCTCTGGTTCTTAATCTATTATAAATATGCATGACAGAAGTGATAAATTCATTAAGCTTTTTTGGGTAAGTCTTTGGCGGCAATCTCATCTAGCATAGTTTCGATAATCCCTTTTTAAATGCAGAGATTAACCCACTATTAGTCCAGTCTACCTCGGAAGCTAGGGTACGAAATTCTGTGGCATATTCCGAGATAGACCGGTTCCCTTGTCTGATGTGCATCAGGGCAGAAGAGGCGTCATCCTCTCTGCCTAAAGGTTCAAACGTAAGTTTGAATTCCGTAAGGAACTCCTGGTAATTGTGTGCTACACTCCAATTACTCACCCATAATGGATTGGCCAAGCTCAAGCTTTAGCTTTTAATTGATTCATTAGGTAACCAATTTTAGCTCTGTCTGTGGGAAAAGATCCCGGTGAGGCCTCAAAATGATACTCCATTTGGTTAATAAATCTTCGGCATTCTTGAATATTACCATCAAAATGCAGGGGAGGAGATAGGGAGAGAGTAGGTGCCTTGTTTACTATAGCTGGAGGTACACAAGGTGGAGGTGTAGATGTGCTGTTCGGGTAAGAAGCGCACCGAAGGCCTGGGCAAATTGATCCATGCGGTGATCATTATCCTCCAGTTTCCTTTCACAAGCAGCTATGTGCTTACACAATTCTACAGGATCTATGGCCATGTCGTAATGTCAGGATTACAGAATGATCCAGTACGTAGAATTGTGTAACATAGAGGACTGATAGGTAACTAGGGAAGTGGGAGGGACCACTAAAAGAGAAAGGAGAGGAACACTAAGATGGGGGGGGGTGGGAGGGACATTAAGGAGAATGGGGGTGCTCTAAGAGAAAGGGAAAGGGGAGGGAAGGGGGCAGAGGAGAGAGGAGGAAGGGGAGAGTAAGGAAGACAGAGGAGGAAGGGGAGAGTAACACTAAGGGACAGGGAAGGGTGGAGGAACACTAAGGGACAGGGGAGGGAGGTGAGGGGAGAGGAACACTAAGGGACATGGGAGGGAGGGTAGAAAAACATTAAGGGACATGGAGGGGAGAGGACTTTTAAGGGATAGGGAGGGGAGAGGACCGCAAATGGATATGGAGGGGAGAAGAGAGGAAAACTAAGGGACATGGATTAGCATGGCACACAGGGGGCCTGAGTGGTGAGAAAGACACAGAAAGGGACATGAGGGGGAGAAAGTCCATAAAGGGGCTGGGGATAAAAGTGCCAACCAGAAGAGCCTGTGAGGGGAAATACAAAGGGGTTAGGGTGAAAGAGACACAGAGGGGCTGTAGAAGAGGAAAAAGAGACACAGAGGGGCTGGGGGGAGATAGACGGGCTGGTGGTAAGAGTAAAAGACACAAAGGGTCTGGGAGAGAAGGAGACACAGAGGCTGGGGGAGTAAGAAACTCAAAGGGAGGTAGTAAGAGATACACAGGGGAGGTGTAAGACACACAATGGGGAAAAAATAGGGAGACCCTAATGGGGGTAAGACATTTAAAAAAGGGGTTAAGAAACAAAAGGCGGGTTAAGAGGCACACAGTTGAAGATGCTTTTGGGGGGGGCTCCAAAATCATCTTCGCCTGTGTACCCAAAAACCCTTGCACCAGCCCTGCCCTAAAGGCTCTTTAACACTCTGCATGGAGGCGCTGAATGTTCATAGAGATGCATTGAGTCAAGTCATCTCAGAGGAGATGCTGATTGGCGCACCACAGTGTTTTGCCCCACTCAGCAATGGAATAAAGGTGCGTTTTACACCTTTTTATGGGAGCAAGGAGGGGTTGGTGACCTAAAATGTGTTTTAACACTATAGTGTCAGGAATAGAGATGTCGCGAACCGATCGCAAACTTTTTGCGAACGGTTCACCGCGGTTCGCCACGAACCGTTCGTGGCGAACTCCGGTCAGCTGACACGTCCCGGCCAATCCCCAGCAGACCCTCCCTCCCAGACCCTCCCACCTCCTGGACAGCATCCATGTTGAAGCTGCCTTCAATGTGGATGCTGTCCAGGAGGTGGGAGGGTCTGGGAGGGAGGGTCTGCTGGAGATTGGCCGGAACGTGTCAGCTGACCGGAGTTCGCCACGTGGCGAACCGTTCGCGAAAAGTTCGTGAACGGTTTGCGACATCTCTAGTCAGGAATACATGTTTATATTCCTGACACCATAGTGTTCGTTTAATACCCTTCACTGTTGTACTCTTTGTTTGAGTAGTAAATCATCGATAATCAAAGGACACATAAATACAAAATGATAATTACATGTGAAGTTCAATACCAATCTGCTTGCAAAAGCCCCTCCAAAACTTAGAGATGAACTGTGAACACCTATCAGATGCTATAACATCAGGCATGCCATAGAGTTAAATAATTTATTTTATGAAGATGTGTGCCATTCCCGCAGAGGATGGCAGTGTGGCATTTTTGAGAAATGATCCACCACAACCAAAATGACAGTAAAACCCTTAGAAGATGGAAGGTCAGCAATAAGATCCATGAACACATGAGGTATGTCATATTTTCCAAGAGGCAATTATCCTGAGCTTTTTGAATGTTCTCTGAAAGCTTCCTCCAACTTATCAAGAGTTATAAACTGTCTAGTCAAGAATTCTTTGTGTTACGATGTCCAGGACGATAGGATATCAAATAATTAAATCGGGAAAGAAAGAGTGACAAATTTCTAGAAGAGAGTCTGTTGGAATCACAAATGTAGGATAGATTCTTATGGTCTGTAAGTATCATGATTGGTACAGAAGATCCTTCTAAAAAGTGATGCCACTCTTTAAGAGCTAAAACTATAGCCAATATGGTAGATCCTTTCTGTTGTACTCGTGAAAAGAAACCACAAGGATACAATATTGTGTGTTGGATAATGCCCTGTGACAAAAAAGAGCTTCAATATCAGATTTGGAAGCGTCTACTTCTACAATAAATGAATAAAAGAAAACAAGGGATCACTGCTCAGACAACCACAAAGAATGAATATGAAAGGCAGCACACCTAAAGGGATAGGGTTCCCTTGTAGACCCTACAAGTTAAAAAAAAAATTAGAAAGCAAAAATAAAGTAGCATCAATAGTTAAAATAAATATAAAAGTATATACCGAAAAGGTAAAAATTTGTAATAATAATGATAAATATAAATATAAAAAGTCCACAGTGAAAGAGTTCAACTAAAAAATTAAAATGTAATCAAATACCACTGGTATGGGAACAGCGAGATCTTGATAGAGGTAGATTACTTTTTATATGATTCTGGGTCATGTGTGTGTTGGGGGAAAGTAGCTTCCAGTTGATGGTCAGGTACCGGTTTTCCTCAGAGTACTCCAGGAACAAGTAAGGAGACACACACACAAGGTAGCTGTTTCCAAACGAGTTCAAATTTTAATGTCTGTAGGCAGAGTTTTTATACAAATTCAAAGGGTACAGTTGCATGGTTGGAAGCAAGTAATGATAGTATTGACTCAAGAACATCTGGCAATAACAACAGGGCATGTTCAAGGTCACGCTGATATGGTATGGTTTCAATGTTCCCTTTGGCAGATATATCAAAGTTTCAATATGCCTTTGGTTACACAATCAGTAAGTATTTGTCAGCAGTTATTAGATTAACCCCTTCAAGTGAATTAACTAAAAGGTAAGGCAATAGAAAATTTTAACCCTTCATTTCCCCTCTTTGGTGGCCCGTACGGGGATTGAACCCGCGACCTTGGCGTTATCAGCGTTATCAGTTATCAGTCTCCTATTTTATAAAGTATGAGTTTGTTTTTCTGTTTATATTGTTATGTATTATTTCACATGGGATATATATGCCTGGTATGATTATTATGTCTATACCATAAGCCCACTACACTATCCATGAGTGTGGGATAGTGTGATTGTGTTGCATTGTCTGCATGATGAGCCCTGTATTTTCATACTATTTTCCCTGCCCTGTGTGTCTGTTGTAGAGGATCCATACTGTAAATTAGAGCGCAACATCTACATTTTCAGCGGTCCGACACATGCTTCATTTTGTGCTGTGAGCTAACTTTTCCTTGCTACAGGTACTCTAAAGGATCCAGTGCATCACTTGCTGAATATGCTTTATGATTCTCTGTAGATTAATCTTTGAGGAAATACTCCCTAATATGACTAATATGTCTCACATTATATGTGTTCTTTTAATTTGTGAAAATCTACAAATTTTTGTTTGGGGATGCTGAGATTTTATTCCTTGTGGCGACAACTGTAGACTCCCTGTGTGTTGGGTTTGAGGTTTGCTTAGGTATGTAGTCTGGATCAAAATATCATGGACAAAGGTTGATTCTACATTTCTCTATGGCTCTTAAACACTCAACTGGGTCTGTCCATTCAAAGATTTGCCACGCCTTACATGGTATAGTATAAAAATGTTGAGTTGCTGAGAGTTCTGAGAGAATCAGGTGACACCATGTTTGTGTAATCTGGTCCAAATATTTGCCCAGTTTCTATAAGATTTAGGACGATGTAGCATCATCTCAGAGAGTAATTTTATTGACAGGGTATATATGTTGCTATTAATTAATGCAAGTTTCATACAAATATTTAAGTCAAGAGTGTGCTATATAAAGGGATCCCTTCTTTATAAACAGTACTATGGTAGATTAAGTAATAAGTTATTTATTTAAGGAAATACATGTATACATAAGAAACCCTAAGACTGTATTTTCAATCTATCACGAGCATAGGAATCTACATTATGTCTAACTGTGTTTCTTCTGAGGGACACAGAGTGTGACATTTATTTACTGATTTTAATATAAAAAGAGAAGTCCTACGCTCACTCCCATCACTACTGGGCCGGCATCAATGACTACAGTACACATTGGCCCCAATATATAGTAAAACCCAAAGAAAAGAAAAAGTTACCTGCGCTCTCTCCTTAATCTCTATGTATATTTAGACAAATGGAGGTCATCTAGTTGCTCCAATGGCCATTGGAGGGAATGCCCGCCTGCCAACGTCAAGGCAGACCCCCCTAAGCGGGTCCTAACACTGGCCCTTCAGCCTGTTTCCTTGAGCTTCTGGCAAAGATATATCTAATGAGAAAGAGAGGGGTATTTTTTTATATACACCCCTATATACTTATTAACCCTTAATAGGGAACACATGGGATGGGCGGCAGCATTGTAACAAGGCTGTGTGATACAAAGTAAATACAAAAACAAAAAGAGAAGTCCTGCTCTCACTCCCATCACTACTGGGCCGGCAGCAATGACTACAGTACACATCAGCCCAAATATATAGTAAAAACCAAAGAAAAAGTTACCTGCGCTCTCTCCTTAATCCCTATGTATATTTAGACAAATGGAGGTCATCTAGTTGCTACAATGGCCATTGGAGGGAATGCCCGCCTACCAACGTCAAGGCAGACCCCCCCTAAGCGGGTCCCCTATTAAGGGTTAATAAGTATATCATATGACTTTTTTGTATTTCCATCTACTTTTGCATCACACAGTCATGTGACAATGCTGCCACCCATCCCATGGGATCCCTATTAAGGGTTAATAAGTATGTAAGGGTTTAGAAAAATTCCCCTCTCTGTCTCATTAGAGATTTCTTTGACTGAAGCTCAAGGATGCAAGGTGAATTGTAGTGTAGGACCCACTTAAAAGATTTTCATTGATGTGGCAGGTGGGCTTACATCTAATGGCCATTGGAGTTACTAAATAACCTCTATTTATTTAAATATGCATAGGGATTTGGGCTCGTGTGCATGTAACTCTTTTTTCTTTTAATATTGTATGGCGTCCTGATGTCTGGGATTAGCGGTTACTGATCTAGTTATCTCCCAGACTCAGAGGCGCCAGGATGGAATTTAAATTGTATATGCCAATGGACACTCTGTTGTGGTCTTGTGTGTAAAAGTGTGCCTTGTTCTCAATAAACCAATAAATCTATTGTTTGGGTGAGACAGCTACAACAACTATAATCGCTTCAGGTATCCAGTGCTGAGAGAGGGGGACCCTTGACAGAGACACCCAAGCTGAGTGCTGAGCTCCATCACAAGACTGTGTTTGTCTCTCAGGTTAAAATTAGTGTAGGATCCACAGATATTGGGGAGCTATCCTCGGCTATTTCAGAGGAAGCACCTTTTGTAGCCGTTAAGAGGAATTTAACTTTACAAGGCAAACATTGCTGTTACAGCAGAGTGGCAATGTTTTACATTGTAGGGTTAATCAGAAAGGGACATGGCACCCACCACTTCATCTCAATGCATGAAATGTCCCTTCAACATTCTATCTTCTACTCTTGTAAATTAATATATGGCACATATGCAATATAGAATGTAATAAATGCATCATAAGTAACATTTTCTTGTTTATGTTCTAATATTCACCTGTAGCTAAAATTAAACACTTGTGATTCATCCTACTGATGTGGAAGTATACATGTTACAACATTTTTACTCTGATTGGTAAGTGCCTTTGAGATGGTTGTGCTAGATGACCGGCCATTTAATACTATGTCTAACACAAATGGGCAATAAAGGAATTTAATTATCTGCTAATATCTGTTTGGTTGTGAGCTAATCTGTGTTGTGTTTTTTTTTTTGTTTTTTTTTAACAATTTGTTTTAATTTAATACCAATACACATATTTTTCAATTAAATTAAAAAATATTTTATGAGAAGTAAATGTCCATTTATTTTTCTTAGCCTTTCAGATTTTTATTTATTGTTTTGATCTTTGTTAAAATTGTCTAATCCAGAGTTATGAGTATCTTTTCATAAAAAATGCCACTATCAGGCACTAAAAACAAAATTATTGAATACCACACCAGAACATCATTGCCTTGTGATGGTGTAATTAAGCAGGTGACTTTTTTTAACTTGTGTTTCAGTGGTGCATTCCATTGAGTGGACATATCATGTGTGTTTTATTTACAGGACTGTGATTTAATTGTTGGAGAACTTTTCAAATTTGTGTTTTTTGGAGTAGCATTAGTGTAAGATATTTGTGTTTCATCATGTATAAATGTGATGCTTCTTGCAATGTGTTTACTTCCTTTGGTTGTCTTTCCTTCAATATAATTTTTTTTAACAAATCAGAGGTATGGTATGAGAGGGAGACAAATTCCAGAGCCAGGCTATACTAAATAGTTGGCATTATGCATTGTTACCTAATATTACTGTGAGTTACCACATATCATTGAAAAGGAAAAGGGCTTGTGAAATGAAAACTACCAAGTTAACCTGTAATTGAGGAAAATGGTTTTTAAATAGGACATGTGCTACAGGGAAGGCTTTCAAGGTTCACAGCTGAGCAAATTACAATCTAGCTAATTATCAAGCTACAGAAAAATAATAATAATTGAGATAAGGAGAACCCTTTTAGGCTAAACAAATCTTAAATAATGAATGTATCATTATAGTTTCTCCAGTAATTGCCACCCTGCTGTTTTTGGAAATGCAGAATGAGAATTGAACAAACTATAGTTCTCCAAGAGTTAAAAATGACACTTTTTACAATATTTATATTAATATTCTTGCATAAGTAGCAACCTACACAGTCTATCAATAATACTACTTGAACATAGCTCACTTCCCATGCCATTTATATGAGGAAATATACTTTTCATTATTTTTTTATATTGATGAGGTTTAACTTGTATTCTTACTTGTATTTATATGCTACCACATTTAAATGGACGGTGTGCTAAGATATACATTTCTCAGCAGCCACTTCAAAAGAGCAAAGGTTCCCGAGGGAGACAACTGTATTGCATCAAATAATGAAATTCATTTACCCAAGGTTGTATTATATAACATTTTAGATTTATGTTAGATCAACTTGACAGAAACAAAAACATTACCTGTCCAGTACATTGGAGATAGGCTGCACGAAATGGAAATTGATGTTGGAATAAAGCTGAATGTCAAGATAAACAGAACATCTGTAGAAGTTATTTTGATAAAATGAAACAAGGCATTGAGATAATTGACTACTTATCTTTCAAAGGAACCTTTAACTACTTTCTTCCCCAAGGGCATATGGCAAAACGGTTACTCATCTTCAGAGAACAAAGTGAAACATGCTATTGCAAAGAAACCTAGGAACAGATAGTGTAAAGATATATATTTCAATTATTGCTACAGCAATTTGGGTTGAATGGCCACACAAGAGTAATAAATAGCTATTATGGGTAAAAAACAAACAAACAAACAATTTTTCCAAAGCTATATATGTACATCATCTTCAAATTTGCTTTGCTGATTTTTTTCCCCCCATCTTAAACAGAGAGCAAAATAATTTATATAAACAAGAGTAACCTACTTGGCATAGTATTTGTTTGTTCACAATGTTTTCAAGAAATGTTCAATAATTATTTTTTTTTAAAGTAACTTAATCATTTATATGCACAAACATATAATAAGTGGAGCTAAAAATATACCGGTATATAAATGATAGGGATATAGGTAAACAGCGTAAAGTACAAATCTGTAAAAGAGTACAAAGCGGAACAATAGTGCAGATGGTAAAAAAACATAAAATAAGAATATTGATATAAAATGATACACTCACAAGGATAGAGCCTGGCTCTAGTGTGTTGCACCTTTGGATCATTAGGATGATCCACAACCCTCTTCCATGTCTTTTAAGTCCATGTGTACTTCAGGTAGGGAAAAGCAGGAAACTCGAGGGTAAGACAATGCTATCTAGGAGCACATATAATACCAAGACAGGCAACGGTGTATTGCCTAGCCTAGCCTATACACGCTCAGTCACCACTTTTCCAAGTATGTTTGCAAACATGCCTTGTAAATATCTCATGAACTAATTGTGTGGCTGCAACTTACTACCTAGAAGCATGCAAACAGAAATTACAGTTTCTTCTTCTTTCGCCCTTGTAAATGTTATTGCAATGTTTACTAGGCTGGACAAAGCAGAAGAAGTACTGTAAGCCAGAAATGTACTCACCATTATCTGATCTCTGCTCTAAGTAAATTGTAGGGATGTGCATGAGCAAAAAAAACAGTTCAGTTCAGAAATTCGGGTAAGTAAAAAAACGTGTTTGCTTTGGCAATTTGGACCAATGGAATTTGGTTTGGTTAGGCAGTTTGGAACTTTGGTGCTTCAGAACTTCGGCACTTCGAACATGCGTAAGCATCTGAATCGCACATGTCTGTGGTCACATGAATGTAAGCCAACACCCTGACAGCCAGATTGATATTCTATCCCACCTCAATGACTCTATGTGCCTTCATTGGCCAAGTGTCATTCACAAAAACACCAAGATTGTAAAGAACTAAACAAATCTCATATGTCTTTCAAATTGTTTACAGCAATGGAGTCAACTCATGATGCCTCATGGTCGCACATGCATGCCTGGGCATCTATGGCAAAATCTTGAATGAACAAATGCATGTTTGGTGTTTTCTGCAGCAGTGATGTAGGTGTACATGTATTGTGCCTAAGCCGCTGCAGCGGTTTGCCAGATTTTGCTTGGTGTGCCTATATTGCCAAGCATGCAAATTAAAAAAAAAATCAACAACTGTAAAAGTGTTTGTTTTTTAGCACATACAACATCTTTTTGTTAGCTAGTTGGCTAATTGGTTGTGCTAAAATTTCTGCAGTATGACTTCCTCTTTAAGAAAAAAAAATGTCTTTCTTTTCATGACAATCTGGATACATTGAGGTCTTGTAGGAGTTAAACAAAACACCAAAAGAGCAAATATAAATATTTATTTAACAAAATGACAGCTTTAGAAAAGTGGGGAAATTTAAAGAAAATTCCATAAAATGATTGATGAGTGAGACTTTTCAAAGAAACATTATGCCAATGCTTTGTCAGATTGTGTTATACATTGCATGTATCCAAACTACTTATGAGAATGCTTTAATGGATGCAATACAAAAGGGATTTTATCCACATATGGTTGTATCGTCTAAAAGCTAGTCAACTACATATCAAACATCAAGAAAAAGTGTTTTATTCATTAGGCTTATACATTTCAGCAAAGAATTCAATTTAAAGCTAATAACGTAATATGTGTCCTATTGATGGAGATAGTAAAGTGTGTTTTGATTGTTAGCATACATTTGTAGCCTTTGCTTTTTCTTATTTTTTAAACTTTTCATTAGACCTGGGCACTGTGAGAATATCTGGTTCAGCTAAATCATTTTCACGAAAACAGAACATTTTTTGGGGAGCCAAAATATCAGCAGAATATTGATTCAGCTCAGCAGACTTTTGGTACTAGAAATGGTCCAATCAGTGTACTGCAAAATATATACATAATTAGTTCAAAGGGAACCAATAGAGGGAAAAAACAGGAGAAGCAGTAAAATATATGTAGATATATCTATATATAGATATAGATATATTTACTACATTTAAAATATATAAATATATTATTTTACTGCTCCTCCTTTTTTTCCCTTTATTGCTCATTTCTCACTTCTGTGAATAAAATAAACATTTAGTTATTGTTCCCTAGCCGTCAATCAACTTTTTTTGGATACCAAAATGGCCACTTGAAGTAGTGGCATTCAGGATAGTCCACATAAGTGATTTCTCCGTCGTTAAAACTCCTACAGTAAAACTTACTCTGATATGATCAACACTAGTCAGTAAAAGAAGTTGATCCAGAGATCCCTTGGTGCTCAGGTCCGGCCTTAGGGGTGTGCCGGCCTTAGGGTTGCGCTCAGGTGCGGCCTTAGAGGTGTCACACAGGACTCCATTGCTGCAGTGGGCGCCATATGGCCGACACAGCTCACACACTCCCTGGGTGAGAGATTTGAGGGAGTGCATAGAGCTCTCCTTTAATACAGGAGTGCTTTAAGGACCGTGGCCGCGCTGCACCAGGGGGAGGATTTAATTATCCTACATCCAGGTCAAGCGGATAATTCAGGGGCGGAGCTTCACAAGTGGCAGGAGCAGGGCTAAATGGGCAGCAGGGGCGGAACTACATGCAGACGAAACCTGCTGCCTGGGAACTTGTGAAAGCTGAGGGGGAAGCAGAAAGAAGTCCCTGCTCCTCAGACACATATACACCAGGGACTACAGTACCCCTACTCCAACAGCCAACTCATAATAGAAATAGGTAACAATGTGTGAGAGAAAGACTGTCTGTAAACTCTGAGTATGTGACTGTCTGTAACTGTATGTGTGTGAGTATTTGTGAAACTGTGTGTATGTGACTGTCTATAACTGTGTGTGTGTGTGTGTGTGTGTGTGTAACTATGTGTATGTGACTGTAACTGTGTGTGAATGAGTGTGTGGGTGTGAAAGTGTGTGTATGTGACTGTCTAACTGTGTGAGTGAGTGTGAAATTGTGTGTATGTGTAACTGTCTGTAACTGTGTGTATGCGTGAGTGTTTGTGTAACTGTGTGTGTGTCTGTCTGTAACTGTGTGTGTGTCTGTCTGTCTGTACATGTATGTGTAACTAGGTGTGTCTCTCTGTATGTGTGTGTGTGTGTGTGTGTGTGAAAGAGAGCGAGAGAGAGAGACTGCATATAACTGTGTGTGAACCTGTGTGCGTAACTATATACCTGTAACTGTGTGTGACTATGTGCATGTGGCTGTATTTGACAGTGTAAATGTATTGTGTGCACTAGACTGTGGTACTATGTGCATGTGAATCTGCAAAAATACACACCTGCATTTACACATGGGCCTACATGCATATTTCTATCTGAATTAAATTCTCAGCACACACATCCAATAAACTCAGCACAGACATCGCATACACACAGTCGAATATATGCATACATATATCATGCACAGCCAATACACCCGTTACAAATATCACACACAGCCAGCACATAGCATACATATCACACACAGCCACAACACCTCTCACACACTTTAATAAATCCCCTAGACAAACATTGCACCCCTTTAAACACACTATACATGAATGAAGGGGTATGACTGGGGTGGGGGAGGGCACGTTGTAAAGATTATTTTCACAGGGCACCTAAAGGCCCAAGGCCTGCCCTGTTGGTGCTTCAGGCCTTCTTCTCCTTCTTGATGATGGAAGTAAAAGTATTAAACTGCTGGACAATGGATTTGTAGGGAAAGGATTCAGCCTCATTTAGGCCTACACTATGGTATAGGCCAATTATGGATGTTATTGACGATCTTTACAATAGATCTTGAAAGTGTAATCTTTAGCTTCATAATGTTCGGAAGTCTTAATGCACCTATACAATTTTTCATTTTGTAATCTTAAGAGTCTCCTACCTAAAAGCTCTGAAGACTAGCCACTGCTTGATAGTACATATAGAGGCTCAAGCTGGTACTGAATGGACAGGTATGTTATACTTAAATGCCACTACTTTTACAAAAAAGAACCTATTCTCGCACGTTTGCGGATTTCCTCCAAATAGAAAATAATTGAGGATGCACACTCCAATAATAATCTAAAATATAACACTTTATTATAAATCAATAAAAAATAAATACAAAGTAACAGAAAATATATGAGCAGGTACAATTTCTATTGGACCTGCGGACAAAGGAGGGGCTATAGTGGTAATGGAAACTTGTAAATATACAGCAGAGGTCAATAAATAGCTTGTTAATGAACAACACTATAGAATACTAGATGGGGATCCTACAAGGGAATTACAGATATACATCAAAAAGATCACAGATGAAGCATTGGAACAGGGTCTAATTGAATGGAAGGATTTTAACTTCCTTAATGTTGAGAATCCAAGGATACCGTTCATAAAATACAAAAGTACGCTGGACTCCAGCACGAGCGATCCCATGTACATGGAGCTCCGCGCTGCTAATGCCGAAAACATACCACAAACAGTGACCCGACACGACAAAAATAAACTAGCCAGGCATGTCTCAACCCAAACAACGTCGCCAGACGAAGAGAGGAGACAAGAACAATTTTTGGGGGGTAAAATCGAGCCACACACAAGGCCAGACTCACCACGAGAAAGGCCAAGATGGTGGAGGAGAAAACTTACTCTTAACCCAAGAGCCGCCGGCAGCTTAGCTACCGGTCACACAAGGGATCCTCCAGACCCTGCTTGACTCGATGGCGGACAAGCTGCAGCTGGCATTCCGGACCTCCTTAGAAAGCCTTCCCTCTGATTTTAACCTACCAAAGGAATCTCTAACAGGCTACGACACAGAACCAAATCGCACCCACAACGGAGCTAAGGGACCACATTATACAACTAACAAAGCACATACACCAACTGTCCTTAGACCAAGTGGGTTACCACCTGAAAAGACTCAAAGCAAAAAACTACACACAGGGTAACAAAGTAGGCAAACTATTAGCACAGAGAATTAAGACACAACAAGCAGCACAGAAAATAGCCTACTTGATATCTCCCACTGGACATAAGATAGTGGCACCTAAAGACATAAGCAACGTATTTGCTAACTACTATGAATCGCTATACAACCTCCGCAATGAAAAACACACGCCCCAGCCTCAAAAACCCAACATAACCAGGTTCCTAGATAAAATCAACTTACCCACAATCACACCCAGCCAACAGACCTGTCTATCGGCCCCTGTCGCCGAGACGGAGGTGTTGAAGGCTATAGCCTCACTGCCAGCAGAGAAAGCCCCGGGACCGGACGGCTTTGCCAACTGCTATTATAAACAATTCCAACAAGTCCTGGCCCCACACATCACAAACGCGTTCAATGAGGCGATACAGGGGTGAGCACTGCCCCCGGAGGCACTGAGAGTGCACATAATCACACTACCAAAACCCGGCAAGCCGCCCACCCACCCACAAAGTTTTCGTCCGATTTCGTTACTGAATACGGACACGAAACTCTTTGCAAAAATATTTGCCACCAGACTGGGAGACATACTCCTACACATAATCAAAAATGACCAGGTGGGTTTGTGAAGGGACGCCAGGGAGGGGATAACACAAGAAAGGTCATAGATATCATCTACAGTGTCCAAAGACAACACGTAGAATGCGTGACACTCTCGCTTGATACGGAAAAGGCCTTCGACCGACTGGTTTGGAAGTTTCTGGAGGCGGTTCTCCTCAATTTTGGGATGCCAGAGGCCTTCCGCTCGGCGGTCGGGGACTTATATACCAAACCATCCGCTCAGGTGGTAACAGCGGGATTCACATCAGAATCCTTCCCATAACAAACGGAATGAGGCAGTGGTGCCCGCTGTCCCCATTGCTATACGTGTTTGCACTGGAACCGCTAGCGGAGCTAATCAGAGCAAGCAAGGCCATACATGGGGTAACCATAGGAGGGAATTCAAAATTAATCTATTTGCAGATGACATATTGCTGACTTTGACTCAACCCCAAATCTCACTGCCAAACTTAATGGACAACATCAAAGAATACGGCCTCAACTCATATTACAAACTAAACGTCACCAAATCACAGGCCATGGGCATAGGGATCAGACGGGACCACCTAAAACAACTCAGTGACACATTTTCATTTGACTGGCAGAGAGATAGCATCAACTTCCCGTGTGTCCATATACCCCCACACCTAACGCACTTATTCAAACTCAATTTCGTCAAACTTACCAAGATGATTACTGACACAATACAATCATGGCAGGGCAAGTACCTCTCATGGCTAGGCAGGCTGGCAGCCTTCAAAATGACCCTACTCCCCAAACTCCAGTACCTCTTATGCACAATCCCCATTCGGGTGCCGGGGAAATACTTGGCAGCGATACAGAAGCTCCTGGTCCAATTTGTATGGGCACAAGGGTGGCCACCAGGATAAGGGTGGCCACCAAAGTACTACAACAACCTGTGAAAGAGGGTGGATTGGGAATGCCCAAAGTAAAAACATACTGTGGCGCCACAATCCTGGCGGCCATTGCGACATCCAACTCGGTGAAAGAAACCCCCCCAGTGGGTAGAAATAGAATCACAATGGGCATGCAAACAAGGACTATGCCACTTTTATTGGATGCCACACACGCTACGCCCAAAATGCAAAGACATGTTACCACCGACAGCAGTGATGTTAAAAACATGGGACGTGGTCAGGGCATCGATGGGTAGGTGTGGACTGAACACCGGTGATATGCCAATGGTGAGCCTGCTGGCAAGAATCCCAACCTTAGATCCCACCCCATGGATAACAGGAGGATGCACACGCCTGGGGCAACTGTGTGAGGGAGGGAAAATACTACAGTTCCCGATATTGCAATCCAAATTCTCCCTATCAGCCAGACAAATTTTCCCTTGCCTACAGATAAAATCCCTAGTGTCCACCCTCCCAGTGAATGAAAACCCCGAACCTCCCATCCATTCTCTAGAACAGCTGTGCCTGTCCGACACAACACCTAAGAAAATCATATCCAAACTGTACGCACTAATGACGAATCTACACACAGATACTCAGACAGATTTTAGAGACAAATGGCAGACAGACATAGGACACGAGATAGGAGAACGAGACTGGAAACTGGCGTTCAGAGCGCACAGGGGCCTCACTGCGTGCGCCTCACACCTAGAAATAATCAGGAAAATAATGTACAGATGGTATATGGTCCCACATAAACTAGCCAAAATATACCCGGTAACCCAGAATGAATGCTGGAGAGCTTGCGGGGAATGGGGGACAATGTACCATATATAGTGGGCCTGTCCGGTCATGACCCCATTTTGGGAAATGGTAGAGGTAGTAATAACTGACGTGCTGGGTGAACCGTATCACTTGACACCAGAACAAGGCCTCCTCTTCATGCACCTAGATCGATGGCAACAAAACAGAGAGGCAACTTATATTCCAAGTGCTCATTGCTGCGGCCACACTGATAGCTAGAGGTTGGAAACAACCCCATCTGCCAACTAAAAAAGCCTTATTAAACCAAATCTCCACCAACTGGGCATACGAGACTATGGCCAATAAACACCTCCAACCAAACAATACAGTTAGGGAAGCAAAAATGAAGTGGGATAAATACATAGAGAGACACACAACCAAGTGAGAAAAGACAAACAAACGCTCCCCCCCCCCACAGACACAGAGACTTACTGGGTATCAGGAGTCCTCAGGCCGAACAAGGCCATTAGAAAAACAGTTACTACAGGTGGCGAAGCGTGGAAGAAGTTGGAACCCCACCACGCTGACATCAACCCCCGCTCCTCGATTCTAAGTAAAGCGGTTAAGGCTAAGCAGAGTATACACCTTGTACGAGTACTTGACAAAACGAACCATACAAAGCAGACACCAAGTTATCACATAAGTTAAAGTTAATTGTAAGTTGCCCCTTACCCCCCCCCCCCAACGCGTGCATCCAGGATACTTAGCTATATAGCCACAACAACTCAATACTAAGAACCAAACTCAGTGAAAAGCATACAACGGGATGTGCATTTGTAGTGGTACCCACAGGTCATAGATGCACATAGGAACAACGACTGTCCCCCAACCCCACTTTTTTCCTTCTGTATCACACGTTACCCAGGTCAACAGAGCAAGTCACAACGGTACTAGCTGTTATTATAAAGAAGTGTTTGTTTGGCGGGCAAAGCGCAGAAGGATGGGAACTTGTAATGTGTACAAACAGAAATATGCAATTTGTGATACAATGCTGACCAATCCCATCCCCTTTTTTCCTTCTGTACCCCCAAATGAAGAGAAAATAAAAATTGTCAAATTGGAAAAGAATAAAATAAAATACATAAGTACCTTATGAATCCCCTCGGTCACCCATTTGTGCAGGTGATAAAACCTCCGAAGAGGGGTGGCTCGAGGGAAGAGATGTTTAAACTGCATTAATTATTTTGGATTTATGAATTACAGATGCTGCACCCCAAGGGTCTCAATGAAGATAGGGATTTCTCTCCATTTATGTGATTTCTTTTACCTCTGGCTGTGTTAGATATTTTGTATCAGACTTTGTTTTAGTTTAAAATTTGTTGTTATAGATTACTTCACAGAGTGGGTTATTCTGGCATGGAATACATATTAGGTCATTTGAATTGCGAGAGAAGATTAACATGCAACTATGGATTATATATATATTACACTCTTTATTGGTTTATTCTTATATCTGCACATTTGTTTTTATATGCTTTATTTGAGGTTAACAAGTAAATGTTATCCTTTGTCCTAAAAGAGTCCCTCCTCTGGTATAATTGAATCATGTGTACTATTCTGAGTCTAACATCTCGTTATTTGCTCATTCCGCACTGTTATAATTTTTTTTACCCCTTACTAGTGTGTGACAACGCATCTATTGGTGATTAGTTGCAAACGACAATAATTGAGATGGTGCCGGGTGACACACAAATACATATCGCGCATGCCCCCGATGTTGTTTCTATCGCGCATGCGTTTGGATTACGATAGCATGGGTAACACTTTTTTTTTTTTGCGTTAAGGAAATATATTTGAATGTTTTATTTAACCACTACTGGGAGTTACTTACATTCGATTGTCGCATCAGACACTGCTGGTTAGGGATAATCATTTATTCTTTCTATTTTCGATATTCTATATGTATTTGATGTTGGGGATTATGGATGGTATGTGAATTTGTGACCCTGCAGGACTTGTCCTAAGCAGAGCCTGGGCCCCACCCAATATTGAAACAGCTACACCCGGGACTCATAGCACCCAACCCTGCAGGACTTGCCCTTAGCAGAGGTAGCATTTCTGGATGATCAGTCTGGCTTCCACCCTCTCCACTCTACTGAGACTGCTCTTATCAAAGTTACTAATGACCTAATCACAGCTAAATCCAAAGGCCACTACTCCATATTAATTCTTCTTGACCTCTCTGCTGCCTTTGACACCGTTGATCATGCTCTCCTCCTTCAAACTCTTCAATCGCTCGGTCTCTGTGACTCTGTCCTCTCGTGGTTTTCCTTTTAGTTCTCCCAACGCTCATTCAGTGTCTCCTTTTCCAAAGATACCTCCTCCCCTCGTCCTGTCTCGGTTGGAGTTCCAAGACTCTGTCTTTGGTCCCCTTATTTTCTCTCTTTATACTGCCTCTCTTGGCAAACTTATTGCATCTTTTGTATTCCACTACCACCTCTACACTGATGAGACCCAAATATATCTCTCCTCCTCGGACCACTCCTCTGCCATCCTGCAATGTGTCACTGCTTGCCTTTCTTCCATCTCTGACTGGATGTCCTCCTGCTTTCTGAAACTCAGTCTTTCTAAAACTGAACTCCTTGTCTTTACTCCTCCTAATACTGATCCTCCTCTCTCGCTCTCCCTTCCAGTCAGTGGTATCCACATAAGTCCATCCTTGCAAGCACACTGTCTTGACTTGACTCTGGCCTCACCTTTGAGCCTCACATCCAGTTTGTTGCCAAAACCTGTAGATACTTAAAAACATAGCCCGCATCCGCCCCTTTCTTACAAAAGATGCTTGTCCATGCTCTAGTAATTTCCTGCATGGATTATTGTAACCCTCTCCTGACTGGTCTTCATCAGCAAAATCCGTATCGCCCTGCTACAGTCTGTAATGAATGCTGCTGCCAGACTGATTTTCCTCTCTAGATGGTCCTCACACACCTCACCCCTCTGTCAGTCCTTACATTGGCTTCTGGTATCCTTTAGAAGTCAATTCAAAGTGCTAACACATACATATAAAGCACTGAACAATTCTAGCACCTCTTATATCTCTTCACAGATCCATAGGTATGCCCCTCCACATTCCCTCTCCGCTCTGCCCGTGACCACCTCCCAACCGCTGCTTGCACCCGTACGGCAAACTTGCGCTTGCAGGACTTCTCGCGGGCGACTCCCTTCCTATGGAATAGCCTGCCTACACCCATCGGACTCTCCCTTAGTCTTCAATCCTTTAAGAAGTGCCTTAAAACCCATTTCTTTTGGAAAGCTTATGGCCTCCCAGAGTAACCTCTACATTATACACCTGTCTCTTGCTCTCTCCTATAAGGCAGCACTTTATTCTCTCCTCCACCCCTGCTTCACTCCCACCTTTTTTGATTGCTATTTGATTGCAATCGTTTGTAGTTGCACATCTCTCAAGACGGAAAGTGATGTCACTTCTGAACTTGATTGAGATGAGTTCCTGATGGTCATCAGCTGTAGACAGGGATGTATAAACCAGTACATGTGGGTTTGTATACACATACCCTTGAGAAAGGCAGCCAATAGGGTGCCAAAACTTCGAGAGGAGGTTTTGACTCGTGCTCTGTACTGTTTGGCTTCAGCAAGAGATGATGATCTCTATATGTTAAGTATATTAGCTTTGATGCATTGTACCTAGTCATATAGTTTCTGTTACTTCGCCTATTTTTGGATTTGCACCTTGCTCATGATTATAGTATTTAAAGTGATAGATGGTACACCCTCCATGCTAGATTAGAATTGATGTGGGTTTGCTCCAACCATGGATAAGATTGTGTGACGAAAGCAACTTCGCCACTGGTTTTTGGAGGGGCCTGTTTGCCAGCCTCCTACCCTGTGACTATGGCCCCTGTGATAAACCTGGCTAAAATACTTTAAACAGGCTCTGATTATGTGAGTTATGTACTTTTGTACTCCAGACAGAGAGACAGACCGTTAGCCCGGATTCTATGGAACTGTTTTGAGCATGGGGCCATGCTTGCGGTCAGTCAAAAATATGACATCCAGGAAATTCATGAATCCCTGAACTGATCTGGGTGATTTTCAGATATGTTATTCACCCAGATCAGGGCTATCAGGGGATATTATAGGGATATGTGGTGCTTTGGGGTGTTTTCCAGTGTTTGTAAAAATGTATGGTTTTTCTGCTTAGAGTTAATTGAGTTAGTCCATTGTCTTTGTTAATTGTATCACAGGCAGAGGGGAGGGATTGTGTACACTGTATGGGAGTGTCTGAATGTAAACCTCTGTTTTTATTGGCTTGTATATTTTGTATTCGGTGCCCAACTAGGTCCACCTGGGCGTCACCTTTGCTGTAAAACTTGTATAAAAGACCAGCGTGTGCCATTAAACGTCCTGTTCCTGATTTACCCTCAATCTAGAGTCTTGTCTCTTATTGGGGGAAACTGCTACAAAGGATTGCTATGCTCTTCATACTCCCTTGGATAATCACTAGCTCTTGTAAGAGCTGTTCCTGCTTTGCTCTCTGGAGAAAGAGAGGTTCACCCACTGGACCCTGGAGCCTTGTCGTAGGTCCAGGATGGGTAGGAGACCCTAACTAAGCTGCAGCGGTTTGTGGGGTCTGCAGTACTTATGGTATCTGGATAAGTGCTTGGAGCCCTCGGTAAGCACTAGAAGCATCAGTCGGCAGAGGTACCCAACTGGACCTCACACCTACAACATGGAAATATCTATGAAGGTACTTCTTTTATGCAATAGCTCACCAACATAGGACTCTAGTCACTCTTTGGTCCTCTGCTGATTGTCCCTGTTTCCTGAAGAAATTAGGGATCAGTGTAATACATTTTCTCTAAGCTCTACAAGGCCATCTAACTCTCTGGTTGAACTGAAGTACCCTACACTTTTTTCCAGTTTACCTGTTACTCCTTTTGGGTAACTGTCTTCTTTTTTTTTGAATTTTTATTTTCCATTTCAAAATAGAGATAGGGGATGGGTACAGAAATAAAGAGGGGAAGGGGAGAGAATGCATCTTTGGTACATTGTACAACATTGACAACTGTGCCGTGACACCCTTTTAATCCCTAACAGTCAAGCAATGAGTGAAGGTTCTACCGCTGTTTGGCGCCGACCTGGTATTTAGTCAAGAGAGGTCGAGGTCAGGCCCATTGTACATACATGGAATCACATTCAGTTACAGTCTTTGGCACAGGAGCTCAACCTGTAGGGGGAAGAGAGTCATGTTTGGTCTAAATTGTTTTAGTCTCCAGAGCATATTGGGGATTTCATGCCCTCCCATTAAGTCTCTCTCAAGAGATACACATTGTGATCAGACAGTTGTTATGATATGAGGTATGGTTGTGGCTAAAACAGCCGCTTGATAGTAGGCTTGTATGTTGGGCAGTGCTAACTCTCCTATTTGCTTGGAGGCTTGTATCAGCTTAAGGGGTATTTGGGCTTTGCGGAACAGATATAACAACCTTGGCAATATGGACATTTCAAGTGCTACTATGTCTGTCCAGGACAGGTACAGTGGTGCCCATTGTTTTAATAACTGGTTACATTTTATCTGTTTATCTCCCAGTCAAACTCCCTGTATGGTCTGGTCCTGTCTAGTGAGATGTAATAGGGGCTCTAATGCCAGGACATAGAGAAGTGGGGAGAGGGTGCCACGTTCCATTTGTTATTCGAAATGCGGGACAGAGGAATCCCTACTGGATCACCTGTGCTGAGGGCGAGGAATAGAGTGCACATATTTGTTGAATCACTTGTGGTGGGAATCCACATCTGACCAGCACTTGCTGTAGGAAGGCCCAGCCGAGGCGGTCAAAAGCTTTTTCAGCATCTAGTGCAAGTAGAAGTCCACCTCGACCTTCCAAGTTCCTGTAGTATCAGCGTAAGCTTACGGGTATTATCTAGGCCCTGAAGGCCTAACACAAAGCCTGTCTGGTCATCGTGAATTAGATGTGATATGATTGGGTTCAGTCTGTTGGCAATTACATTAGCATACATTTTTGCGTCTGTGTTAAGAAGGGAGATAGGTCTATAGTCTTTGCACATATCTGGGGCTTTGTCTGGTTTGGGGATTGTGACTATCAGGGCGAGGAGTATTTTGGCTGGTAATAGGCTTAATTCTGTGGTTGCCTGGTAAACCTTCAGAAGCTGTGGTGCTAGTGTAGCACTAAACATTTTAAAATAGAGATTGGAGAGTCCATCTTCTCCCGGGGACTTCCCTGGAGATAAGTGTTGGGTGGTTTGTGTGACTTCCTCAATGGTGATAGGTTGCTGGGGGTAGTGGGTAACTTTTTTTTTTATGTGAACTGTTTGGCTATGGGATATTGTTGACCCCACTATACCTGTACCATCCTATGTAGACAGGTACAGGAATGAGGAAAAGAACTGCTTGGACTCCAATAGTGGTTTCATTATATTTATCATTTGGGCCCATCCCCATATTCTATATATAAATAGAGTACTTACCTTGGTCTACCTGGTAAACTTTTTTTTATTAGTTTTTTCTTTAGCACAAATTTTTTGTGCTTATTTCTCTTTTCTCTTTTAAAGCTGGCTACAACAGCCTCTCAGCAATGGAATAAGCTTCTGCTTGATTAATAAAAACGATTTCATTAATTCTGTTTATGTGCATCCATACATATATATATTTATTAATGGATAGGGATCTCCTTTGTTACAATATATCTCTTTTGAGATATGTGTACATAATGCACTATTAAATATGAATAAAATATAAAAATGGGGAAAAAAGTGATTTTTTTGAATTAGTTTTACATGTAATCATTTCTATACAAGTGCAACTAAAGAAAACTAACTCAGAATAGATTCGCTAATTAATCCTCCTTGATAAAATTACCAATATGTACAAGATTTCAATACATTTTTAGATGTTATAGAACAAATATTGCAAAAATTGAATTACAGTTTTAAAGCTAAACCTTGGCAAAATGTGGCATGCTCAGATTACAGTAAAAGAATCAAAAATCACTACACAAAAGTATAAAAGCTCAGATTACAGTAGAAGAATCAAAAATCACTACACAAACCTTGGTAAAAAAATAGATTTTTTTTAATACGTATTTATTTTAAGAAAGTTCACACCATGTATGTCCCACTTCTGTAAACATATATTTGTATTATGCTACTGTTTTTGAGTACAATGATACACCACATGTATAACGTTTCCCCTAATCCAAACCCCTACTCATATTCCTAATCTAACTGTTAATCTATCCATTTACATTTCCCATAATCCGATCCATAATCCAACTCATAATAGCTCCATAATCCAATCCAGAATCCTACACATATATATAGCCATAATCCTACCTCTAACCCAACCCATGATCAAACCAATTATCTTGTTATTCTATCCATAATCCTGTCCTAATCCAGCACCTAATCTCACTTCATAATTTTATCACCTAAAATGATTTTGCACCTCAATCCTTCGCACCTCAGAAGGATTTTTTCTGCTGACATCAGTACTGACATCAGCAGAGGGATTTCCCAGCTAACCCAGTGTGACTGCCGCATGACAGGGATATCTTTAATGCTGCAGCTCCTGAAACTGTGATTGGTGTTTTGGCAGCTTGCAAAGTCCAGCACCAATCACTGGGCAGAGAGGCATGCAGCGAGACCTCAAAGTGGTATTTTCAGACCCTGAGGGCCTCCCTCTTACTGAGGACAGACTCAGAACTAGGATTTAAATGGCTATGTGTAGCACCCATGTTGAGTGCTGCATAAAACTCTCTGTCAGTCTGGGGCCACTAATTGAGAGTTCTCATGTATCAAATTAAACCAGGGGTTACTTGGTATCAGCAGAGATTTAATCCTGCTGTTACTTTTAGTGCATGATGCTGTCAACTGGTCAATTAAAGCCCTGCCTTGCATGAGAACATATTAAGGGGTTAATGTGACCATTGACAAGGCTTGATGGGTGACATTGGAGGTGGACATACAGCGCTGGTGGTCCTCTCTCCACAGAGGGGAGCAGGTTGCATCTTCTCTTTCATAACCCAGCATTCCCTAAGGGGATCTCCCTATTGCCTTTTTACTGGTAGATCTAAAAGGGCATCAACTGGTTGTTCAGGATTTTGTGTTTATGAGAGTACATTTGGTCTCTAAATTTTTTCAGGCAAATCAGTTTCTCCACTTTGCACAGCCCTTTTTAAGGATTTACCTGTAGTGGGAGACTCCTTTCTAAAATTCAACTGTCGACTGTAACATAAGAAAATGGGAATGAGGCTCATCTATGAGTGCTTTAGGAGTTTCTAACGGTGGTAGGTTTGAAATTGAAATGAATGGCTCTCCCTAAAGGGAGTTTATTGATTAATCAATCGTTAGAGTTGTAAACCTAGGCATCTAGGATTGTGATAAGTTGTACTTTTCTGGAGAAAACAATGGTAATTCCAGCAATGAAGATGGTAGATTGGACCCAGGTTTACTGATAGAAGGGATACTGTTGATATTTCTCCAGCAATTTATATGTTTTTTTAGCACTAATGTCTGAAGCTCTTATGTGTTTGCAATTGCAATTCTAGGTATAGTAATATGTTGTTGTAAAGGTTTTTTTTATATGTTTAAGCTCAGTTAGAGAATGGAAATGTTATTCCACTGGATACAAATATTTATGGTATGTTTTAAATGCAACACAATTGGGTGTTATATGAATGCTATTTCCACATCAATTTATTTTTCCAATATGGAAACTTTGAATCCACATCTTATATTTGTTTACTCAGTAAAGTCAATTATTGTCTGACATTCAGCTTTGTAGCTACTGTTAATCCATCCACTAACACTTTCCACAATCCTATCCATAATCCAACCCATAATTAATGCATAATCCAACTCCTAATAACTCCATAATCCAACCCAAAATCATATAAATATAGCCATAGCTCAACCCATAAACCTACCCAGAATCCAACCAATTATCCTGCTATTCTAGACATAATTCTGTCAAAGATAAAAACCTGTTTCTGACTGTTGGAAAGACAAACATATCAAGTTAAGAACTGCTATTTCAATACAATGTCCCCTATGATAAAATATATACATTCCACATGATAGACATGAAGTGGTTAAGGGATGTCAATCACTCTCAGGTGCAATTCCGATTATTTTGATATTTTTATGGATTCAAAATAAAGCGAATTTCATATGGATTTGGACGATGCTATTTTATTATTTATGCTTTGAACAGAGGAAGCCTGCTTTGAGAAGGTTTGTATTGTCACCAAGGTCCCAACTCCAAAATCAGCTGTCTTTTAAGCCCAGTGGATGTACTAAACAGTGGATTGCTGTTTTTGAATTTCCATGTACAAGTGAGTGTCTACTATGTTTGTATATGTAGTTAGGTATCCCATGGGATTTCATATTTAATAATTCCCAATGGTGCCCAGAGAAGATGCCCTTTATAGTGTGTACTCGATTGGGTCCAGCAGATACCCAGCAGATACAGGTCCTTTATAATATAAGCCTGATTGGGCCCAAGTAATGCCTAATTTCCTAGACCAATTCAACTTAATGTGCATCTCAAACCCCCACCTGATACTGGGTGGCTTTTTAAGCATTCAAAACAAATTTCATATTTAATTCTTAAGTCTTTCTTCAAACTTTTTTTTGGCCTTAAATAGGGCTAAGTAAAAACATAATATCACAATGAACCTGTTTAAAATAAATAAGACCCAATTAGTAAATAAATGTTGAAAAGCCATAAAAAATTAGTTGCAAAAAAAGTGATCCAAGTGAGCCCACTGAGGACTCCATGTCAATTGAGCATTTGATATGGGAGATACTTTTATAAAGGAAAGCACAATCTAAGTGTTGTGTTTGTTTGACATGAAGTCATTCAATAACAGCACTATCAGACAAAGCTTCCTTTTGTGAGACTTGCCCAGAAATATGGATGAAAACGTTGCCTTTTCCAGGAAATAAAGTTGCAATTTCGAATGATGTTTGAATTAGTGTATGTCCTTGTACAATCTTTACAAACCATGTTAAATTTATAGGATATATAAGATGACAAAAATCAGAGATGACCTTTTGAATTCCTTCTTTCTCCTTTACACAACAATAAAACAATTCTAGGAAAGAATTTCACAATTTGGCCTTGCAAATATTTGTATTCCAGTTTGGCTACTTTCCAACAGCAAAGATTTAGCCTTGTATCATACATTCTAACATATATATATATATATATATACAATAAATGTGTTTAATTATTATAATAGTTCTGCATATACATTATCACTTAATAGTAACACTGAATAAAACTTCAGAAAATAAGTTAGTTTAGCCCTGCTCTAAAATTAGAAAATGTTAGAGGACAAAGCTAGTGTCCATGAAAGACAGGCACACATTGTCTGAGCTCCATGTTATTGTACTGATCTCCATGATATTCTTGAGAATCCCACTTCATTACTGCTTCCATTCGAAGGCTCATCTGTGCACCTCACGATGGAGAAGAAAATAAAAGAAGCACCATGCAGATCCTGGCTTTGGGTCCCATGGCATCAGGGGTTTTCTGTGATAGTCTCAGAGGGCCATGTCAGCCAAAAGGATGAGGATAACTTACCTGCTGCACCACCAGCATGTTCTCAGGTACCCACTGCCACACATGGACTTTTAATGTTGGAGGATATGGCCTCATCTACTAATGCAAATATATTGGCCCTGTTGCCAATTCATGTTTAAGGAGGATATGGTGTTGGTTACGGAGGAGGTTTCCACACTTACCAGCTGTATTGATGCTGTAGTGAAAAATATTGGGAGTGCTAGTGTGGCACAAACAGCTACATATGCAGCTCTTGGTTCTCTACAGAGTCCCCAAGGTCATAACCAATGAGGAAATACCTAATTATGATCAGCAGATTCCCAAAACAGATTGCAATTGACAATCCTCATGGGGAACCCTAATGGGGGCAGACAGGGGATGCCCACTGTGTCCCTTAAGGTATCTCAATCTACTTTATATAGAGATTTCTCCAAGCCTTCTAACTTAAGCAGACAATCATTTTGGTAGGTTACTCAACTGTAAAAAACAGAAGGAAAAATACTATATCACATCTCTCCGCAGTGAAAGCTTTCTTCCAGTAGTTGGACTTGCAGGCAGAGTCTGTTTCAAGTGCAAACTGTTCTTCATGGACTGTTGATTCAATTACACAGTTCACGTTATGGGTGACTTCAATGTTGTCAACTGAACCCCCAACCTAAGACCAGTAGATGCCTCTCAAGTGTTATTTTGCTGTTTTGCTTTATTGGATATTTTAAATTTTTTTCAGATATTCTGGCTCTATAGGCTGATGTTCAGTATGTGTTATACTGCTTATTTTCCTCTCATACTTACCATACACGCATCTAAGCTTTTTGCATAGCTCTGGAAAACTTTTCTGTATATTAATTTGGTGGGACTGTGCCCTCCACTCACAATGTATGCATTTGAAGCCGAGTCATTATGTTGCTGGAGAGGCATATTTTATTATTTTAAGAGAGTATTATTTTAATTATTCTGGCATTATTCTGGCATCAGTTATGGTATTTCTGCTCTTAACAGCTGTTAGGGTAGAGAATTAACACAAGTTAGTTAGCAAATAACAATATTATCTCCCTACCTATAGCGGTAAAAGGCTGCTGTTGCAGCTGAAATGTTGCAGCTGAAACTATCAATAAACTGCCAGAAAATGGAACTTGGTGGGCGATTAAACACCCAGCTCCAGAGTATTGCCCCTTCCTCTATGATCTACAAAATCACATTTTAAATATAAACAAAGACCAAAAGAAGTTAGAAGGTAGGTATTTTGACTCCTGGGTAATAAACAGGGAAAGAAGCAGGGAAAGAAGATTACGGCAATAACTAATATTTTTTTTCTAGGTAACCATGGCTGTATCACCTCTGGTTAATGCCTAAATTATAATTACGAAGAAAGAAAAGAAACAAAATGAAGTTAGAATGCTGCAAAAAAAAAAAAATTGCTTTAGGGCAAAAGTCAACCAAACTCCTCTTCTCAAATTTGTATTTAAGTTTGATAAAAATCAAGAAGCTATTTCCGTCATATTAAAAATGATATCCCTGAATATTAAGTTTTTGCAGGCATTCATTCAGTCACTATTTATACATCTGTACAGACTCTGATAAAACCCCTCTTCAGGCAGAGAGAGCCGCATCATTATTGTTCTTACTGTAAATAACCTTTTTCCTTGCCCTAGACTAATTCTCATTTCTTCTTTTTAAACTGGGTGACCTCATGTCCTACTCATTTAGGTAATTGTTCCTGTAAGTATGATGATCAAATAATTGCTTGAGATAAATTTTCGGCATTCGTTTAAATGTAATTTTAGACAAGAGAAATGTACTCTATCTTGAAAGAAAAATATTGTTTTGCTCACAGTAGAAGGTATTAAAGGGACTCTCCAGTGCCAGGAAAACATATTCGCTTTCCTGGCACCACAGGACCCCTCTCCCTCCCACCCCCATCCCATGTTGCTGAAGGGGTTAAAACCCCTTCAGTGACTTACCTGAATCCAGCACCGATGTCCCTCGGTGCTGGGTCAGGCTCTGGATACTCTTCTTCCCCACCAACATCAGCCGGCTGGGGAGACCTAATGCGCATGCGTGGCAATGGCCGCTCACGTTCGTTAGACCTCCTCATAGGAAAGCATTATTCAATGATAGACAGCCACTAGAGGAGGCCACATGATAGACAGCCACTAGAGGAGGACTTAGCCCTTAAAGGGTTAAGAGTGGTGGGAGTTGGCATCCGGACCACTCCAATGGGCAGAAGTGGTCTGGTTTCCTGGAGTGTCCCTTTAATATCAGCAACCCCTGTTGCTAATGTTAGTGCTACCCATACATACATAAATAGCAATATAACAGATATTGGTCTTACTGAGTATGCATGAAGACATATTATTTACCCCTTGAGGCAAGCTTAATTTGTTTTTTGAGGCAAGCTTGATTTAACCCTGCATTGCTTTCTATGGGGATTTAAATCCCCACTGAAAAAACTGCATGCCAATCTCACTTTGAGCTCACCTGTCAGGCTACTACCACTAAAAATAGTCCCAGCTGACAGAGGGGAGCCCCTTTATTGATTGATTGGGTTTCCTGGTGTGATCAGGGATTTAACCCTGCTCATAGCCAGTGGTGTACACACAATCCATGGTGCCCCAGTCCACCCTCCCCTCATGCCCCCCACCGCCACCCCGTACAGACACACACAGAGATACACAGAGACACACATACATACAGACACACATACATACATACATACAGACACACACACACATACTTACAGACACATGCATGCACATACATAGACAGACATACAGACACACAGACACATACATAGACACACACACACAGATACATACATACATACACACACACAGACAGACATACATACACAGGTAAACATACATACAGACAAACATACAGTCACACATACACATACATACAGACTCACAGAGACACACACAGACACATACACACATACATACATACATACAGACACATACATAGACACACACACACACACAGAAACACACATACATACACACACACATACATGCAGAGACACACATATACACACAGACACACACACACATACTCACACACATACATGCAGAGACACACATATACACACAGACACACACACACATACTCACAGATACATACATACACATACATAGACACACACACACAGACACACATACATACATACAGACACACAGACACATACAGAGACACACATGCATACAGACACACACACAAATAAATACAGGCACATACATAGACACACACATACAGACACATACACAGAGACACACACACAGATACACACACACATACATACACACACATATACAAACACACAGATAAATACAGACACATACATACACACACATACATACACACATACATACATACATACATACACACAGATACATACAGACACATACATACACATATACACACAGACACATACATACATACACACAGACACACATACATAGACACACACAGACACATACATACAGACACATACACAGAGACACACATACAGACACACACATGTGTGTGTGCCCAGCATCTGACATCATCAGAGTGTGCCCAGTCATGTTTTTACCGGGCCCACTATGATGACGATCTTCATTTCCATCGGGTGGCCCTAACAGCATGGGCCACCTGATGGACCCCTTCACGTGCGGCCCCGGCAATCATACTGCGTGACTGGGGCTGCAACACATGGCGGCGGGCCCCCGGTTGCAGGGGTCCGATTAGCGGCCGGGCCCCCTAGAGTGACCCCTGTGACCGCTGTATGTATGCCGCTGCTCATAGCTTATTGTAACAATGGATTCTCATTTAAATCCTTGATTGCAGTGCTCACTGTGTGCTCTGCAAGCAGAGCATAGATCAGTCTGTGGCCATTAATTTTGGCCCCACCAGGTATCAAAAGATACATTTGATTCCTTGGTACCAGCAGGGATTTAACCCCTACTGATACTTTTACTGCATGATGGTCTATACTTTCACTGTGCATTAAAGGGACACTGTAGGCACCCAGACCACTTCTGCCCATTGGAGTGGTCTGGGTGCCTTACCCTTCTCACCTTAGCCCTGTTAGTCAAAACACTGTTAATCATCAACAGCTTCTTCTCATCCTCCGCAATATTGGTCTACAAGATACTGCTCTCTCCTGGTGCTCCTCCTACCTCTCCCAGCGCTCTTTCAGTGTTTCTTTCTCTGGCTCTGCTTCTTCTCCCCAACTCCTCTCTGTTGGTGTCCCCCAAGGTTCAGTCCTTGGTCCCCTACTGTTCTCCATCTATACTGCCTCCCTTGGTAAACTCATTAGCTCCTTTGGCTTCCAATATCATTTCTATGCAGATGACACGCAAATCTACCTGTCCTCTCCTGATCTCTCCCCGCCCCCCTTGACTAGTGTCTCTGACTGCCTCTCTGCTGTTTCTAACTGGATGGCTGCCCACTTCCTTAAACTAAACTTGACCAAAACTGAAATTTTGGTCTTTCGTCCCTCAAGTGTTGTTACTCCTGTGTCTGTCTCTCTCCAAGTCAACGGTGCTACCATCAGCTCCACCACGCAGGCTCGCTGCCTAGGTGTTCTCTTTGACTCCGACCTCTCCTTCAAGACTCATGTCCAATCTATTGCCAAATCCTGTCATTTCCATCTAAAAAACATTGCGTGCATCCGCCCCTACTTAACGCCAGATTTGACTAAGGTGTTGGTCCACTCCACTGTCCTTTCTCGCCTTGACTACTGTAATCCGCTTCTCAGTGGTCTTACGTGCTCCCAGCTAGCGCCGTTACAGTCCATAATGAATGCGGCGGCGAAGCTCATCTTCCTGTCCGCACGCACCTCCCATGCCTCACCCTTCTGTCAATCCCTACATTGGCTTCCTATAAAATATAGAGCTCAATTTAAAATTCTGGTTCTTGCTTTCAAATCTCTACATAATGCTGCTCCCACCTATCTATCCTCCCTTATACACAAGTATGTCCCGTCTAGGCCCTTACGATCTGCTGAAGACTTACGTCTATCTTCTGTCCGTACTCCCACCTCTGATGCTCGCCTTCAAGATTTCTCGAGGGCTGCACCGTTCCTGTGGAACTTGCTTCCCTCCTCCGTTAGATGCTCACCCAGTCTCCACTCCTTCAAAAAATCGTTAAAAACCCACTTCTTCATAAAAGCGTATCAATTAAACTGTTAAAAGCTCCTGACTGATTCCTCTTCTGCAACTGTCACTAGTCTAATACTATCCTTACCTTTTTGTGTCATTTTACCCCACTCCCTCTAGCATGTAAGCTCATTGAGCAGGGCCCTCAACCCCTCTGTTCCTGTGTGTCCAACTTGTCTGGTTACAACTACATGTCTGTTCGTCCACCCATTGTAAAGGCCTGCGGAATTTGACGGCGCTCTAAATATCATAATAATAATAATAACACATGAAGAAAAGAAACAGATATATTATTTTATTCTTGCTCCATTCTGTGTGCTTTCTCTATGCTGCCTGCCAGGTGCCAAGAACAAGCAATGATTAACATTGAGCTAAGACAGAGGTGCCCAGTCACAGGATAAAGAGGTGTGGATTTCTACATTTAACTTTATTTTTCACACCTCAAAGTAATAAATAAGAAAGGATGCACACTCAAATATATAATCTAAAAGATAATTTATTGTGAACCATTAAAAAAGAAACAAAGCTTAACAGAAAAAAAATAACCAGGTACAATGCATTAAATCTAGCATACTTAACATACAACATGTTCTATACTGTTTGACTTCTGCAAGACATGATGATCTCCATATGTTAAGGATGTTAGTTTTGATGCATTGTACCTGGTCATATGTCTTCTGTTACTTTGTGTTTATTTTTATTGACTGTGTGTTTTTCAGCAATTTAAGCTACAGTAGTTCTTCTGTGTGATCAGACCAGGCTGGCTAGCCTTCGTTCCCATTGTGAAACAATGAGCCTTAGAAGTCCATGACCCTGATGCCAGTTTACCGGTTATCCTTCCTTGCACCACTTTTGGTAGGTACTAACCACTGCATACTGGGAACACCCCACAAGTCTTGCTGGGTGGAGATGCTATGACCCAGTTATCTAACCATTACTATTTGGCCCTTGTCAAAATCATTCAGATCCTTTCGCTTGGCCATTTCTTCTGCTTCCAACATGTGAAATTCAAAAACTGACTTTTCCCTTGCTGCCTAATATAACCAACCCCTTGACAGGTGCTACTGTATCAATATAATCAATGTCAGTGGTTTTAATGTTGTGACCGATCAGTGTATATTATCCATATTAAAGTGTATATTTCAATTTCAGCTTATATTGCCCATTTAATGCTCTCTGTGCAGGTTTCACTGCAATCTGATCATACATTTAGATTGGTCAGTCATTTTCTCTGATCACGATGTGATCAGACTGTAGGACAGATAGTTGCAGTTCAGTAGAAAGGTGTCACACAGATGCAGTAGAGAACAACAAATATATTATTTATATCTGAATAAAAATGTTTTTAGTGTTCATACCATACTGGAAAATACACAATATAGACTTTTCTGGAGATTACATTAATGACATTACCAAGGGTTCATATGTCCAAAAAGATATTAAAAAGAATGGAATCACAAAGCATGTTGCACCTGTTTCATAAAAAACAAACAAAACAAAAACCAGTTCAGTGTGGGAAGTGAAAATGGCATTTAATGTGTCAACAAAATATCAACAAAATAAATAAATAAATAAAAATCAATTAAATTATCTCACTTCAATTCCCTGCTTTCCTGCTTGATACATGAACTGATTAGAAGGCATAAGTGGCCAAGGAACTTGCTTTGATGGATGCCACAAGAATATAACATTACACATTTGAAATGTAAGAAAGAGGTTTATTCACCAAAGGTCAAGTTTAACTGACATTGCAACTGACACTTCAATGTAAATAATCTATGTTGACTTTCACTTACATCAAATTCAATTTTCACTGGTTGTGTTGTGCTAGAAAATTTGCCCTATTTACGAAGAGGACATCACAAATAAACCTTTATTCTTCCACTCCACATGGATGTTAATTGCATTTTTTATTAGCTTCTGGTTAGTTGGTTTTAGATTTATGTGTATACTGTGTATAAAATTATTCTTAATATGAATCTGAGATCTTTTGTTGAAAATGTCATGTTTATTTAATATGAAATTGTTTATAATGAAAGTGATATAATGACTTGTGCTTCATCTGACAAAATTTAAAAAAAATGGGCCGAATTTCATGCATTTGGTCATATAGCTCAGAAGAACTCTGTCCACTGGAAAAACACTTCTACACTCATAGGCATATATTCCCACCATTGGGTACACAGATGAAGTGAGATCAAGTTACCAAGAGTGAAAAAGAAGTGCAGCGGTACAATATATATTAATATTTTTCAATATGAACAATATCTTAAGGGTATTGTGCTCTTATATTACTAAAGTAAGCAGCTTTTTGAACTGACAAGAGCCATATGTCTCACTGCCTTTATGTGCGATCTCATAAATTCGAAGCACTGATGTGAATACAGAAGTAACATTAACTGAAACAAAAAAATAAATATACAGGGCATTAAGCAGTTGCTTAAGTGGTAAATTGAACATAAAAGAAAACTGTTTCTCTCTGTTATACTATACCTATTAAATAGAAACATTTTAAAAATAATAATATATACCTCTTTAGCCGTGCTTCACAAACCAGTCCTCCGACAGTTCAAGATTTAGACCGTGCTTTTATTATTAAACAATAAATACGAAAAACACATTGATTTAATCACATTTCTGAATAGAATATAAAACTATATCCTGTAAGTGTACAGCAATTTAAAGTGATTTGTTTAAAAAATATATTTTCAAATTTCAGAGTTAAATATTCAAACGCTACCTAAGAGGAATACCTTTTCCAAATCAGTTATTTTTGCTTACATTTTTGCAATTCAGATTTCAATTTACTACCAATTACTGTTTAGGAAATAAACCTTGTAGCAGAGGAGCAGGGGTTAATCCAAGGGTTCTCCGCTGGGAACAAAGATTCAGCATACAAAATCACAGGAACACAGCATAATCCACCTCCCCAAGGACTAGACGACACATAGTCTGGGAGTCAACTGTCAGCTTTAATCACAGGTCTGTTTTTATGCATTTCTCCCATGCAAGGGAGGTAACTTTCATAATTCTTACAGTAGCCAATTGTAACCCGGTCACCTCCCCTCACTCTCCTCCCCTTAGATTAGCCCTTAAACAAATTAGTGAAGACAAAGTTTTCCCCACTTTCTGGATGTCCCCTAAATACAGGGGGTACAGGGACAAATAAGGGGTCCCCTGGTAGGTCTGATCTGGGTGAGCAACATACTCGAAATTCACCCAGATCGGACCAGGGGTTCGGGAATTACAGACAGTTACAGTTTTGACCGACCGCAGGTACTCAGTAGCCGAAAACAGTTCCATGAATTCTGGCCCTGCGGTCGGTCTATTTCAGTGAATTAAAACTACCGAATGCCATAGCCATCCATGCGATTGCCAGCCTTTGCACGAATCCCCTCGTTTAGGGGAATCTATCTATCGAACTCCGGGGCGTTCGTGTGTTTGATTCGTGCTGTCGGAGCATGCTGGAGGTCTCAGCTGTACTTGGTTAGTCGAATGCCCGGTTTGAGTTCCAGGCGTTCGACAACCAAGTACCGCCGTTCGTGCGTAAGATGGCCACACACATACAGGCACTTAATTCCCTCGCAACATTGTATTGGTCTGTTAATTAGCAGCACACGACCACCCTGGGGTGGTCTCCCGTTCGGTAGTTTCGGCCATTCATCTAAAACAGCAATATAACAAGAAAGTCCATTCGGTGAATTATTCCCTTGGTGAAAAGTCTTTTCATTCGCACAGAATAGTCAGTTCTAGTGGCAGGGTTTGCCACAAACCTCTATATCATTAAGATGTGTATGTTTACTGTATGTCCACACAGTGGCAAAGATTAAGGTACATTCGGAAACGTTTGAGAATATCCCAGATTTCTCTATGCTGGCTAGTCAAATGCCAAAAAGAAGCTAATAGTGCACTGTTATCACTTGAATCTAGGCTTCTACTTCTTTTTATATTAAATATAGTGGTTGTGGTGTGAGGACATGTTGACAAATGACCACCATGAAATCTAGTTTGATCACCCTTGGATAAGATCTCTACGCTGGACTATTCTGTATAAGTGTTCTCAACAGAACATTAAAAAATGTGATTATTTATTTATATGCAAACCCACAAACCCCATTACATTAGTTTACTTCCTGATGTACCAGAAGGAAATGTATCATCCCTTGTAACACATATTAAAGTTGTCATAGAGATCTTGCCACAAAGATTGATTAACCACAATGTACAACCGAACAAATCTGAACATTTGTAACATAAATTACATTCATAAACAGTATTATATAGGTATCTGTTCTTGGGTGAGACACATTCATTGTTTAATTCTCCATCTCATGTCTACAACCATTTGTATCACTCACCGATCACCTACACACTTCCACCTACTACAAAAGGTGACGTTTGGACTGTTGGTAAAAGTCTTTGGGGTCTACGCACACTGACTTGCAGTGAACTGAAAATTGTATTGCAAAATGTAGTTATTACTGGTTTACTTTGACCATACAAAAATCTTTGTAACAAAAACTATCAATATATTTGTTTTAATATGTACCTACCTTCCAGTACCATTTCTATTACCATAATATGCACTTTGGAAGTATTACACTAATGTAACAACTTATGAATCAGTATACATCTCACTTTCCTCCCAAGTGTTTGGCTATTTGGGACAATCATCCATTCAAGCAGCACTCACCTTGCCTATATGCTGCCTTCATTGTCAAGTCATTGATATCAGAGCATACAGGCATTTTTCATTTAATTACAATAAAAGAGGGCAAGACATGCTCACTACAGGATTTATCACAGCAACTACCATGCTTGCTAAGAAGGTTCCCATGCGTTCCTCTGCTTTGAATCCTCAGTATAAAATCTAGGCCATTAGAAATGCCCTCTATAACAAAAACTGATTGACATGTAAAAAGAAGGGTGTGTTTTTTTCTTTCACTTACAGTAATTATGTTTGCACATAGCTTGACTGGAAATGAGAAGCAACCTTGGAAAATAATTCTATACCAGCCCAATAATGCATTACACCAGCATAGTGTGCAGATATAGAGGTGGAAAAGATAACTTAAAATCGAATACTATTATTCCCCTAGTCTCTCTGTGTATCTTTGTTTGCTTTCCCCATCCCCTTTGTGTGTCTCTTGTTCCACTTCTCAGCCCCTCTGTGTGTCTCTTCTTCGCCTTTCCTAGTCCCTCTAAGTGTCTCTTTCTCCTTCCAAGCCCCTCTGTATGACCTGCATAAGGGGAGCGATTCCAGCCGGTCACATGCTGATTCGCCCCCTGGCACAGAGCGCCCTACTTATTATGCACATGTGGCAAAGGTGATGGTCAGACTGTGTAAGTCAGCTCAATAAATCTTAACTGGTTGCAGTATAACTGCGCCTAATTAGGTCTAAGCAAGTAGGTCAGCTGCAATCTTGCAAAGTTTAGAAAAGGCAATTTACGTTACAACTTATTTAAATTATGCCTATCTAGGCAAGAGATAAAACTTACAGCAAAATTAATCATATGTGTAAATGAGAAACATAGCACGTTACTCCATGGTAAACTAGTATGGTTCAAAAAGGAGACAGCAAGTTACAGCAGTATAAAAATAGCCTCTGGAGGCAGTACAGCAAGTTATGCAATATTAATAAACTAATGCGAAATTAAGGCATAAACTCTTCATAGCATAGCAGAACTTAGCCAGAGCAAGTGAGATAGGTCTACTGGTTGCCGCGCCCTGTGTATGCACCATGTAGGATAGACTTTAATTATGTGGCAAGCCTTCATATAGCTGGACAACAAAATAAGTTTCAATAATAGTCTCAATACCTGTACAAAGTCCTTTAAACTTGGAACATTTGAGGTTACTTTGAAGGATGAGTGGAACAAGTTACTTGAATTGATATATGAACTTAGATGAGTTTCTTTTTGCTTGGAGATACATAAATGAAATTGAGCTGTGAAAAATATATGTGTGAATGATTTACTCATGCCTGTGGCCTTTCAGAGTTTCTTCACAAAAGCCGTACTAATGTGAAACAATGAATCATATATGAAATATTTGATCTTCTAAGCTTTAATTATTTTCCTCCAAATAGGGAATTGTTTTCATCAAGTGTTTTCCCTTAAAAATGTTTAATTCATTTTTAAAAAGAAAAATAGTAAAGTAATAATTATGTAGACATACCCAAAGTTCATGGTAATAAAAAAGTATAAAAACACTTCACCAAAAAAATCCAGGTATCAAATGATATATGTTAGCACATGGCACCAGCAGAGATTTAGTCCTGATGGTACATTTATCTCACGAAGGTCTTTGCCTTCACTGGGATATAAAGCCCTATACTTCATGACAGCATAGGCAGTTGTTAAGGTGTTAATATCTCATGACAGAATGATTTTAAACTGGGAATTTTGAAGCAGTAGAGAAATTGCTGGTATAATGGACTCACGTAGGTCAGTATGTTGTAAAGTACATGTGTGCATCAGTGTACCTATCTATAGTATTTAGTAGGACTAAACATCAGCATCCATTCATGAATCAGTGATGTCATCTGTGATATCATTGGCTTTTTGTTTAATGAAAATAAGAATTGAACAAATGAAAAGTGAGTGGGCAATTCCTGCCTTTTGCATCTCTACAAAGATCTGAAATCAATGGAAGACTAAACAATGACGTCCCCTTCAACAGCATGAATGCTTTTAGGGTATTCAGTCCATATTTAAAAACACTTCAGGAGTGCTCTGTGCAGAACAGCTATTAGTGGGACTGGCTACCACATCTCTGTGTCAACCTAAACACAAGTCAGGCTGATATGCACCTTTCTTTATAGCTTGCCAAACCTCATTTGTTTTAAATCGCTTTTTATTGTTTCCATCATAAGTAACATCGTTCCCCATAGGGGAAGAAGTTCATGCTCACTATACATAAGGAAAATATTTTTTTCCTTCCTTTTTTCTTTTTCCTCCATTTTTTTTTTTTGGAAGTATTCCCTCGCAGGGAAGGTCATGGCAAATGTCATGGTATGTATGAAAATACTTGTACATAGCATGGAGCAAAGAAAAGAAAATCATAACAACACAAAGTTGTATTATGCACATGTGGCAAAGGTGATGGTCAGACTGTGTAAGTCAGCTCAATAAATCTTAACATGTTGCAGTAAAACTGTGCCTAATTAGGTCTAAGCAAGTAGGTCAGCTGCAATCTTGCAAAGTTTAGAAAAGGCAATTTACGTTACAACTTATTTAAATTATGCCTATCTAGGCAAGAGATAAAACTTACAGCAAACTTAATCGTATGTGTAAATGAGAAACATAGCATGTTACTACATGGTAAACTAGTATGGTTCAAAAAGAAGACAGCAAGTTACAGAAGTATAAAAATAGCCTCTGGAGGCGGTACAACAAGTTATGCAATATTAATAAACTAATGGGAACGCTTGAACGCATGAATGCTTCATAACATAGCAGAACATAGCCTGAGCAGGTGAGATAGGTCTACTGGTTGCCGGCTAACTCCTATCCACAGATCTTTGCACCTCTAATGCATACAAGCTTTCGGTGAGCATTATTTCAGCATATTTTCCGGCTCAAAGCCTGAGCTGTGAATGATGGCTGCTGATCAGCTCAACGACCCCCCCAACCTCATTTGCAGTTTGTCACCCCCATTGTTCAGATGTTTGCATTACCAAGAATGTCCATAAAAAAAGTTTGTGGTTTGTGGATTTCTTTCGTATTTGTTGGGAATAATACACTTTGCCTATACTGACCCAAGGCTCAATCTACAGATGACTGGATGTACAGTCTGTTTAAAATTGGCTAACTTGGAGCATGTCAGCTATTTGAAATAATATACTTTATCTATATCCAATGCTTAGTGAATATACCCCTAGACAAGAGATATAAAACACCGTGTAACAAGTGTTAGTGTTATATCCTATATGTTTCTGCTGTTGGCCTTATTTCCTGTGTTTTTCCCTTTGATCATAACGGCATAGTAATGTATAATTTAGAACTGTGTAGTAAATATCTTTAATTCTAAGTGCGTATGCATATTAATTTAAGTGCGTGGATATAGTGAAACTTAGCTTTGAGCAAGGCCCGAACACGAAGATACACCTGCAAGCTTGCTATAGGTTAAGATGTTAAGATAAGATAGATGATTTTATTAGAGATTGGATAATGCGTGTAACGACCACCCCTGTTTTCTGCTGTATATAACCTGTTACACAGCCCATTAAATGTCAGAAGTCACTTTGAACCTTGCATTGTCTTGTCTCGTTCATTGGGGCTCCTCACCAGCTGGTTTGGGGACGAGGAGAAATACAGAGAGTTTCAAATTGATACAAAAGTCTATGGCAAGGAAAAATTCCTGACAGAGAAAATTCATCACTATCAGTATTCTTGACAATTTATATGGGTTTATAATACGCAAATTAACCCCTTCACGACCGCTGATGGTTCAGGACCGTCATCAGAAAAATAACCTTGAGGTCTGATGACGGTCCTGAACCGTCATAACAGTAATATTTACTTACCTGATCGCCGCCATTCCCCCGGTGGTGATCGGTGTTGCTCCCGGTGTGGAGGGTCTGCCTGACAGCCCAGGAAGTGCCTCCTTAGGACCCTGCAGCCATGGGATCGCTCTAACAGAGTGGTCACATGGCCGCAATAGGCGTCCAAGTATCTGCTTGCAGGGGGACTGCCTGTGCTGACAGGCAGTCTCCCTGCATGTGTAAAATAAAAATATAATTAGATATGTGTGTGTGTGTGTATATATCTATGTGTGTGTGTGTGTGTGTGTGTCTATATACCATATATCTAATATCATACTAAGTGTATTTTATATTAATTTATATATATAATAATATAAAATACACGTATAATTAAATTACACATGTATATATAATTATATATATATATATATATATATATATATATATATTATAAAATACAAATAATAAGTAAATAAAAAAATAAAATAAAAAAATAGTTTTAGAAAAAAAAAAAATATATATATATATATGTAATTTTTTTATAATTGTATTTTGATATTATATATATAGAGAGATAGGAACATTTATTCATACTTACAGTAATTTTCTTTTCCTGGTCATAGGCCATGGCAGCACAACAATGGGTAGCTCCTCCCCATCCCTAGTTAGACAGGAACTAATTAAAACAAGAGTATAAGTACCCCCTCCTACCCCTCCTACCCTCAGTCTTGTATTCCAGCAAAAATCCCTGGGCGGGATCTTTGTGCTGCCATGGCCTATGACCAGGAAAAGAAAATTACTGTAAGTATGAATAAATTTTCCTCTTTCCTGGCCATATCCATAGCAGCACAACAATGGGTAATACCCAAGCAAAACCAAGGGAGGGAAAAGAATACACAGACTCGAAATATTTCGTAATGCAAGTGTATTAGCACATCTATAAGTGAAATCATACAAAAAGAAAGACATTAGTTGGATGCTGAAAGGACACTTTTACCAAACTTGTCCCATTGACCAGCTCTGACATCTATTTGATAATGTCGAATAAAGGTGTTCACCGAAGACCATGTAGCTGCTCTGCAGATAAGCTCTGGAGATACTCTCGCTGCGGCTGCCCAATAGGAGGAAAGGGACCTGGTCGCGTGAGCCTTTAGACTGCTAGTTACTGGAACCCCACAGGCCCGGTAAGCCTGAATGATAGTGGAGACAATCCATCTGCTCAAGGCCTCTTTAGAAGCTTGGCGACCTTTCCTAGCCCCATTTGGGATGATGAATAGCTGATCCAATGAACGCCAGCCAAGAGATCTGTCAATATAGATTCTTAAACATCTTACCAAATCCAGCGGAGAAGAACCTCCTTTTTGGGAATGTTCTTCTTGCGTCAGGGCTGGAAGCACTATGTCTTCATTCACATGAAAGGCCGTGGTTACCTTGGGGTGAAATTCGGGAATGGTTCTTAGAATCACCCTGTCTCTGTGAAACACCGTGAAAGGCTCTTTGACTGATAAGGCACTGAGCTCTGAAACCCTTCTCCCTGATGCTAACGCCACCAGCAAAACGGTCTTGATGGTAAGAAGATGAGGAGAGATGGACTCCAAGTGTTCGAAGGGAGCTGACTTCATGGCTTGTAATACCAGGGGTAGATCCCATGGGGGCAAATGGCTTGATCTGAGGTTTAATCTTGAGGACTGCAGCAAGAAACCTGTATATATATATATATATACTGCTCAAAAAAATAAAGGGAACACTAAAATAATGAATTAAATATTCTTATGAAATACTTGGTTCTTTACATGAATGATCTGACAATAAAATAACACAAAAATTTAAAAATGGAAATCAAATGGAGGTCTGGATTTGGAGTCACACTAAAAATTAACGTGGAAAAACACACTACAGGCTGATACAACTTTGATGGAATGTCCTTAAAACAAGTCAAAATGAGGCTCAGTAGTGTGTGTGGCCTCCACATGCCTGTATGACCTCCCTACAATGCCTCTGTATGCTCCTGATGAGGTGGCGGGTGGTCTACTGAGGGATCTCCTCCCAGACCTGGACTAAAGCATCTGCCAACTCCTGGACAGTCTGTGGTGCAATGTGACGATGGTGGATGGAACGAGACATGATGTCCCAGATGTGATCAATTGGATTCAGGTCTGGGTAACGGGTGGGCCAGTCCATAGCATCAATGCCTTCGTCTTGCAGGAACTGCTGACACACTTCAGCCACACTCCAGCCGCATTGTTTTGCATTAGGACTAACCCAGGGCCAACTGCACCAGTATATGGTCTCACAAGGGGACTGAGGATCTCCTCTCGGTACCTAATGGCAGTCAGGATAACTCTGGCGAGCACATGAAGGGCTGTGCGGCACCCCAAAGAAATGCCACCCCACAGCATTACTGACCCACTGCCAAACCGGTCATGCTGGAGGATGTTGCAGGCAGCAGAACGTTCTCCACGGCATCTCCAGACTCTGTCATGTCTGTCACATGTGCTCAGTGTGAACCGGCTTTCATATGTGAAGAGCACAGGGCGCCAGTGGTGAATTTGCCAATCTTGGTGTTCTCTGGCAAATGCCAAACGTCCTGCACGGTGTTGGACTGTAAGCACAAACCCCACCTGTGGACGTTGGGCCCTCATACCACCCTCATGGAGTCTGTTTCTGACCGTTTGAGCAATCATATGCACATTTGTGGCCTGCTGGAGGTAATTTTGCAGGGCTCTGGCAGTGCTCCTCCTGTTCCTCCTTGCACAAAGGCGGAGGTAGCGGTCCTTCTGCTGGGTTGTTGCCCTCCTACGGCCTCCTCTATGTCTCCTGATGTACTGGCCTGTCTCTTGGTAGCGCCTCCATGCTCTGGACACTACGCTGACAGACACAGCAAACCTTCTTGCCACAACTCACATTGATGTGCCATCCTGAATGAGCTGCACTATCTGAGCCACTTGTGTGGGTTGTAGACTCCGTCTCATGCTACCATAGGCGTGCGCAGCCTATTGCATTAGGGTGTGCACCCTAAAGCACAAGCACACGCTGCGTGTATATATATATATATATATATATATATATACACACATATAAACACACACACACATACACTGCTGTGTGTGTGTGAGGGTGCTGGTAGTGTGATATGTGGGTGAGGGTGTTTGTGTGTGTGTGCACTTGTGAGGGTGCTGTTAATGTACTGTGTGTGAGGGTGATGTTTGTGTGTGTGTGCGCTTGTGAGGGTGCTGTTTGTGTGTGAGGGTACTGGTAGTGTGCTGTGTGTGTGTTTGTTAGGGTCCTGTTAGTGTGCTGTGTGAGGGTGCTGTGTGTGTGAGGGTGCTGTTTGTGTGCTGTGTGTGTGTGAGGGTGCTGTTTGTGTTTGTGAGGGTACTGTTAGTGTGCTGTGTGGGTGCTGTGTGTTTGTGAGGGTACTGTTAATGTGCTGTGTTTGTGTGAGAGTGCTGTTTGTGTGCTGTGTATGAGGGTGCTGTGTGTGTTTGTGAGGGTGCTATGTGTGTGGGTGCTGTATGTGTGTGGGTGCTGTGTATGTGGGTGCTGTTTGTGTGATGTATGTGTGTGGGTGCTGTATGTGTGAGGATGCTGTGTGTGTGTGGGTGCTGTTTGTTTGCTGTATGTGTGTGTGTGCTGTGTGTGTGTGCTGTTTGTGTGATGTATGTGTTTGTGTGTGCTGTATGTATGTGTGTGCTGTATGTTTGGGTGAATTGTGGGGGTGGAGGTGGGGGCAGATTAGTTCATAAATATCCCCCCTCCCTTCTTACCTTATGTATGGAGGGGGGATCCATCCTTGCTGCCTTCCCTGGTGGTCCACTGGAGGTAGGGGCAGATCAGTTAATATCCCTTACCTTATGCCTGGGAGGGGGGATCCTTGTTCCTGCTGCCATCCTTTCCTGGTGGTCCAGTGGAGAGTGAACTCTAGCCTGCGGGGCTAGAGTTCACTCTTGCGAGATCTGAGCGTTGCCACGGCAATGCTCATATCTCGCGAGAGGAACCCGGCGGAGCTGCTGGCAAGAGCTCCCCGGGTCCTCTCCTGCCTCCCTCGCTGCCTGTGGGTTGGTGAAGGGAGGCTGAGAGCAGAGCCAGCTTTCGGTTAGCGCCCGCTCTGCATGAGCCAACAGGGGGGATCCTGAGATCTCCCCTGCCAGTCTCAATCCACAGGCGTGCCACGGGGATTAAGGTGTGCCCAGGCACACACGGCACACCCTGTGCGCACGCCTATGCATGCTACCACTAAAGTGAAAGCACCGCCAGCTTTTAAAAGTGACCAAAACATCAGCCAGAAAGCATAGGAACTGAGAAGTGGTCTGTGGTCACCACCTGCAGAACCACTCCTTTATTGGGGGTGTCTTGCTAATTGCCTATAATTTCCACCTGTTGTCTATCCCATTTGCACAACAGCAGGTGAAATTGATTGTCACTCAGTGTTGCTTCCTAAGTCGACAGTTTGATTTCACAGAAGTGTGATTGACTTGGAGTTACATTGTGTTGTTTGAGTGTTCCCTTTATTTTTTTGAGCAATGTATATATATATATATATATATATATATATATATATATATATATATATATTTTAATATCAAGATACAGTTAGAATAAAATTTCTTATATATATATATATATATAATTATTTATAATTTTTATGTTTTTTTATTTATTTTAATTTACTTATTATTTGTATTTTATAATAATATATATACAATTATATATATTATATATATTATATATATATACGTGTGTAATTTAATTCTAAGTGTATTTTTACATTAATATATGTATATATTAATATAAAAATACACTTAAGATGACATTATATATCTAAGACATATAATATTATATTTTTATTGATTAACTTTTTTTTTTTACAGCACAGACAGTCCCCCTGCAGGCAGATACGTGGACAGCTATTGTGGCCATGTGACCGTTCTGTTGAGCGATCGCATGAGTGTGGGGTACTAATCTGCCGCTGGGAGACTGCCTGTGCTCTCAGGCATTTTCCCACAATGGGGGCAACGACGGCCATCGGGTAAGTACATAAAACCGTTAGGACGGTTCAGAACCGTCACCGGTACTCAAGGGGATTTTTCGTATGACGGTCCTAAACCGTCACTGGTCAGAAAGGGGTTAGATACGCTCCATTGAGTTTAGAACTGACTGTCTCAACCAAAAGGCTGAAGAGAAAAAATAGAAGCTCCTGCTTAGGAACGTTTGGTTTTCCAGAGCTAGTAGTGGACCCCAGGTAAGAAGTTTAACCTATCAAAAACAAAAACATACTTACAATGGGGAATGCCACGGCAAGCTGTAGTGGTTTTGGTGCTTAGAGTGTACCTTTAGAAAAATTTATATTTACTTATAACCAATTCTGAAAGCTCAGACTCACTGGTCTAGCAACTACTAGCTTTTTAAATACCCCAGATCAAATACTTTATTTCCTAATTTTTCTGCAAATACTGTCTAATAAATGTTTTTTACATCCAGGTCATTCTTTAATCACCATTGAGGTAGAATATCATTGTATCTGATTTTCAAAAGAAAATCAATACTGCCTAAATGCAAATAGACTTAATTTGTCTAAAAAAAAAGAAATTAGTACTTTCTTACTAAGGATCACAATATGTAATTATAGATCATTCTTTACCCATAGAGGAGGCTCTATGGGTAAAGCATTCTTTTTCAGACTTCACTAAAGTGGCAGTTAATTAATAGATGCTATATTTTACCCAGACCAGAGAAACAAGTTATTAATTTTTACACTTGTGCATTAATTTAGGAAAATTCCTTTATTCATCAGAATCACTAAAGAAGGTATTGAATTATGAATGAAAAACAAATTGATTGTTGGACTAAATTAGTCCATGCAATTTTTTCATTCTTTTTTTTGTTTTTCGAATTACATCTAATAGCTCCTTCCCTTGTAATTCGTATCCAGTATCCTGATGTTTAGTATTGAGGAGTACTTTGTTTAATGGAAGGTTTCTTGTACAGGCTTCCTCCATGCCATACCCATTGCAAGCAGGTGAAGGATTAAATATGGCATCTCACATCCTACAAACTAGGGAATTAGGGGAAGGAAGCCGTGGAGAGCAGAGCTTCCATAATTAACCCACCACCTGCCGAAACGGTGTCCCCCAAAACAAATTCCATTTCTCCCCTATCAAGCAGAGGGTATTGGGTGAGGGCAGTGGTGTATCCTGGTTTTGTGCTGCCCCAGGCTCCTTACCTTTGGGAATGCTTGGGGTTCTCCCTTTCCCTGGGGTCCAGTGGCTGCTGGGCTGCTGGACGGGTGACGCTGCTGAGGGACCACTGATTAGTGAGCTCTCTGCTCAGCTCCCTCACGCGCCGCAGTTTAATAATGTCATATTCCAGCTCCCGGCGTCACTCTGCGGCGCGCGAGGAAGCTGAGCAGAGAGCTCAGAGCACCGCCCGGATTTTTAGTTAGCCGCAAGGCTAACAAGACATTTGCCCTGGGTATATGGGAAATGCCGCCCAAGGCAAATGCCTTGTTTTCCTTGCGGCTAATATGTCCCTGGGTGAGGGGCATAAGGAGGCCCTGCAGCAGCTCTCCATATTAAAATAATTAGGGTAGGAGATTGAGAAAAGGCAGTGGAAGGGAACTTTTTTACCCGCTGCTTCTATTTTTAACCCCTCACTTGCAAGTAATAAGACTAAGCAAGAAGTTAAAAATCAACTGTTTGTCCTAATTTAATGTGCAAACTTGAAATTTGGTCAATCAAATCAAACAGGGGAAAGATTTGTTTCAGCTGAATTGGTTTGGTTTATTTGGATAAAACTAATTTTCTGTCTTTGCACAAGTCTGTTAATCATACTGAATAATAAGGCTACATTTCATAAAAAAGCATACATAATTCAAATAACCAGTTCCAAATGTTTATCAGTTATTCACCATGTATAACTCTAACAAACTACTCCATGGCCAGTCAGGACAGCATTTGATTATAGGAGGATGGTGCATTTTTTAATGTGGGAAACGTACTGTGTACAAAATAATACAATGTTCTTTACTAGTAATAATACCTAGGTGATTAGTAAAAGCATAGCATGAACATTTTGAAGTTTGATCCAGGCTTTGCTTAGGGCAGTGGATCACCTGATTGAGCTCTGTGTTCCTTGCGCTTGTGAAGCTGGATGCTTTTTAACTCGAGCTGTGGGAGAGAGATATATTAGATGGGCCTGCAATAAAGCTATGGAATGAGGAGATGCATCAGATGTGGTGATGGTTAATCAAGCAAAAGAAACTAACTAGGTAGGAATCAATAAAAGTAGAGTGGGGGAGAGGGAAGAAATCACAGAGGGAAAATATTAGAGGTATGCATGTAGGTGAATAAAACAATTAAACACACAAGCTAAATATATGGATCAGGGCTGGTAAAACTAACCTTTAGCATAACAGACAAAACATAAAAGTAAGAAAATATGCATTAAGCTGACGATATACAAAGTATGGTTAATACAGGCTGCAGAGAGAGAAAAAAATGACAGTGTGTTTGAAATGAACAATGGTGTGCACAGTCAACAATGAAAGCACTCCCGGACCTACGTACAGACCGTCTTCCATCTAGTCTTGATAGATTTAATTATTTCCAGGTGTTCACTTTCTACACCTCTCTTCCGGGGTGACAGTTGGTGTACAGGGACACAACATATTGTGAAGATCTCTGTTATATTCCATTTTCTTGACATCAGGCCCTACTAAACCAGTGATGTACAAAGCAAAATGGTAACGAGACACAGGGGTGATGCTGACAGAGGCACAGTGGGACAAGATCCACATACTCAGGCATAGGTGCTCCCTCAGTGTCTCTGAAACTGCCATGTTTACAGCTGCACGGTTAACACTAGATGGACCTTGCACCCAGACCAGTTGATTGAGCTGAAGTGGTCTGGGTGCCTACAGTGGTCCTTTAACTTAGGGAACCGAGCCGGAGTGATCTTCCAGAAGGTTCACAAGACTGCAAGGGATGCATCCTTAAATAGAGTGCAAGGAACAGCAGACATATGATTTGAGAATTGTAAAATGCACAGATGTAGCAAATAGTCGGTTAGGGCATGATTGACAATTTCATGGTGCCTTTCGTACCAAACTCTGATCCCTTGTCCCTAGGTCGTGTGGTGTAATACCCTGGCCGGGGTTTGGCCAAGCCTTGGTCTACTCACCTGCCAGTATGTAATGGACACTAGACACTAAAGTTATTTGTCACCCTCAACTGCGTTATAACAGTGTTGTTTAGCTATATAAGGCTATATTTCTGCAATTTTCATGCCTTGAAATGATGTACTATTGTTATCTATGATAACACTATGCTTGTCATACTGTTGTAACAAAAACTAATAAAAGAAAATAAAGATTGTCATAAAACAGAAATATAATGAAATGAGTGTGCAAATATTAACCTCCCACCACAGTGCAACATGCAAAACAAAAGTTGTATAATTTAACTTTCAAATGAAATACAGCTTCCCAAGGTTACCTCCCAGTTGGTAACCGACTAAGCACAATTATACAAAACAAAATTTTGGGTTCCAGCTGATATATCTAAAAGAAAACAAACAGACAAAACACAGTGTAATATAGTCTTGAAATATATACAAAGGAGCTTTTTGGTTACACTCACAAGATGTAGGAGTTAAAATTTCCTCTGGGAATAATGGGTGGCTACAACTCCCTCTTAATTATTACCACAGTTCAGGAGCCGGACAACAGAATCCAAGTGGAACCAAAATTAAAGAACTCCAATTAAAGATTTAAATTGTTTTATTTGGCAATAAAATAATTAACAAAATATAGAAGTATATAAAAAGAATATATAAAAAAAGGTCCTACACATTTCATTCTCCACAGAGAACTTCCTCAGGGACCAATATATAAAACAAACAATACAAATGCCAAAATGTCAGTCTAATCCCATCCTCCCACAGTTCCCCTTAATTAGGACTAAACCCAAACAATTCATTAGTGGCCTGGTGGGCATTATTCCAGCTTGATTTCGGATTGGTCTTCTGATGGGTTTCAGGACCTAACTCCTTGTTCAGTCTGTGAACACCTATCAGCTCCTTAGTTTAGAATTGTTCGCCCACATTAGAGATAACATATTTTGTACACTCTGGGACTTATGGCTGTCACTAGTGGCTTACTGGATTTCTTAAAAAATCATGCTTGCAATTACAGATTACGTGCAACCCTTTATCCAGTTTATACAGGCAGCTGCTCAAGTACTCATCCCCGTAGTTCCCTTATAAGATACAGTGGGAAAATGACCTGGCAAAGGGCCCTGGTGTTTAAAAATTCTTTAACCAATTACAAACCCAGAGGAAAATCTTTATGAGGTCATATCTAGTACCTCAAAGGTTACAACACATGGAGCTGCAATCAGCAACAGGGTGCCATTCTTCATGTATTTTGGTAGTGCTCAATGCTTCAAACCTTCTAGAATAAAGTCATTCATATCTACCCATGAAGCCAGATGTCATGCTCCTAAATATAGTTCCTCTAAACATTGCATGTCCCAAAATATGGCCTTGAACATCCTGATAGCGAACAAAATAGTGATAGCTTCCCAGTGGAAGAATCTGTCACCCCTGTAAATATTTTTGGAGAGATTATAGAGAAAAACAAAACATGTAAAAAAATGTCACACAGGCAATTGAATATGCTCCCAATATTAAAAAAATAAATAGCTACTTCCTGTGCCTCTCTCTCTTCTCTCTTTTCACACTCTCTCTGCTTGCCCCTCTTGTTCATTTTCTTTTCTCCAATTGACTATCACCCTGTTCTCTCTGAGCACTTTCTGATCACTATCAGTCTACTGCTAGGAATGTTCCTATAGGCATGTAAAAGCAGTCCCAACATTGCCGCTTCTTGCTGGAGCTATCTCTTTGTTACACACTATTCTCTGAAGCGGTTTGTTTTCACAATGTATAAAAAAAAAGATCTTATGGCATTTGACTCTTATTTTTCTCTCTGAATTACTACAGGATAGGCGTCACACTCCATTAGACCGGTTTGCTTATAATCAACAAAGACATTTCCTGAATTCCTTACCAATGTATAAGGAGAACTCTGGAAACCTTATTAACTCTGAAGTCATTTGTTCCAACCGATATACATAAACTGATTTCTTGGAGCTATAAATTATTGCAATCAGCTCTTTACTCACAATTGCTTTCCTACACATATGCCTGGTCTAGGGAGTTTAACTTGAATCTCACTATTTCAGATTGGTATAGGATTTTCTATTTCATAATTAAAGCCTGCAATAATGTTCAACTACTGGAAATTAATAAAGGGGTTCTTCTAAAAGTGTTACCATAAATGTAAAATAAACCAAGAACCATGTATTACCCACTTAAAGGACCTGCATACACCAGGTCATTCCTCATCGGACCTTAAGATTCCCTTCTGTGATCTTCATTAGATACATTTTAATATATATGTACATGTACTTTTTGGATGTTTAATTTCCACAAATAAAACTCTAAATCACAAAACAAACAAAACAGTTGGTCTACTGTCAATTTAATTTGTTTTGTGTTTCATTCATATTGCGTTTCAGAGTACGAGATTTCAGACGAATCACTAATCACCCAAAATACTGAAAAATAACAATTATTTCCAAACCTAATGCACGAGTCTATAAAACAATGTTCATAGCATATCAGCATCAAAATAATAAACGTGATATAATACGTCTGAGAGAAACGTTAATTAAAATGTATTTTAATATATTCATTAAAGTATAATACATGATTAATTGAATTAATTAACTAATTATATTATATTGAGTAGTTCCATAATTAGACTCCTATGTCTTCAAAAGATATGTATAAAATAAATAACTAAAAAATTAGCCTGTTGAAATGAAAAATATGGATTCATTGTCAACAGTTGCTTTGTGAAGTGTATTTATCAAATTGAATCAAAAGGGTTACTCGTGCATAATCCAATACACCAGGGTATACTTTTAAAAAAACAATTTTAATACCACTGCAATGGCTAATTAAATGCAAAGCATTTACAGTATGCACAATAGGACCTATTTGAGAACTCAGAACATCACTATTTAGTTATACAAAGTGGGAAAAAATTCAGAGTAAAGTTTGAGAAGTCATTAACTGTTTTATTAATGAACCAATTTCAGTGAAATTACATACAATGAATACTTAATGTATAGAGATATGTTTGACTAGGTACAGGTGCAGGTATTCTAGACCTATCTACATGCCTTTGTGACTACTTTCAGTGGTCCAAGGTTTGTGAGTACAATACTTTACTTTTACTAGATTGATGTTAATGTTTTTACACTATGTTGTGTTTATGTATTTTTTAACCCCTTAAGGACACATGACATGTGTGACATGTCATGATTCCCTTTTATTCCAGAAGTTTGGTCCTTAAGGGGTTAAAGTATTTAAATATTGGAAGAACTGAATATTCTTGTACATGATATCCATGTGGATTCTAAGACACCATATCAGGAACAATATCTAAATATAAGTATTTGTACTCACATTTTCACTGCATGTTTTAATCTAATATTACACCACAGTGCTTAATTTTGTTTAGGTTTTCAGCATTTACAAAGGTTTTGTGGTTAGGATAATCACTATTGTTGTGTATTGAGTTCCTTTAATTTGAAGCCGGGGGTTGATTATGGTAGTCTGTCCTTGTTTGTCAGATTTGAAAATCAGTATCCTTAAGAAAAGACTCACTTAGGGTCGCCAAGGTCAGATTTCCAAGGAATCCAGTAGTTAAGTGAAGAAAGTGGTTAACCGAAATCTTTGAAACACAAGAGGTTCTGTAGTGTTTTATGCAACTGTAAAGGTGCAGCTGCTTCTGATTTACATTCTAGAAATACTTGTTTGCCTTACATTAGTGGAAGGAAGTCCTGGCAGAATATTGTATACCCAGAGGCAAAGTAATACCGCCAGGATCTCGTAAAGACATTTTACATGCAACTTTAACCCCTTCCCGACCTCTGATGTACTAGGTACGTCCGACAAAAATCTTCTGTGAACGATCGCAGATGTACCCAGTACAGCCACGCCACATTGAACCCTTGTACTTACCTGTACCGCGATCCACGGCAATCACGGTGGGGGGGACTGCCCGCTACTCCAGCAGTCCCCCTACAGCAGCTCTGTCCACTGCAGCCCCCCAGAGCCATGTGATCACCAGGATCACATGGCCTCAATGGCAGTCTATGGAGCTGCCAGCAGGGGGACGGTCTGAGCTATAAGGCATTCCCTCAGACACCTAAAAAGTGTAAAAAAAAATTAATAATTTACTATACATATATTATATATGTGTAATATATTATAAAATAATGAAAGCATTTTATATTATACATGTATAATGCATATATATGATTGCATTATAAGTGTGCTTTGAGATATATACACATATATCTTAAAATACACTTATAATATATGCATTATATATATCTAATATATTATAAAATGCTTTAATAATTTTATAATATATTATATATATACGAAATAAAAATATGTGTGTGTGTGTATGTGTATATATATACACACACACACACACACACACACACACACATGTATTATATACAAATGACTTCAGAGTGAGTAAGGTTTCTCCTTATACATTGGTAAGGAATTCAGGAAATGTCTATGTTGATTATAACCAAACCGGTCTAATGGAGTGGGACGCCTATCCTGTAGTAATTCAGAGAGAAAAATAAGAGTCAAATGCCATAAGATCTTTTTTTTATACATTGTGAAAACAAACCGCTTCAGAGAATAGTGTGTGATTCCAGCTTCATGCAAGTCAACAATTCTTAATCGTAGGTCTTCTGAGAGCTCTTTTGTGAGAGGCATCATTCACATCAGGCAATGCTTCTTGCGAAAAGCAAACCCAGAACTGGTGTGTGTTTTTTATAGGGCAGGGCAGCTGTAACCAACACCTCCAATCTCATCTCATTGATTGGACTCCAGTTGGCTGACATATCACTCCAATTAGCTCTTGGAGATGTCATTAGTATAGGGGTTCACATACTTTTTCCACCTGCACTGTGAATGTTTACATGGTGTGTTCAATAAAAACATGGCAACATTTCATTCTTTGTGTGTTATTATTTTAAGCAGACTGTGATTGTCTATTGTTGTGACTTAGATGATGATCAGATCACATTTTATGACCAATTTGTGCAGAAATCTATATCATTCCAAAGGGTTCACATACTTTTTCTTGCAACTGTATATATATATATATATATATATATATAATATCAATTTAAAAAAAACAATTTTATTTATTTATTTATTTATATATATATATAACATCTATGTCTATATCTTTTGGATATATTTACCCTTATTCATATCTGCTAATATTGGATCTATACTATCTATTCTAATTTCTATGTACCATTATGTGATCGTTAAACTCCACTAAATGTGATTGTCTCCTGAACCTGAACTTGTAAAACTCTATAATAATTAGATCATATATACACTATATGGTATATATGCTAGGTATCATGTATATTCAGTATTTAATTGGTCTCTAATAGAATCTTAGCCTTCGAATAGCTCCTTACAAGTGTAAAATATTTGTGTAAATATACAATTTTTCCATGACACCCCAAATATTGCTTTTAATTATAATTTTCACACCTTTAAAAATCGATTAATATAGATCGATTTTTTATTTCACGCACATAAATAGTACTCGCTAATTGTATTAATCACACAATTCATATCACTCGGCTGTATATAATTTCACTTAATCTATTGCTCGATGATAACTCACCTTTATGCTATTGAATAGCGCTACAGAGCTACAGCATTTATATATGCTGTTTAAGATACAATACACCCTATACATATCACTTGTTGTTAGTTGTTACACTTCTAATAGAAGGTTTTTTCAAGCCGATATCTTGCACTGCCGGCTTTACACTAATTGTTGATGCTGGTGTCTTAGCAACCACGCACGTACCTACGTCATCACGTGGATCACGTGGTGTCCGTTGGACACTTCCGGGTTTCGAACAGGGATAGGCGGGACACAATCACTATTGGTGAGTACAATTTTCACTTACCTTATATAAAGTTTGTCTTTTAATGTGTATTTGATCTTGAGGAAGACCCGAACGGGTCGAAACGTCGATCAATGTGTTACAATATGTAACGGAATAAATACCTCTGAAATATTTAAAAAGACCGGAGAGTGCACCCTCTTTATTGAGATATATATATATAAAATGGATTTTTTAAAATTGATATTATTAACAACAGTAATACCCCATAATTCGTGGGGAATACGTTCCAAGACTTTTCGAAAATGGCGAATTTTGGACGAACAATAATATTACTGTCCAGGAGAGAAAATAGGAGGGTGAAATCTTTATCATGGAATCACTAGTATTTCATGCACTTACGTGGTCCTGGGAGCTCCTCTCTATTTTCCCCACGCAACCGTCTGCAAAGAGTGCTGTGAGAAAGCAACGTCATCATCATATCTGAGAGTCAAATAGAAGCGTCTAATAGTGTTCTTACAGCGCACTTGTAAAAATTCTAATTTTCTGGGTGCTAATCTGCTAAATAGTACATTTTGGGGCCTGCACTTCATATCTGAGAGTCAAAAAAAGCATCTAATAGTGTGCTTACAGTGCAGTGGTAAACATTCTTATTTTCTGGGAGCTAATCTGCTAAATAGTACATTTTGGGGCGTGCACTTCATATCTGAGAGTCAAATAGAAGCATCTAATAGTGCGGTAACAGCGCAATTGTAAACATTCTAATTGTTTTGGTGCTAAACTGCTAAATAGTACATTTTGTGGCCTGCTCTTCATATCTGAGAGTCAAATAGAAGCATCAAATACTGCGTTTACAGCGCAGTGGCAAACATTCTTATTTTCTGGGTGCTTTTCTGGGTGCTAATCTGCTAAATAGTACATTTGCAGACTGCACTTTATATCTTTTCTCCTTGCATCAGGAGTTGAGCTCAATTTGAACAATGAAAGAGAATACCCTCTCTCAAATGGATAATTCTGTTGATCATCCTGACAGCCATGCTTTAGATTTTGCTTTATGTTCTTCCAAAGCTAAAATCAAAGATTCCATCTAGTGCTATTTTATGGCTCATCTGTATTTTTAAATATTATGTTATTTTAAGTGATTTCCCTATCCACATTTGTTTGCAGGGCACTTGTCATACTCTTACCCACATTTTACTTGCTTTTGCAGCTCTCTTGCTCTTTCCAGGTGTTTTTTAGAGGCATTTTTGTGGCCAAAAGTTCGGGTCCCCATTGACTTCAATGGGGTTCAGGTTCAGGGTCAAGTTCGGGGTCAAGTTCAAGCCCAAACCCGGACTTTTTTTCAAAGTTCGGCGGAACCCGCCGGACCCGAACATCCAGGTGTCTATCTGCTAGACTCGAGGAAAAAAATATGCAAATTTGTGAAGCCGCAGATTTAGGAGCGCAAATTTTCGGGCTATTACTGTACATAATTATTACATTTTTTTATTATAATTTGAGGGACCTTTCTGCCTGAATTTAATTGGCAGGCCCTATATTTAACCCCGTAACTTTTCAAAACACCATAAAACCTTTACATGGGGGATATTGTTATACTCGGGAGACTTTGCTGAACACAAATATGAGTGTTTTAAAAAGTAAAACTTATCACAACGATGATATCACCAGTAAAAGTGCAGTTATTGTTGAAAAAAAATGCATAAAACTAATAAACATGCTAACTTTGGCCAGCGTTTGTGACTACTAAAAAAAACTGGAAATACACCATTTTGAATACCCTGGGTTGTTTACTCAGTATTGTTATACTCGGCAGACTTTGCTGAACACAAATGTGAGTGTTTAAAACATTAAAACATATCACGACGATGAAATCACCAGTAAAAATTTCGTTTTTGTGTAAAAAAAATGCAAAAAACAAATATGAATGCTAACTTTGGCAAACATTTGTGGCTAAGTGGCTACTACAAAATACTGGACATAAACCATATTGAATACCCTGTGTTGTCTACTTTTACAAATGGTATGTCATGCTGTTGTTAATCTCAAAGGCAACATAGCCAATCTGGCAAATAGCAATTTACAAAAACAGAAATTGGCAAATCTTATGTTTGACCCTGTAACTTTCCAAAACACCATAAAACCTGTACTTGAGGGCTACTGTTGTACTCTTGAGACATTACTCTACACACATATATGAGTGTTTTAGAGCAGTAAAATGTATTATACTGATAATATTATTGGTGAAATGGCAGTTTATGTGTGAAAAATGCAAAAAAACTAAAAATTTCAATGTGCAAACATGGAAAAGGGAAAATCCCTATATATGACCCATGTAAGTTTGCAAAAACCAGTACAGCCTGTACATTGGGGGTACTGTTGTACACAGGAGTAGTTGCAGAACACATATTGGGGTGTTCTTTGTCAGTAACACATAACAGGAACTAAGAATTCATGCCTAAAGTACAATGTGTGTGAAAAATAACACAAAAAAAATTACTGCCCAAAGGTTTGTCTAAGACTGGTGGTAGAATTAGTGCATAGAAAGTGTCAAAATACCACAATTTAAAATACTCTTGGGTGTCTACTTTTCACAAATATATGGTTTGATGGGGGTAAATTACATTGGCCGGCTTCACAAATGTCCCAATAGGACATCGGTGCATGATGACCATCTATGAAAATTCTATGTTGGAAAACTGGAATACGCACCCTCCAAATAAAGTCTTTGAGCCCAAAGAGAACCCAACACACCTATATATGGGTGGTATCACTGATTTATCACTGTACTCAGGAGATGTTGCTGAACACATATTGGGGTGTTCTTTGGCAGTAACCCTTAAAGTTCTCAGTACATGTATTCTTAAATTGTTATGTGTGTCAAACAAATCACCAATTATAATTTTTTTTTAATTTGGCATAGATTGGTGGTAAAATGGTTGTATGAAAAGAGTCAAAATACCCTAAGTTTAATATCTTAGGTTGTTTTCTTATTAAAAATATATACATGTGACGGGTTATTCAGGGATTCCTGACAGATATCAGTGTTACAATGTAACATTAGTTAATTTTTTTTTTAAAAATGGTTTGGATATAGCAAAGTGCTACTTGTACTTATTGCCCTATAACTTTCCAAAAAAGCTAAGAACATTTTAACATTGGGTATTTCTAAACTCAGGACAAACCTTAGAAACTGTGATGGATCGCTTGGCACCCCGACTGTCTACCTCCGTCAATCGCTGCTTCCTAGTACTTGCGATTACATCAGCACTGCACTGGAATACCATAACCACCATAGACCCCACGAACCGCTGCAGCTTGGTTGGGGTCTCGCCGTCCTCCACCCACCTTGGACACAAGACAAGGATCCAGCTTCCAGTTGGTAGGCCACTCCTAGTTCAGAGAGCGCAGCAGGAACAGCTCTTACAAGAGCTTAGTGATTAAACTCAGGGGAGTATAGTGATTATAGCAATTCTCAGAGTGTATGTAGTTCTCCAATCCCCCAAACATGAGCCTAAACTTCATGAAGGGTAGAACAAGTCTGTTTAATGGAAGCCAAAGCTGGCCTTTTATGCAAGTTTCCCAACAAGGTTTATAGCCCAGGTGGACCTTGTTGGGCACAGGGACACAAAGGGTACAAGCCAATAGAAACAATGTAACAATAAATGACATTCCCACATACAGTACACAATCCTCTCCCCCTCTGCCTGTGATATAATTAAGGCAGATAATACATTAACTTAATTATCCCCAGACAGAAAAAAACACACATTTTTACAAAGTCCAATAAGTACCCCAAAATACAACATATCCCCTGATCTGGGTGAACAACATGTCCAAAAATCACCCAGATTTGAGCAGAGGTTCAGGAAATTCCTGGAGATCTCTTTTTCACCGCATGCACGTATGGTTTCATGCCCAAAACAGTTCCAGAACAAACTACCGAATGAAGTCTTACCCTGGAGCTTGTTCCCTTCCTCTAGACGAATGATTTCACTGAACAGTGCCCTTCTAAGCTGAATAGAAACAAACTGTTCCTAGCTGCGGATCATTCTGGTAATGGCTTCTGGTATCCAGTACTCTTTTTACAATTCTTGTTTTGTTTTTCTGGTTTTCTATTCTATGTCTGGTTTTCTTTATGCTGGATTTTTCTGGGTTCATTTCTGTAATCCGTCCCTGAATTTCCCAGTCTCTTGGATTCATTTAAATGTTTGTTTTATGTTGCCACACTCGTTTGTTTTCCATCATTCCTTTTGTTTCAGTGTTCCTGCAAGCAGCTGCTCTAGTCTTCTGCCCTTTCTTGTAGGTAAGTACTATGTGTGTTTTCTTTGGTTGGTTTAGCTTGCATTAGGCAGATCAGGACCTGCCAGATATGCGGTACATTGGCATTGTTGGCAGGCTTATGCAATGCATGATCATATAATGTAACTAAATCCCCATGATTTTCATATATAGTACTTGGTTATTTCTCGTCTTGTTTGACCTTGTATCTCTTGTCTCGTTTTTTTTTTTGTCTTGTATTCCCAGTTCATGCCCAGTCCTGTCCTGCCCTGTTCTTGTTTTCCTCGTGTCTTGTGTACATGTTCTGGGTTCTGCTTTCTGTCCTGCTCCGGTTCTGGGTTCTCCTAGTTTTGTCTTGTTTTCATGTATGGCGCCTATCTCTAGTCTTGCCTTGTTTCTGTACTGGATACATTCTTGCTACAGAGCTCCTGGGAGGTCTGCTTATTTCCTAGCTCCTAGTTCCTGGGATCCGCTGTAGCTGATTCAGGGTCCTGGTATGTGGCCGCACAAACGCTGGTGCTCAACACCAGGGAGCGTGCGGTTACCCAGCACCAGACCCTTCTAATCCACCTCCACACTGTGACTCCTACTTTGAACATCAGGCATACTGGGTCCCGGTCCTCGCTCCGCAGCCTGGACAGTGTCTGGGTTCCGGGCACCGGACCGCCACCCTGACACAAACACAGGCAATGATGGAAGTTCAGCGGTGTTCGGGGGTTTCTGTATCCAATTTCAGTTCCATGAGATTCATGCCCAAACACCGCTGCCTGCGTTCATGCGAACAAGATGGCCGCCACTTCGTGATTGTTCATAGGAATCGCGGCCACACAGACAAACAATTAGAACACTGTGGTGAGAAGCGTTCCAAGTTGTTAATATGTGTTAACAAGCTCCAGGGTGGTCTCTGTTCATGCAGTTGATTGGGACTATATGGTTTGTTTACCAATTGCACAAACAGACCCTGTTTGAAGTATATTAGCCAGTTCTATTGCAGGGGCCATAGTAACAGGGTAAAAGGCTGGCAAGTAGTCCCCTCCAAGAGCCAGTGGTGAAGTTGCTTTCATCACATAAACTATTTAACACGGGTGTTTTTTGGCTGTTGTAGATGTGTAACAAATTTTGTGGGTCAAAGTTAGAAAAGGTTGTTTTTTTATTTTGTCATCATATTTTATAATTTTTTTATAGTAAATTATATGATATTATGCAAATAATGGTTTCTTTAGAAAGACCATTTAATGGTGAGACAAACGGTATATAATATGTGTGGGTACAGTAAATGAGAAGAGGAAAATTACAGCTAAACACAAGCAATAAAATGTAAAAAATAGCCCTGGTTCTTAACGTAAGAGAATTGAAAAACGATCTGGACACTAAGGGGTTAATCCTGACACAGTAGGTTACTTTTTGGTGTTTTGTTTAGTTAATACACTAGTGCTGAAAGCTTTGGCTAATATTGCCTCCAAGAGTAGTGAGAGTTTTATCAAGTTTTTATATTCTCCATAATTCATCACAGATGAATATTACAAATATGCCATGAATTGGAAATATAGATTTATAAAATATTTAGGCTAAAGAAATCATCCCTACTCTAATCATAAATTGTTCCTATCATTTACAATGTAATGATTGCTTTTATACGTGAAAGAAGATATTTAGATATAGTTTGGGAGGCTCAAAGATCATGATATGGACCAGTAACTCGTCTTCAAATGTTGTTCTCTACTGAAAATTCAACATATACAGCCAGAAACATGTTTATAATAGAACACCTAGGGAATTTAAACATCTGTTTCTGCAAAATGAATGATGACAGGTTCAAGCACCATTAAAGAAATTTATCCTAGCTTATAATGGCCTGTCTTAAGCCTTTGCAGTTAAAGAGATAGACAATGAGACTCCATTTTAAATACACTTGAGAAAAACTTTACAACATGTGAGCTTCTTCTGCTTGATTAGAGTTACATACATGGCAAACAATTAATGTTTCTTATTTTGTCAGATAAAATAATGACCAAATTATCTTTTAATTGATTCCAGATATATTAATTGATAAATCAGATTATTGAAGAAGTTATTGATTATTGATGTAACAGGGTTTGGTTCAGAAGGGGTGATGACAACAGCACCAACCACCATAAGTATAAACACAATATGCAAATAAACCACAATATTCAACAATATAAAAAGGGCAATTATTATATTAGTCACAAGAACACAAATGAATAACAAAATGCAAACAGGGAAACTCACTACAAGGAAACTGGCTGGGACTCAGGCCTTCTGGATACAGACAGCAAGACCTCTGGGAGCAGGAGAAAGGGACCAAACTTGACACATACTGGCAACCAAAAAGGGGTAAAAAGGGAGAAGATAATTACAATGTAGAGACAGCTGGAAACAGTGCCAGGTATCTCAAGTCTGGGGGAAGCAGCTCGCAACAGCATTGTGAGGTACTGTACCAGATTGAATAGATAAGAAAATTATAGACCACATATGGAACCCTGGCACTATCCATTTATCCATCCATCAATTCCTTTGTCTGTCAAGATCACAGCACAAGTAACCAGGAGCTACTGACATACATTAGCTGCAATTAATTTACTTAACATTCTATAGTAATACATGAACATGGGACAAGGGACAATGTGATATATGATATATGTATAATTATATCCCCTCTTATGTCTAGCCATATCCTAATACTGTACGAAAAGCTTGGACATAGGCACAGAAAAATCTATACATGCGAGAAAGTTGTAATTAGTGTGTACAGACAAAAATACAAAATTGAGTTTAAACAAACTCAAGTAATCAAAAATGAATTAAACATTTGAAGAAATCCTTCATGGTTCAGAACAAGTTGCTAGCAAAATTGGGTTTTTAATTTTCTGCAAACTTTCTTTGCCATTCTTCTGTCCCTTGACTGCAGTCTCAATTTTCTATAAATGATTAAGTCCTAAACCAATGCAAGCACTTGTCTTATTAATCCCCCGCTGGTAAACAAACCATAAAACAATCTAAGAATATGAAATTTTCAAACGTTAAAAGGAGTCTAAGTGCATTCTATACAAAAGATTAATTCTTAACTCTGAAAGTAACTTATTTTTAAGTGTAATTTGGATAACAACATATTTCAACATTCACTAATGTGAAGTAGAACAAGTCAAAGCAAACACATGCCAAGTGTATTGAGAGATAAAACAATTCTGCTATATCAACAAAGTAAATATTCTCAAAGCTAATTTTAATATTCAAATACAGATGCTTGAGTATCAAGTTATTATGACATCGTTTCCTATGGAGAATTGAAATATTGTAAAAATAAAACTTCTTTTAATCATGCATCTAAACCACTCCTGTAATTGATAGATATATAATTAAAAGTAATATTAGAAATTATGATCTTACATTGTTGTTTAAATGTATAGGAAACATGAACATATAGATATATTAATATATATATATATATATAATTTAATTTGTTTTCATTTTCTTTTTTTGAGTACTAATCCAAGGACACTAGAGAATGCTGATAACAGTAATTACTGTGGGAATTAAATAAAATCTTCAGGTAAAGATGCTCTACCTGTATGTCGGGACAGATGTAAATTAAGTAAATTGCAGAAATAAGAAAGGGTGACATAACCCAAAATAAATACCTCAACAGATCTGGATTGTGTGATGTGATTTTATGATAAATATTTTATGAAAGCTAAAGTTTTAATATTTTTGCCAAAATATTATACTAATATTAAGTTAGAGTGTATTGTCATCCAGTATATATTTATAGCAAAATGTGTGCTTTAGACTCACAAATAATTTCCCTTTAACCGATGTGTGGTATCCTGTCATGCTAAACACATGATAGTTTGAATAAATATTTAGTTATGTTTGGTTTGGGGATGGTCATTGGACAAACATGGACATTCACCTAGTCTGTCTACTGTATGTTAAATATGGTATATGTAGCCATATTAGGCTTTTCCATTTACATGTTCTAAAAAAGTTGTACAAAATTAGAGAGTCCTACTGATAAGTAATAGTGAGCCCTTTTAATGGGTGAAATACCACCCTTACATTAGGAAAAAAATATTACCAATGTGTGGGGATATATTTCTCTTACCAATATTCAAATAACTTAAAAAGTCTAAACATAAAAGCGCTAAAAACAGGAACGTTATAGGAAATAAATGTGGAAATATGTACCAGCCACCTATAGGATATTATAAATATTTATAAAATATACAAAATTCATAGAATAAGGCTGCTACACACCTGTGTTGTACCCTCACACCAAACACATACAGTCTTTTTTTTTTTCTTTATTTCAGACATGTACTTTCCCTGTATAGTTTGCTAATATTTCTCCATTTCAGGCCATGGTACTCTTGTCATCATCAATATTTCGCAATCAATTTTCTAATTGATATCCCTGTAGCCCTCTTCCCAAGTCCCCTTTCCCCTCCTCTCACCCCCCAACCCTAGTTTTATTTAATTGTATACTTATTTGTCTAGTTTACTTTGTTCTTTTACTTTTTTGGAGAGAGTGAGAGTCACTTATTTCTAGTGTGTTATCTTTCTTTTATTATTCTGTTTTGTTTGCCCATTTTGGTGATATGACCTCCGCCTTCTTTTAACTTATCATTTCCATGTTATCGATCCAGATATTCCAGTCTTCTATTTGGGTATATCTGTTTTCTAAACTCACCAAGAAACCCCTTTCCATTCTTGCTCGCCAAATAACTTGTGTTTTTAATTCTTGGATGTGTGGGATTGTCTCTACATTCCAGTTTCGTGCTAAGAGTAATTTGGCTGCTGTATTATATGTAGTATTATCATTGACGTTTTTTGGTCATTTTTGGGCAGTGCAGGTTTAACAAAATCACTTCTGGTTTGAAAACTAATTTTACGTTCGTTATTTTATATATAGCCTCAATTACGTCTTTCCAAAATGTATTTATGGGTTTGCACTGCCACCAACTATGGATTAAATTACCTTAATTTATGTTACATTTCCAGCATCTACCTGCTGACTCTGGGAAGATTTTCTTTAATCGTTTTGGTGTTAAATACCATATGTTTGAAAGCTTAAATTGAGTTTCCGTAAGATTTAGGCAGTGTACATGTTTGTTTAATCTATTGAGAGAGATTATCCACTCTTCTTCTTCTATGTGTGTTTGTAGTTCTTTTTCCCATTTGTTAATTAGTTTTATCAGTTTATCGTGTCTCAATCTGTACATAACTTTGGCACATTTTGCCATTAGTTTCTATAGTTTTTTAATTCAAATAGCTGTTTGAGAATTGTGATTTTCTCCCCCTCATTTTGGAGGAGGTATTTTAAGAAACCCTTAAAGGACCGCTATAGTGCCAGGAAAACAAACTCGTTTTTCTGGCACTATAGTGTTAATAGGTCCCCCCCACCCTCAGGGTCCCCCTCACGCTGGGCTGAAGGGGGAGGAAGGGGTTAAATTCTTACCTTTCTCCAGCGCCAGGCTCCCTCCCATCCGACGTCATCGGATGAATGCGCATGCGCGGCAAGTGCCGCACGCGCATTCAGTCAGTCCATAGGAAAGCATTTCTCAATGCTTTCCTATGGATGCTGGCGTCTTCTCTGAAACTGCTATATTTACAGCAGGCTGGGTCAATCCTAGAGGGACCTAGCACCCAGACCACTTAATTGAGCTGAAGTGGTTTGGGTGTCTATAGTGGTCCTTTAATTCGCAGATAATTAAAAGTGTCTTCGGGGGGGGTTTTGAATTCCTCCACAATTTCTTTTGATTTTATGTTCCTTTATTATGTTTTTAAATTCCCTTATCCCCCTGGTTTCCAGGTGTCTACTTTTATGTTGTCCAACATGTCTGTGATACTAGAAAAATAAAGCACATCTATTATTCTATTTCTGAGTTCTGTATTGTTTATGAATTTATCCCACCAACTAGTTAATTATTTGAGTATCTGGGATTTAGTTCTTGCCTCTTTAATGAACTTTTTATTTATATCTAGTATCCAAAAGAGTGACGTTAGATTTCCTACCCCAGTCTTAACTTTTTCCATTTTATACCATGTTTCTTGGGATGCAGCAATGTTTTGTGCTAATAAAATATGGAAAAGTCTACTAGCCTGGTAACATTGTGTTATGTCCGGACATCCCAAACCTCCATCCTGCTTTGATCTAGCCAAAACTTTCATTTTGACTCTTGCTTTCTTGCCGCCCCATACAAATTTATAAAAGAATGAGTGTAATAAAGATACACAGTTTTCTGGGAAATGGAATAAATATAGCCATTTTGGTAAAATATGCTTTTAGAATATTGATTCTACCTGACCATGAAAATCCCATGCCTTTCCAGTCCCTTAGATTTTTGTTAGTCTGAATTAGTAAAGGTTAAAAATTGGCCTCTACTAGATCTTTTAATTCTTGGGTTAATATTATGCCTAAATATTTTAATCTATCCTTGTTTTCTGGTAGCCCAAAGTTTTGTACAAGATAGTTGATTAGCTTTTTATTCAGGTTTTTTTATATAAATATTGATTTCTCTATATTCATTTTGTATTCTGACACTAGAGTATTTATTTATCTCCTTCAGTAACTCTGGGACTGAGGGTTTTGGTTCTTCTAGAGTTAGTAGGATGTCATCTGCGTAAATATTTAGTTTGCTTTGTCATAGGGCATTCGTAAATCCTTAAAAAAATTTATTTTGTCTTATTAGAATGGCGAGAGGTTCTAACACCATTATACACAGTAAAGGGGAAAGAGGGCAGCCTTGTCTAGTCCCATTTTAAACTCTGAAATTTGTGATGTAAATCCTGACCCTGTTATTTTGGCTGAAGGAGAATTGCAGAGGGTGGATATAGCTTGTAGTATTGATCCTGTAATTCCATATTGTTGTAAAGTCGCTAACATGAAACCCCACCCAACCCTGTAAAACGCTTTATCTGCGTCTATTGACAGTAGTAGTAGAGGGGTTCCTTTTATCTCTGTTTCCTCTAGTATGTTTATTATTTTTCCAATATTGTTGATTGAGGAGCTCCCTGGAATTAATCCTACTTCATCATTATTGATTAGCTGTGGTATGATTATTTTTTATCTGTCTGCAAGTTTGGAAGATAATATTTTGATAACTGTATTAATTAATTATATAGGTCTGTAGTTACCAATCAATTCTGGGTCTTTATCTACTTTTGGGTTTGGGACAATGTTTGCTCTCAACAGTTCTCCAGGACAGCTTCCTGTTTTCATTATGTAGTTATAGACATTGGTGAGTTGTCCTTTTAGATGATCTTTCATTATTTTATAAAATGTATTTGTGAAACCATCTGGGCCAGGACAGTCTTAATTTTGACCTTATCTATAGATTTACTGACATCTACTGTTATAGGCTGATGTTTTTCTTTTTAGTTGATCGGAGGAGATTTTTGGCATGGGTATTTTTTTTTAAAAACTTCTTCTGGTAGAATGTATAAGCTCTGATAAAATTTCTGGACATACAGTCTTAATACAAAAAATATGCTTATGATGGTGGAGCACCTAATATAATCGTTTTTTTCTGTCAGAGAATCACTTCTGACCAAAGGCTCAGAATCAAATAGAAAAGAGTTGAGAAACATACAATAGTGAAGTACTGTAAACTCAGGATAACAATACTAATACAAACATATAAAGATGAACATCTCTATATAAAAAATACCTAATAGTATTAAAGTGGTGGTATATATATATATATATATATATATATATATACACACACATATATGTATAACATATAACACTAATTATATAAATACATTTATTGTATGTAATATCTAACAACTTTTTGTTAGATAATATGTACATGAATCCCTTTGGTCAGAAGTGATTCTCTGACAGAAAAATAGATTATTATAGGCGCTCCACCAATATTCATATAAATTATTCATTTATAATGCTATTCACTGTGTAGTATTGCATTCAGGACATTGGATGGTTGCATGAGATGAGAGGCTTCAACCCTAGGATAAATGACCTCTATATACAAATAGTTGACAGAAGCCACTCCTAAAAAAAAATATTACTCTACCACTCTGGTCCAGTCATAAATCATAACAAATTCTACAAATCACATTCTAACACCAAATCTTTGAATGAATCCCCAATTTTATATAAAAATATATGTACCAGTATGAATTCCACACCTGCAGTATTAACCTTGAATCATGCTGTGTTAACTAACCCTTCACCCACTGCATTAAAACCCTGCACTCATAATAATTACACACTAGGCTATATAGTTAACTCCAACTGTGATGCATTAACGTGGTAATGTCACTAATTATGGAAATGTTGTTTCTCTGTCAGTTGTACAAGGGATTTAACTCCAGCCCCTGTCAGCCTCCATTAGAAATCCCCCTGCATGCATTTACATATTATTTCCCTTCTGACAAGTAGATATCACCCTGTTATCATGACAAGAAGACTATGAATAACCCAAAAGTAACTTTAATACAGTGGCAGTGGTCATGTTCAATTATTTTGGAAACAGTTATACAAATAGTAGCAGAATAAAAGATATGCTCCACTTCATCCTTGACCCCACCTAGTTTATTTATGGATTCAATGTGGTCCAAAACAACTTGCTATTTAGTGTGACTAATGTGACTAAATGGACACAGTGGTAAAATTGACTCAACCTGCAAAAACAGCACGTGTTTAGTGAATAACCTACCCTAATTTTGACATGCCCCTGCTTGCTTCCCAGAGACAGTGTTGGATGAAATTACACTATCAATGTCACGAAACCAAGCAGCACCAAGCGTCAATGCTATTTTTTACCCTATCTAACCCCAATGCTAACTGATCTTAAGTCTTACAATAGCTAGTCTTAGGCATTACCCTAGCTAACCACAAATTGCCCTAACCTTTACAGTAATTTGCTCCCAGAACAATAAGACAGACTTGGGGACAATTTCTAATACCAGACTTTTGAATGTCGAGGTAATTCAGTTATAAGTCAATGAGTGCAGATCCTGTCTTGCAATGCTGCAGCAAGGGATTTGTTTTCACTAAAACACAGAAGCACATGCTGTCACCGTTATTTCAGATTGTCACACAGACATTGTAAGCTGTTTCTGGAATCCACACACTGAGACTTCCATTAGCAGCATGCTACACACTGCAATCACAGTGGTTAATGCATGTAAGCTAGGTCAGTAGGTCCCCACAATAACTACCAGAGATAGACTGCCCTGGCAATCATATGTCTGTGAGGACTTTCAGATAGCTATTTCTATGATGTCTTATTGAGAAAAAAACTAAGCCTCATGATCTTGGTGATGCCAGCTTTTAAAAAACACTTTTGGATGAGGATTTACAGAGAACATCCTTACTCACTAAGTGCATAATGACTAATGACTAATTGATGAGCTATAAATCATACTTATGCTTTGTTGTACCGTGTTATTGTTGTACCTGATGTCAAGTCCCCTGCCTCCATGCCGCTCGTGGCGGCCTTGCTTACCCCATCACTGCGATCAGTGCCATCTGGTCCCTGTCCATGGCGTGCAGCTGTCCACGCCGCCGTGCTCCAGACTGACAGTTTTTCTAATGCTGCACGCTCCAGAGCAGCATCCTTATATGTGTGCCAGACCCGGTCATGTGACCCGGCACACAGGGATGATCTCAAAGACACCTCCCACGTGTTGTGGTTAACACTAATTGGAGGTTAGCTAATCAGACACACCCTGTGTGTATATAAGCTAACATTCCCCTTGCCTCAGTGCCCTGTTGTGGCCTTTGTTTAGCCTTACAGCGCGTTATACTCTGCCTGATGAATTGGTTACCGAACTGTGGCTTGTCTTACATTTACTCTGTTTTCTCTGCTCCCTGACCTCAGCTTGTCTCTTCGTTTTCCATCTCTCTATTTCCCTTTGACCTTGGTTTGCATTCTAAGGACTGGTATTGCAATCCTGTCTGTTGTGTCCGGTCTGTGTGTTAGGTTCCCTACCAATCGGGACACCTGCTTTCTGTATTTTATCAAAATAAGCAAAAGGGTTTTGCTATGATGTAATATTATATATATATATATATAATATAGATGCCTGTCCACAGAAGCAATTAATCAATCAGATTCCAAGCACTCCACCATGCCCAAGACCAAAGAGCTGTCCAAGGATGTCAGGAACAAGATTGTAGACCTACACAAGGCTGAAATGGGCTACAAGACCATCGTCAAGCAGCTTGGGGAAACGGTGACAACAGTTGGTGCGATTATTCACAAATGGAAAAAACACAAAATAACCGTCAGTCTCCCTCTGGCTGGTGCTCCATGCAAAATTTCATCTTGTGGCGTTTCAATGATCATGAGAACAGTAAGGAATCAGCTCAGAACTATACGGGAGTATTTTGTTAATGATCTTAAGGCAGCTGGGACCATAGTCACCAAGATAACAATTGGTAACACACTACACCGTGAAGGACTGAAATCCTGCAGCGCCCACAAGGTACCCCTGCTCAAGAAATGACATGTACAGGCCTGTCTGAAGTTTGCCAATGAACATTTGAATGATTCAGAGGAGAACTGGGTGAAAGTGTACTGGGCCAATGAGACCAAAATCGAGGTCTTTGGCATCAACTTAACTCGTCGTGTTTGGAGGAGGAGGAATGCTGCCTATGACCCCAAGAACACCATCCCCACCATCAAACATGGAGGTGGAAACATTATGCTTTGAGGGTGTTTTTCTGCTAAGGAGACAGGACAACGGAACCGCATCAAGCATGACAATGACCCAAAACACACAAACAAGGCAACAAAGGAGTGGCTCAAGAAGAAGCACATTAAGGTCCTGGAGTCGCCTAGCCAGTTTTCAGACCTTAATCCCATAGAAAATCTGTGGAGGGAGCTGAAGGTTCGAGTTGCCAAATGTCAGCCTCAAAACCTTAATGACTTGGAGAGAATCTGCAAAGAGGATTGGGACAAAATCCCTCCTGAGATGTGTGCAAACCTGGTGGCCAACTACAAGGAACGTCCTAAAGGACAGCACTCTACTTTCTCCTCCAGCTCTGCTTCACTCCAACCTTATTTGATTGCTATTTCCTGTCCTAATGTGATTTATACCCCACCTCCTATAGAACGTAAGTTCGTTTGAGCAGGGTCCTCTTCAACTTATTGTTCCTATAAGTTTTCTTGTTATTGTCCTATTTACAGTTACATTCTCCTCTCTCATGATATTGTAAAGTGCTACGGAATCTGTTGGCGCTATATAAATGGCGATAATAATAATTGCCAACAAGGGTCTTGCCACCGAGTACTAAGTCGAAGGGGTCAAATACTTATTTCACACATTGACATGCAAATCAATTTATAACCTATTTTGACTTGCGTTTTTCTGGATTTTTGTTTTTGTTATTCTGTCTCTCCCTGTTAAAATACACCTACCATTAAAATTATAGACTGATCATTTCTTTGTCAGTGGGAAAACGTTCAAAATCAGCAGGAATCAAATACTTTTTTTCCCTCACTTTATATTATATATATATATATATATATATATATACACACACACACACATACATACATACATATTTACACACACATATATTTTATATATAAAAAAAAGCCTGTATATAAAATTTATATAAAACCTGTACATGGGTACTCATCAGACATTGATGAACACAAATATGAGTGTTCCAAAACAGTAATATGTATCACATCATATTTCAAATGTATCAAATGTATTCACATCAGTGAAATTGTTGTTTTTGTTTGAAAGAAGCAAAAAACAGATATGAACACTAACTATTAAAAAATACTGGACATACCCCATTTGAATACCCATTCTCATTCCTTGGCTGCCAGACAGTCTCAAAGACAATATAGGCCCAGCAAACCAATCTGGCAAATTTTAATGTGTAAAAACTGAAAAGGGCATACTCTTTATTTGACCCTGTAACTTTCCAAAACAAAATCTAAAACCTATGCCCACAAAAGCTCAACGTGATGTGAAAACATAAAATTCACTTAACTTGATATAATTGTACAACTTCACACATACAAAAGAAAATAGTCCACACTTAAGCTGGAGAATCAAAAACATACTACTACATACTAAATAGGATACTAATTTGGCAAATCTGGCAAATCCGGTAAGTAATGAGGAAAACAACATCCTCATGCACCGTTTTTTGTCGGACGTACCCAGTACGTCCACAGTCCTTAAGCAGCACATGATAATGTATTTTCTGAAACATATTCATGTGTGGTTTCACTGTAATGCATATATCATAATCTTATAGGGTTATTTCACAGGTGTGAGGCAATAAACATGCTCAGAAGCTCATTGAAGATTACAACTACTTATATAAGTATTCTGTACAAATTGGTAATATCTTTAATTTCCCACAAGCACCCACTTTGAATATAAATGCTTGCCCAATCATGTGAATTTCTTTTTTCCAATTCAAATATTTCTTGAGAGTATATTGACAACCATAAGCAAGCAGTGAAGTATTCAGTTAAACATGACCAAGATAATTTTTAATCATGTCATGCTAGTCAGTCATTGGCATAGAACAAAGCGAAATGTGCTTCAGCTGCTCACCCTGCCAGACTGTGCAGTAGTGAAAAAGTGAATCTAAGACTTATTTTGGGCTGTGTTTACTTTAAAATGCTGGCAAGCTTTACTGTGCAATGAGGCAATAAATCTGTACAGTGAGATTGTCCATACATTGTGCCTTTAAACGTAATGTGCCTGAATAACTCAACTGTTTGACTGTGCCTTGGGATAGTAATACAGCTGTTTGGGGTTAAATTCTATCACAAAGACAATGTATCTTCAATCTGATTTAAATCCTGACTATAATGGTAGTAGCAAACATAATGCAGTATGTTTATAACTCTCTGGATGCAAAGTATGTATGTGAATGTGCTGCATTTGATGTTAAAAATATAATTTTTAAAATAAACTACACCTGCATGCTCACAGAAAGCAGGAGCGAACTGCTATTTGCCTTTTCAGAATCTTAATTCATATTCTGTGCAGTGCTTTATGTCCCACAGGAGGTCCCTCCACTCTACACCCATAGCAACCACAGTGCAAGCACTATAGTTGCTATGGACACTCCCTAGTCAACACTTGTAGACATGGCTTTGGAGTATAATAACGGAGTTATGTCACTACATTTTGACACCGGCACACTTGCAATGAAGCCAGTCTGCCGACCTCATTGATAATATTTACCGTGCTTGTGTAGGCATCCCATGCAGGGCAAATCAAAGAGGACTGCGGCTGGCGCACATGTGGAGCAGATAAGAGCCAAGAGGTGGGTGTTACATGAAGCTTGAAGATGGTGGCAATGGAATGAAGATAAAGTTAGTAAATCTCTATATTCTACATTGAATACACCATGTATCTTTGTGATATATGCGATACTCAATGTATATGGGGTGATTTAAGGGAAGTGAAACATTTCATTACAGGTTCACTTTAAAAAAGAGTGTTAGTCTTTTTGGTCTTCCCTACTTCATTCACTGCACAGAGACAGGGATGATTACAGAGAGTAATCATTGTTTTTTAAACGGCCGACCAATGATCCATGTATATGTCATATACTTAAGGCAGGGATTTGCTTTTCTAATTTTTTTTAAATATATTTCATTTATAAAAAAAATACATTTCCATTCAAAACAGGATGAAATTAATTGTTTTAAGTTGGCAGTTGTCTTTTAGGTAGGTTATGTACTCGTGTTACTCTAAACATCTCCCTACTAAGATGAAATTATGTTCCAGTTCCCTCATATGAACAGAGGTTAGTGTCAACAAAGAATGTTACCAGAAAAAATAGGTATCCCTTCAGACATGCCAGTAAAGAAAGAAGTAACACATATGTGTATGATATTTGCAAGAATACCTGAAAATGGAAAACACCATACAGTGGGTTTATAGTAAGCATTGGTGTTCCTAATGGATTTCCTAGTAACCACAGGAGTTATTCCTGACCTATCTTAAAGTATTTTCTGGTACACCTTAATTAAAAAAATATATATATATTGGTAAATACAGGTCACTTGGAAGATGCTTGACCAAGTTAAAATAGAACTATGTTGTGAATGAAAAGCATTTACAATGACCTCCATTATGTAATTAAGACAGTCAAAGAACATACAATATTAAACAGGAACCATGTAAGTGTAAATGCATTTACAGTAAGAGCTTTCAGTAGACTGGGAATTATTTTACCACTTTTGTGTTTTACTGAGTAGTTATTTTGTTTAACAAATTATAGCATTTTTATTTTCATTTTGTCAATTTCCGTAAATATTTACCTTATCTATTCATTTGGCTGTGAATTCTAACACACAATCATGCAATTAATGTTTAGTTATTGAATTTATGGGAAGAGTTTAAAAAAGTCTTAGACTACAGTACATATATGTGGTTGAAAAGGTAAGTATGTTTAATAATTACATTGGAAAAAAATATACACAGAAATAAATGCATAAAATAAATATGGAAAATATGACTTGATAAAGGATCCTTAATTCCAAGTCAGTGAAATTGCACTTCAGTGTAATTGCTGTGTTTGTGTAATGAGCATATTGCATCCATACACAAATTGTATTTTTTTCTTACCTGGTCTTCCACAGACCAATACGAATTCCAGCTCTTCTGTAGGACCTCTCAGAGTGCAAGAAGTTTCACCATTAACATAATATTTAATGGGATACTCTAGACATTAAAATAACTTTATTTTAATTAAGCTTAATTAATCACTTTTGTTTTTGTTTATGCAGCCATGGCATCTCTTTCCCTGGCTGTGATTTACACAGCTTCCATGAAAAAAATGCTGTAATATTCAATTAGATCTGTTATCACAGTGTGTTTACTTTAGAAGTTTGTATCTCTTGCTCTGTTAATTGAACTTTAATTTCACATAGGAGGCTCCTGTAGATTGTAGCAGGATATTCACAAAGCAGGAGATAAGACATTTTAAATTATTCCTTTAAGGAAAGAGGTTATAGTATGGAGTAGTATGTTTTCACCATCTACTGTCTGTTTTCAGTATTGTAGAGAGATTTCCCTGTAATACTGAAATCAAGCAGGCCTGTGATTACACTGTGATTGGTGCTGGGCAGCTGGAAAAACAATTATACAGGGAGCATCTCCAATCTAAAAATTAATGCAGTGTGATCTGCTCAGTCATGGTGTTCTCAGTGAATTTAAAGAGCTGTATGCAGTGCTCAGATTGAGTGCTACAAGAGCTCATTGGTCAGTCTGGGGCCAATAAATGTGACCACAGCTGAAAGTGGGGGGGCCCAGGAATCAAGAGCTGTGAAAAAGGATTTAACCCTGCCTACTTAAATAGCTAAAGCTGCTTATAGTGAATCTGTCAGTTTGGGGCCACAATGGCTTCATCTGATAGAGGGGAGCACAGGTATCTATTGATACCTGGGTCTCATGGTGTGAGCTGGGATTAAACCCTGCCTACAGCACACTGCTAACAATGGAGATTTAAATAGTAATTTACAATGCTGTATGCAGCTCTCATTTTGAGAGCCGCATGCAGAGCAGTCTGGGGCCTCTAAAAATGGCGATGCAGATACAGAATTGAGCATAGAGAAGTGATGAGGATATTGCGTCAAAGAGAAAGTTAGCCTAATACAGTTGTGGTAGAAGGGGTACTTAGGATATTTAGGCTTAGGGTAGGAGGTTGGTTACATTTACAATTAGGGTACATGGGATAACTAGTTTGTAAGAGGAGTTAATTCTAAAAATAAGGTAAAGAGGTTTTATTTTCAGATTTAAATTTTGAGAACGTAAAATATGGGTTTTGGGTGAATTAAGTTGATGGTTAAAGAAAAAGGTGTTTAAGGCATATGCAGTTTAAAGGGCTATTTGCAAAGTACTCACCTTCCTATGTCATTTGTAGTCCAGTCACTATCTTAAGATTGAGATTTCAGCTGCAGAAACCAAACTATTAACCACTGTTCATCACTCAGTGCTGTTAATGCTCCTCCTGCTAGGCATTTCCTGTGTGAGAGTCTGCTAGTTGGCAGATGGGAATTATTATTATTATTATTATATTTATAGAGCGCCGTCAAACTCCGCAGCGATTTAAAATGGGTGGACGAACAGACCTGTAGTTGTAACCAGACAAGTTGGACACACAGGAACAGAGGGGTTGAGGGCCCTGCTCAATGAGATTACATGCTAGAGGGAGTGGGGTAAAGTGACAGTGACAGTTGCAGAAGAGTAATCAGTCTGGAGCCATTAACAGTTTAATTGATACGCTTTTATGAAGAAGTGGGTTTTTAAAGATTTTTTGAAGGAGTGGAGACTGGGTGAGCATCTAACGGAGGAGGGAAGCGAGTTGATCTCTTCCACTCCCTGCCCAGGTTCACACACAGGCACTAAAGTTGTACGCACTCTAAAACTGTTCCTGCAGGTCTGATTTTAAGCGTAGACGGCTAACTGGGCTACAGAAGACATTGATCAAGGCTCCTGGTACCAATCTCACAACTAGTTCACTTAAGCTCCAAAAAGGCTCCCAAGAGGACCTCTATAGGCAAGTGCCTTAACTTATCCAGAGCTATAGTACCTTAATCATCAGTCGAATCCTTCAACCAAGGGAGGGAAAGTGCAGCAAAATATGTGAAGACAGGCATGGGTTCTACCAGATTGTTAAATTTTGGCATCTGGGGTGAAGAAGGTACCACCGTGTTTATTCCCCAACCAAGGTGGGGTCATTGCTACTGGGTGTATTTTTATGCAGTTCTTACGAACTGCAGCCTTTGCAAACCCTTCCCTTTTTCAATCCATTCATGGGAAATAGCCAATCAGAGGCTTCCCATTGAAAAGCTTGTAAGCATACGTCAGCTCGTGCATGAACCGCATACTGATCTAAAGTCTGGATGCTGGTCTGAGGTATGCAGGGGGTTAGGCAGGTGCATGCAAATAGAGGGGGCTAATGGAAGCAGGAAGAAATCTCCCCCTGACTGTTTGATGGACATCCAGGGGTGTTTCATTAATTAAATATAAGGGGCTGATTTCATATAGAAATTGGCACTTTTATATACTGTCATTATTATGGGATACTCCTCACCCATAAAGTGATTTTTGTGTTTTTTTATCTCTAGTTAATTATGCACCTATACATCTGCCCATAACCATTTTAGTTTTGCTCTCTCACCCTCTGTTACCACATGGAAGCAATGTAACTTCTGTTAATGAGTCATACTAATACAGAGACAAAATAGAAATAAAATGGGTGAATCTATTTCACAATAGACAGGCAATGTTTCTTGTATTCCCATTAGTTATACTGTAAGCAGCAGAAGACAGCCACAGCTTAGAAGACAAATCCTTGTCCTGTGCTTCACTGAAGGATAAAACAAGTCAAAGGCAGTTACACACTCTCTATCCCAAAAACAAACAAACAATGATGTTACAGTGTCAGAGATCCAGAAGTGTTGAGTAAGGGTTTTCCACACTCTTTGATATAGACATGAATCCTGATGAATAGCTGCCTTCAAATACATCTGTAGAATTGAAGGCTCGGTTAATGGATAAGGAGATTCATGTATGTATATGTTTATTCATAAGTTTACATAGATGTACAAGGGAAAGCACAGGTCAGATTGCACAACACATTTCACATATCTTTAACATAATTCCCATGTTTAGCTAGATTCTACGTAGTTTTACATCGTGGCCCAATGTTTTTTTTTTTTCAGTTATGTAATTCCAAATGAAATGCCTGTTATGTTATCACATACATTTCAATGTAATTTATTTGTACTATAATGAATGAATCAGACAACGAGAAAACACAAAGTACATGTTTAAATGGATCATATTTAATTACTAAGAGTCATATGTTACACGTGAAGAATGTAAATGGGAGCTATAAATATAGCCCCTAGAAAATATCTTTGATTTAGCTAGGTTATTTGACAGTAAGTGATATGCATTGTTTTGCTTTTCCACACCTGACTTTAATTTTTAGGGTATTTCAAAAATCATTTGATGGTTTTCTTTAAGCCAGTCTACTAAAATTATATATATTTTCTAGCTATTCCTACATCACTTTCAGTATATAGATAAATTGTTTTTACATTTATTATTGAAATTCCAAAGTTATATTTTGCAAGTTAAAAGTAAGGTTACAGTGTAACTTTTTATAAACTCCTCTTACTTTTGTTCCAACTAATCTTACTTATCTTCTGAACAAGAGCCAGGACTACCATAAAGCAAATCATGCATTTGCCTGGGACCGTTGCTTAGTAGCTCTGCATCTTCATGATCTGGCATGGAGATCAAAAGATTTCCCTCACTGGCCTTGTGCGTGCTTACTGTTGTGCAGTCTCAGCCATTCTGAATAAATCAGAATGGTGCTAGACTTCTGTTTGCTGTTTTTGTGCTGGTCCAAAAGGATCTCCAGCAGTGAACTGAATCTGCCATAAAACTTGGATCCCCTGGACCTTCCTAGCAGGGAGTTTGAGGGTTGAAGAAACAGATGTGGGGCTCTTAAGCCCCATATCTTTACAGATGCAGATCAGATGACCATGACATCATTCCAGAACTTCGAGTCTAAATTAATCACAAACCAAAGAAAAAATATAATGAATTGAGCAATAGACAAGCATATTTGTTTTAATTCAGATTCCACCCATGGTGCCAAAAAAAGAGATGATTGATGGGAAAATAGATTATTGGGACAATTACTAAGTAAGTTCTTACTGCTCCTCGCTTGATATGGGAATTAAATGATGAGAAATTGTGCCTATCCGTATTTTGAAAAATATATACACAATATTTATATTTGCAGTATACTTATCGGCCTATATCTGTGCCCTTTTGGTTTGTCTGATTCGTTTTCCAAGACCTTTTCCCATTAACGAACTTCATTTGAGCCTAACCACGATATGGCTGAGATTCTGCCATCCCAATTGTATTTATTTTTTAAATGGTTTGGCTGAAACTATTTTATTCTGCTATGCTGTAAATATATTAATTTGCTATTCTCTCAAGGTATAAAACCACCCAGCAGAAACCATGAGATTTGTCCTTATATTTTGTTTCTTGGATCTCCTATTAGTTAGTATTTCATCATAACTCTTCCTCCAGTTCGAAGTAATTCCATACAGTGGAGTTGAATATCAGAAAGTCAGAAAGATTATGCAGTTGTAGTGAGCACAACACTACAAAACCAAACATGTCATTCACTGATCGAATACCATATATACAAATATTAAACTTGACTATTCAAGTAGGATATTTTGCTGAGTTAATAATATTCCCCTAATCGACAACTGTTTTATTGAATTTCCTCAGTGGCCATATGACTGAGAATGATACGAAAGCCTTAATTAGAAATATATTTAAAAACATTTTTTTTCATAAATCCCTCATTTGAAATTTAATGTTGTAACTGGCTGTAATAATTTGCACCATTCATTTAAATATATAAACACATCAAATATATTGTTATATAACTTACTTATTTTAGAATTTTAGAATTTTCAGCTCAAGTCATTCTACTTTTATATAAACAATAAAATTGAATTTTTCCTTAGGAAATGTGTATTAATTATTTCTTTATAGATCGCCTTTAGAGTATAATAGTTTTACAAAAAGAATCCTTCCATCTTTTCTTAACACAATTTTACTGGGTGGATGGAAGTCGATTGTGTTCGCTACGTCTCCCAGCGGCTCAGCCTCTCTGTTCTCTCAGCTCAGCCCGGGAAAGATGGCGGCTCCTTGATCCCAACACAATTTACTTTTAACAGTTTTTTTTGTAACAAAATTATTTTAGTTATATCTAAGCCTTTTAATAATATATTTACATGAAAAAAATGCTGTATCTATAAAAAAAATTTTTATAATAATAATAATAATAATAATAATAATAATAATAATAATAATAATTTATATGGAGCACCTCCACTATTAAATACCTGGAAATCCTAATAATAGGAAAGGGTTCTATAATTCTAACTATTTTCTAATAATGGAATTGTGCAAAAACCTTAAGGTTGGGTGGCCCATCTTATATTGATGTTATGTGGAGTGGTTGCAGATGTCAAATCTTCAAAAAATTATTTACCTGGTTAGGATTATCCCAGCAGGAAAGGTTTAAGAATGACACTATAGTCACAAAATAACTTTAGCTTAATTAAGAAGTTGTTGTGTATAGATTATGCCCCTGCAGTCTCATTGCTCAATTATCTGCCATTTAGGAGTTCAAAATCACTTTGTTTACGCAACCCTAGACACTCCTCCCTGCATGTGACTTACACAACCTTCCTAAACACTTCCTGTAAAGAGTCAATTAATGTTTATACTTCCTTGATTGCAAATTCTGTTTAATGTATAATTTCTTATCTCCTGCTCTGTTAATAGCTTGCTAGACTCTACATGAGCCTCCTGTGATGAACCGCCTGCACCCTGATCGGGTACTTCCATCAATCACTGCTTCCTAGTACTTGTGAGCACCATAAGCACTGTACTGGAACATCATAGCCACCATAAACCCCATGAACCGCCGCAGCTTGGTTGGGGGCTCGCCGTCCTCCACCCACCCTGGACCCAAGCCCAGGATCCAGCTTCCAGTGGATAGACCTCTCCTAGACCAGAGAGCGTAGCAGGAACAGCTCTTAGAAGAGCTAGTGATTATACTCAGGGGAGTATTATGATATAGTAATCCCCAGAGTGTATGTAGTTCTCCAATTCCCCAAACATGAGCCAAGACTTCATGAAGGGGGAAAGCATTCTGTTTAATGGAAGCCACAGCTGGCCTTTTATGCAAGTCCCCATGTGTACACCCACATGGACCTTGTTGGGGAAAGGAACACAAAGCTTACAAAGCAATGAGAACAGTAATTAAATGTATGCCATTCCTACATACAATACAACAAGCCTTCCCCTTTACTTAGGAGATTATTGAGTCAAGAACTATACTAAACAATTATCTCCAAACACAAAAAAACACACATTTATAAAAAGTCCCAAGAGTATCCCAAAACACATATTATCCCCACAAATGTTACATCCCCTGATAGCCCTAATCTGGGTGACCAACATATCCAAAAATGACCCAAATCAGTTCAGGAGTTCAGAAATTTCCTGGAAGTCTTATTTTTTTAATTTATTTTTTTAATTTATTTTTTTAAATTCTTTATTTTTGTGGTCAGCGTTGACCTCTGAGCACATAACAACTGTAAGGCGAAAACAGCAATGCTTACATGTATGGTATAACAATCACGCCATCGGTATAATAACGACCTATATTTTATATTTGTAGTTGCTGCAAGACTCTGCATGCCAAGTGTGTTTGCTGTAACAGTGAGTTAGGGGAGCTTGTACAAGGCTTTGTGTGCCTGCGTCTTGGCATAGTGAGGTGCTGACTGCATGTTGCGCATATGGCACTGGTTTGTTGTCAATTATCATAACAAAAGCGTCACGTAACTTGTAACTACGGCCGACTCCGGCCAGGAGGGTATGTAAAAAGGCTCTGGGCTTAGGCTGAACGTGGTATTAAACTTGTATGTCAATAAACTTGTAAACTTGTATGTCAATAAGGGGGCAACTTGACACGTTCATTCTAGCTTGTGGGGGGGTTAACTAGTAGGTTAGTATGCAAGGCAAATGCTTACGGAGCCAGGGCGCATGGGAGACTTAAAGTTAATGTATAACTATAAAGAAATAAACAATATTGCGTTTGGCAGTAGCATCATCCCTCCTTATGCCTCAGGTAGGGGAGTCAGTAGTCCCCGGTGCAGCCCTTCTGGGCACAAAGGGAGTAATTCTCTCCACTGTCCAGGATGGCTGTGCGTTCTTCTTGATGGTCTCCATTGGTAGACCAGGGATTGGAGGAACGTTTTTGCCTCCAAGATATGCAGCAGGAGGTGTGCCTTTCTGCTATTAATCGGTGCAGGCCCCACTTGTATGGAATGGAATGTTCTCGCAGGAGTTGTGTAATCAGTCTGAACATCCTCCGCCATGTGAGGGTACTTCTGTAAAAGTCTCTATAAAAGACCAGGTGTGCTCTCTCAAAGGGTACTGTGGGAGAACCTTTAACAGGGCCCATGAGGACCCCTCTATCTGAGTTTTTTGCAAACTTGAGCAATACATCCGTAGTTGCCTCTTGGGGTGCCTTGGCCGCCTTTTGCAGACGGAAGCATGTATACACCAATAGCTGTTTGGCCTGTTTTGGTGGCAAGAGTGTGGAGCCTCCTGCAGTAATGGAGCAGTTCAGCATTTGAAATGGTGTCAGGAATGCCACGTATTCTCACATTAAGTGATTTAACCCTGTCCTCCATGTTTGCCATTTGTGCTGTTAGATCGTCACATTTTCTTTGTTATGAACTTAAAGCAGCATCTGTGGCAGATTGTGCCAGTTTGGTGCTTCCCATGTGTCCCTCCACTGATTCCATTCTGCTAGTAAGTGAGGTGACTTCTTCCCGGATTAGGGCAATGTCTGCCTGAAACAGCTTTAATATCCTGCCTCAAAGCTTGTATATCTGCCTTGGTGGAGGGAACAGAATCACTCTCTGCCTGGGATGCCCGGGGCACGGAGCGCACCTGGGGTGAGGCAGGAAGCTGATCCTGGCCGTGCGGTCAGGTACATATATGCTCCAATAGTCACAGGGTAAGAGACTGACCAACAGGCTCCTCCAAGAACCAGTGACGAGGTTACTTTCGTCACACCTCCTATATGTAATTAGAGTTTAATTTACAGAGCAGAAGATACAGACTTTTAAAGTTGATTGAAAATGAAATCATTTTTTTTCATGCATGCTGTGTCAGTCACAGCCAGGGAGGTGTGGCTAGGGCTGCATAAACAGAAGCAAAGTGATTTAACTCCTAAATGGCAGATAATTGTGCAGTGAGACTGCAGGGGCATGATCTATACACTAACACGGCTTCATTAAGCTAAAGTTGTTTTGGTGACTATAGTGTCCCTTTAAGGATTTAGACTAACTTCAATCAATAATTATTACATAAAGCTTTGGCTTTATATATATATATATATATATATATATATATATATATATATATATATAAAGCCAAAGCTTTCTCATCAGATAATGTACAAACCTAAATTATATGGAGGTCATACAGTATAAATGACACATTGGAACATTGGCAATGACAGATCATGCAGATATTTCACAAGAAAAATCAATGCGCTGATAACCTGCTCTTTCATCAATGTAGAAAATTCAAGTGATCAAGAGATCAGCAGAAAAGTAGTCCTTTCATTTTTCTGTCAAGCTCTGGACCAGTTGGTATTACCATGACTTGAGACTCTTCCCTAACACCCAAATTTGGAAACTGTCACTTTTGAAGCCTTATTTATTTGGGTGATGCTTTCAAAATAAAGCTAAATGTTGTTTAATAAATATGCAACACTCAGCATCTTCCTACAGTTTCTGTACCTTGATGCTACTTTGGCCCACACACTGTTGCAAAGGGCAAGCACCCATAAGATTTCTAGAAAAAAAAAATATATTTTTTTTTACAAATCCTGTGAGTGCTCTCTATTTGCAACACACACACACACAACCAAATAAGACATTGAATAACATGAAAAGAGATTTTGTTATTTACAAAATGATGTGCCCCTGCAGACTGCCATGTATTGCAAAAATCCAAATAGCCCTTTTGTCCGAATAGCATATTGTGATGGATTTTCTGATAAATCAGAAGCTAGGCACTTTCATGACTTAAAACACTCATTGCCTTAAATCAAATTTATAGCAATTGACCATATTCGAGTTCCAAGAAGAGGAAGATATTGAGTGACCCTATTAGAGTGACAGAAAGAGGTCTTTTAAATTCAGGAACTTAATTCAGAATCAATTTATGTATTAAATGACAAATTGACTTATATATTATTTTATGGAACTGCATTGTTTGGACTATAGGAATTAGATTTCATATCATTTTGTGGACCAAAGGAATCAAGGGAAAAAAATATTTATTATCACTATAGGATCAATTTTAAGTATGCCCTTATTGAATAGGATATTTTTACATGCAATACTAAGGAGTATTTACAAATAAAATGTGTTTCTTAAATAGAAAGAAAAAAAAGATAGAAAAATATATATTCTTAAATCGATGAACAAATAATTTTGAGCATTGTCACTTTATAGCACACTTTTTTGCCCTTTCACATGTTACTTTAACATTATCCCAAGAAAAAAATAGTTATTAGTATTTGCCATGATAATCTATTTCTAATTTTCTAACACTCTAATGGCATTTTTCTTATAACACAGCAATGAGAGACTTTAAGACTTATTTGTATGTAAAAAAAATAATAATGTTTGTGTTTGCAGGGGTGTCTTTGCATGCTGTGTTTGATTTCTGGGATTTATGCACATAGATATTAACACATATAAACATACACATTAACACGCAGATACACACATATAAACACCTTGACACATACTTGCAGACATATATATATATATATATATATATATATATATACACACACACATATACACACACACACACACACACACACACTCAGATGCACACCCTTTGACACACAGATACAAGCACTTTGATACACGCACAAACATACACACACTGGCACTTTCACACACACAGAGATACACACACACACACTGACACAGATATGTACACACACTCAGATACACACAGGTACACATGCAAGGGTGTATTCATGTACAGTGCTAGCGATGGAATGTAGGAGTGTATTTGTGTGCAGTGTTGGCATTAAAATTATGGAATGTATGCATAACCACATACTCAGATGCACTCTTATACACCGACACATATGTATGTATGTATGTACACACACTCAGAAAAACACACAGGTACACATACAGGTATACATATACAGATGCACATACACACTGACACACAGCAAGATACACACACTGACACAAAGACAGCCAGATACACACACTGACATAAGCACACAGCCAGATAGATACACTGACATAGATACACTGACATAAACACAGCCAGATACAAACACACACAACTAGATACACACATTTACTGAGATCCAGGTACACACACATATATAAGTGTCAATTTACATATTTTAATCTTTGCCCTCTAGCAGCTCCTGGACAGCAACTCCCAGCAACCTTGGCCAATATAATGTCTCAACTCTATTCTTAAAAAAAATATTTTTTATTTATTTATATTTAAAGGGACACTATAGTCACCAAAACAACTTTAGCTTAATTAAGCCATTTTGATGAATAGACCATGTCCCTGCAGTCACGCTGCTTAATTCTCTGCCATTTAGGAGTTAAATACTTTGTTTATGCAGCCCTAGTCACACCACACTGCATGTGACTTGCACAGCCTTCCTAAACACTTCCTGTAAAGAATCATCTAAAGTTTATCCTTCCTTTATTGCAAGTTCTATTTAATTTAGATTTTCTTATCCCCTGCTATGTTAATAGCTTGCTAGACCACGCAAGAGCCTCCTGTATGTGATTCAAGTTCAATTTACAGAGAAAGAGATACAATTGTTTAAGGTACATTACATCTGATTGAAAGTGAAACCAGTTTTTTTTTTCATGCAGGCTGTATCAATCAGAGTCAGGGGAGGTGTGAAAAGGGCTGCATAAAAAAAAAAATGTGATTTAACTCCTAAATGGCAGTGAATTGAGCAGTGAAACTTGAGAAGCATGATCTATACACTAAAACTGCTTCATTAAGCTAAAGTTGTTTAGGTGACTATAGTGTTCCTTTAATAGGGAACTGTCAGGTTCTTGTACGATTTGTTTTAACATGTAGTTATCCCCAATGTGGTACATTACAAACACCCAAACATGGGTGTTTGTAATGTCTGATAAATAAAAGTGAAATAAAAAATTAGCAAAACAAACAGAAAAAATATTTAGCCACCCTCCTGTCTCCTTACCTTTTGGGTACAGAAGGGTAGGTTTCCTGAGGTCCAGTGGGAGCTTGCTGGCCCAGGCTAATGGGTGTCTGCCATTAACTTTCCCAGGTTCTCTCCTCCATCATGTTTGCATCCTCCTCCATGTGGTGTGTGCTTCCTCCCTAGCAGCACGGAGAAGGAAGTGATCTGTTCTTACTGGGAGGAAGTGATCTGACCTAACTTCTTCCCAGCATGCCGGGAAAACAAAGAGAATCATAAGGCAATGTGTGAGGTGGGGGCTAGATGGGAGTATGTAGTCAGCCACCCCCATATTACAAGGTCCCAGTCCAGAGCAGTATTAAAGAGCCGGGGGCTCCTGATTACCTCAGATGCTGCAGGGGGCACATGGGGCAGCTGTCTTAGGCCCCCAAGGAGTTACTGGCCTGGGGCAGCTGCCCCGTGTGCCCCATGTTAAAGACTGCCCTGGTGCCAATAGTGGAAAAAGTATTTGGTGTAATAGGTAAGATAAAAAAAGATGTATTCACTAAATTACGAATCGTATCAAATTAAAGTTTTTAAAAAATGGCCAAATATATGCAAAAATGGCCAATCATTGACTATAGTTCAGTTGGAAAGATGTAAAATGTTTTTATTTTAATAACACATTAATTGTAATAAAAAATAAATACAAAGGGAAAGTGTGTGCTGTGAGAAGGCAATGCCATTTTAAGGTTCTGGGAACATATATGCAACACAATCATAATCAGCCCACAAGCCCTTCATTTTTATTGCTTTACAGTGCAAAATATGTTAACAAACAGGTGATGTTTTCAAATCCACCACTTGTTTCAACAAGTTTTACTCGAATAAAAAAATCCTGATTTGCATTTCATACCCTCCAATCATCATGACCACTACAAAATCACCAATGTATGTAGTTAAACTATACTCAGACTGTCTGACATATTACCCAATGTGCACTGGGCACATCTCACGCTTTAAATTTTAAATAATGAATACATTGGGATAATACCTTGTCTTAACTGTTTTAAAATGTGCATGTTACTGCAATTCAGTCTTTAGTGAATAGATCCTGTTAAAAATGTAAAATAATATTTTTTTTTAAAATAAACAACAATTTTTTGAAAATAATCTCTCCTCAAATAGACAATTTTTAAGTGTCTGATAAAAAAAAGTATTCTGCAAAATATCACAGAAACACAGTTAATCTGTGTGCTAGTTGAGATTTCAAATTTTTTTAAAGAAAATATATAAAAGTAAAAATATATAAAATGTAAAAAAGTAAAACAAAATACTTTATACTAACTTGATATTTATATATATTGCATAACCCTATCCGTAATGGATTTGAATCCATCATTATTATTATTATTATTATAATTATTGTTGCCATTTATATAGCGCCAACAGATTCCGTAGCGCTTTGCAATATTATGAGAGGGGGGATTTAGGACAATTACAAGAAAATTTACAGGAAGAATAGGTTGAAGAGGACCCTGCTCAAACGAACTTACAGTCTATAGGAGGTGGGGTATAAAACACATTAGGACAGGAAATAGCAACCAAATAAGGTGGGAGTGAATCAGAGGTGGAGGAGAGAGTAGAGTGCTGCCTTTTAGGAGAGAGTAAGATACAGGTATGTAAGGTAGAGGTTACTCTGGGAGGCCGTTAGCTTTCCTAAAGAGATGGGTTTTAAGGCACTTCTTAAATGATTGAAGACTAGGGGAGAGTCTGATGGTGGTAGGCAGGCTATTTCATAGTAATCTGCCACCCACGAAAAGTCCTGCAAGCGTGAGTTGGCCATACGGCGAGTAGAGGACAGGAGACGGTCACGGGCAGAGGGGAGAGACCGAGAAGGGGCATACCTATCGATCTGTGAAGAGATATAAGAGGGGCTTGAAATTTTCAGTGCTTTATGGGTATGGGTTATCACTTTGAATTGACTCCTATAGGATACAGGTAGCCAATGTAAGGACCGACAGAGGGGTGAGGTGTGAGAGGACCGAGTAGAGAGGAAAATTAAGTAATTAATTTTACTTTCTAAATCTTACAAGGTCCCATTGTAAGCAAAGGGTGAAATTGAGGTGAGGAGATGTCGATTTTAGAAAATACGATCGAAATTATAGACACTCTGGAGAAAAACCAAAGAAATCCTTTAAACTGACAGCAAAATTGAGTTATACTAGTCATTTTAGATAAGCCAAATTACGTCAAAATCATCATCAAAATAAGTTAACTCTTTCAAGGACACGAAATTTTGGTGATGAAAGAGCACCATCTACTGACCAAAATCTAAATTGTGGTCTGTGAGTTGACCACACCTTCAATGTCCTGTTGGCCTTATCATCTAATGACATACAGAAAGTCTGGCCCTTTAAAAGGTTAGGAACAAAGGTAAGAGGGACATTCAGATTCACATTTGTGGCGAAACCGGCCTCGCCACGTGTCCTTGGAGGGGGCTGCTTGCCAGCCTCTTGCCTTTGGACTATGGACCAGACTTTATGTGAATGTGTTAACCCAGATAGCTATGCCATGGAGCCCATTTGTGTAGTTAAAGACTTTGGCTCCATGGCAATTGAACTGTGTGAATAGGATCTGAGCGCTATTCGGTAGTTTTGTGCGCTCAGATCCCAGCTATCTGGGGATATGTGAAATGTCTGTGTGTTATGTGTAAAAGGTGACTTTATGTAATTTAAAGTGTTTTATGTCTTTTTGCAACCATGTGCTCAATGGAGTCTGCCTCTATCCCTGGATAATTGGATTACTTTCCCCCATTGTCTCCAGGATAGAGGGCTCTGTAAAACCTGTTTGAGCCAGATATCCATGTGCCAGCCAGGGCCCAAAAGATACTTTTACTAACTTTTGAACCCCTGGTCGGATTCATGCCATTTTTTAATATGTTGTTCCCCTGAATGGATTGATTGTGAATATGTAATTTTATGTGAATGTGATGTATGGTTTTAAAGTTATGAAAGTTGGGTAGAAAGTATGTTTTAACTGTATGTGTAATTGAGTTTCCTCTCAGGATAAGGGGAAGGAATATGTGGGATGTAACTGATATGTGATTGGTTGTTTTATACCTCCCTGTGGGCGGTCCTGTATGTGAAAGGCTGTAATAAAAACCAGGCTGGGTGTGCCAGCACAAGAGTTCCTGTTTTAACCCTCAAAGTGAAGTGTCGTCTCATTATTGGGGGAAGGATTTATTGTATGCTGTTCCAGTTTGACTGCTAGGAGAGTAAACCTATTCGTATGGTTCCTATTCAACTGTCTACAGCATTCATATGCTTGAGAGGATTCATATGCTTCTCCGGTTCAGTGGTTGTGGTGTCTGCTGCAGTGCTTGGAGTTCTCAGGAAGCGCTAGGAGCATCCGTCAACGGAGGTACCCAGTCGGGGTGCCAGGCGATCCGTTACAACATTCACATTCGGATTCAGAATTCGGACATTCAAGGAAATGGAGGAGAGATTCAGGACACTCTGGGACTAACACTCAACTCTTAAACTCTCTTGGACACAACTCAAGAAACACTCCTTGACACTTAGAATTTTACTATTACTTCTAACCAACATCACTCTTCTATTACATACAATCCTACACATAACCATACTTCCATTCAAGTTCCTGGGACTATCCAAGTATTGTCACATATTCATCCGCTTATAGAAATGTGGTTAATGACATTTACTGTCCACACAGGAAAAGTTGTGCCGAGCAGCAACCTAATCCACAGAAGGGTTAATGGTGAGCAGTAATTGTGCAAATGAAACCTGGTGTCACATATTCATCCGCTTATAGAAAAGTGGTTAATGACATTTACTGTCCACACAGGAAAAGTTGTGCCGAGCAGCAACCTAATCCACAAAAGGGTTAATGCTGAGCAGCAATTATGCAAATGAAACCTGGTAACTGACTTTGGGGTCAAAGGCCGGTCACAGCCTATCAGAACTAAAGGAGGGGTATTTAGGCCCAGTTCTCAGCCTGCTCAGTGCCCTGTCGTGGTTTCCCTTGTGGTTGTCTGAGAGCGCGTTCCTGTTTATAGTTTTCTACCTGGTTTTTGACTTTGGCTTTGTTTATGGACTTCTCTATATTCTGGTATCCTGACTCCTGGCTTTCCTCATCGCTGTGTCCCTTTCTGTGTTCCCTGACCTCGGCTAGTATTTTTGACTATTCTTTGTACGTTAAATCCGGCCATTCTAAGGACCGGTAATACGTTACTTATTTGTCATCCGTGCTGTACAGTTCTACGTGCTGGATCAAACAGTAATCCTGACAAGTATCTGATGAGAACATCTACAACATAAATGGTAGTTATGCTGGTTTTATTTAATTAATCTAAATTAATTAAAAAATTATTAATAGCAGAATACATGCATGGATACATCTTGGTCAGATTTCAGGAATTGAGAAATCTTAGTTAACTAAAGAATATATAGTTATAAACATTCCATTCTGCAGGTGGAATCAAGATAATTATATACTACTTATATTTTTATCACGTGTTAGCATACCGTTGTTTTTATCCAGATGTATTGATTTGCTCTGAAATAAGATAGTATATCTTTTTAGGCAAATTATAATTCAGCTAAAGTTAAATCTGGTAGGTTTGTTTTTTATTGGATGAATCTAGGAATGGTTATGAACATTATTTTAATTGAAAATTACATGAGAATACGCTATTGGATGCCTAGGAGAATTTAGTCAGCGTTGAAAGAGTTAATCAAGTGATCTAACTGTGAGCCAAGATTTTATGGCTTTTCGCTGAGCTGTGCACTGTGGGGAATTCTGTGTCCTGTGAAGTTTAGCTTTCTGTGTCCTGTGGGATTGTTTATATATCGTAAAAGTCTTGACAGTTGATGCTGTAGCCATTGAATTTGTTTAAAACCATTGCCATTATATTGTATACCTATGTTATACTAAATATTCACTGATTATTACCACACATGTTACATATTATTATTTTATTATGATGTCACTAAAAATTATATTTTTTATAAGAAATTGTGATTTATTGTATGGAGTAAAATCCTCTGAAATGATGACGTTCTCTTGGATCTAAGATAATTAAAATAGTGGGTATTTCTCTATATCAATTTTGATATAATAAAATTATTAAATTCATTTTTTGATAAGTTTATGAAAATATTATTTTAATATTTATCACCCCATAAATATCTCCACAAGTCACACCACACAAAAACAAACATTTTAGACTTTACAAAAACAGACTTTTTTTAAAATTAGAATATGTGTAAAGGAGTCATTATCAGACTGGAGCAATTTAAATGGAGTCCAAGAGAAATGGGATTATTTAAAAGTTGCTGTGGTGAAGGCAACATAAAATTGCATTAGGCTTGCCAGTAAAAGCAAAAAATTCAAGAAACCACTGTGGTACTCCGCAGATGTGGCCAAAATAGTAAAAATCTAAAAGTTAGCATTTAGTAATTGTAAAAAAATGAGGAGGATAGACAGTTCTATAAGATTAGGCAGAAAGAGGCTAAGCAAGTTATAAGAGCTTCCAAATCACACACACAAGAGAAAATAGCACAGTCAATAAAAAAGGAGGGAAAAAACATTTTTAGATACATAAATGAGAAAGGGAAAGTAAAACAAGGATTAGTTAGATTATAAACAAATGAAGGAATGTGTGTAGAAAAGAATAAAGATCTAGCTGACTGCCTCAATTAATATTTTTGTTCAGTATTTTTAGATGAAAATGAAGGAAAGGGGCCTCAGTTAGGAAAAAGGACAAATGAGTAATTTGTTACATGTGAGTTTACAGAGAGTTTACAGATCTATTTCAACTGTCAAAAGTAAAGAAAAATAAGTCAATGGGACCTGATGGAATACACCCAAAGTTATTAAAAGAGCTTAGTGGTGTACTAGCAAAACCATTAACAGATTTATTTAACCAATCATTGTTAACAGGAGTAGCCCCAGAAGATTGGAAGTTAGCGAATATTGTGCCCTTTCACAAGAAAGGTAGTAGGGAGGAGTCAGACAATTATAGGCCAGTAAGCCTTACTTCAGTAGTGGGGAAAGTCATGGAAATCATGTTAAAGGACAGGGTTGTTGAACATCTAAAATCACATGGATTTCAAGATCAGAGACAACATGGGTTTACTTCAGGGAAATCATGCCAAACTAATCTTATTGATTTTTTTGATTGGGTAACTAAAATAATAGATCAAGTTGGTGCAGTAAACATTGCTTACCTAGATTTCAGTAAGGCTTTTGACACTGTTGCACATAGTAAGCTTATCAATAAACTGCAATCTTTAAGTTTGGATACCAATATTGTTAAATGGGTAAGGCAGTGGCTGAGTGACAGGTAACAGAGGGTTGTAGTCAATGGAGTTTATTCGAATCAAGGTCTAGTTACCAGTGGGGTACCTCAGGGATCTGTACTTGGACCCATTCTCTTTACTATTTTTATTAGTAACATTGCAGAAGGTCTAAGATGGTTAAGGTATGTGTTTTTGCTGATGATACTAAGATATGTAAATGGGTTGATGTTCCAGGAGGTATAAGCCAAATGATTTAGGTAAACTAGAAAAAAGGTCAGAGTTTGGATAAGTGCAAGATAATGCATCTTGGACATAAAAACCCAAGGGCAGAGTACAGAATATTTGATAGAGTCCTAACCTCAAAGTCTGAGGAAAGGGATTTAGGGGTGAATATTTCTGATGACTTAAAGGAAGGCAGACAATGTAATAGAGCAGCAGAAGATTGGTTGTATAGGGAGAGGTGTTAGTAGGGAGAGGCAGTAGAAAGAGGGAAGTTCTCATGTCATTGTACAGAACATTGGTGAGACCTCACTTGGAGTATTTTTTCACAGTACTGGAGACCGTATCTCCGGAGGGATATTGATACTTTAGAGAGAGTTCAGAGAAGGACTATTAAACTGGTTCATAAATTGCAGGTTAAAACTTACAAGGAAAGGTTAAAGGAACTTTACATGTAAAGTTTGGAGGAAAGACGAGACAGAGGGGATACGATAGAAACATTTTAAATACATAAAGGGAATCAACACAGTAAAGGAGGAGACTATATTTAAAAATAAGAAATACTACCACAACAAGAGGACATTAAATTAGAAGGGCAAAGATTAAAAAACAGTACCAGGAAGTATTACTTTACTGAGAGGGTCGTGGATGCATGGAATAGCCCTCCATCTGAAGTGGTAGAGGTTAGCACAGTAAATGAGTTTAAGCATGCGTTGGATAGGCATAAGGCTATCCTAACTATAAGATAAGGCCAGGGACTAATGCAAGTATTTTGAAAATTGGGCAGACTAGATGGGCCGAATGGTTCTTATCTGCCATCACATTCTATCTTTCTACGTTTCTACCAACCATAACTTTCCCTTATTGCACATTGTGACATGGAATTTGAAAATATGATCTGGCCATCATATGTTACAGATAGACAGTCAGATATACTGGTAAAATGAAAATCAATGCCACGTCTAAATCAGCTACATGGGCAATGAGAGTAACTAGTCTGTGTTTGGCTTTAACTACAGCTCTTCATTTTGCAGGAAAGCACCTTGGGTTTACAGTGAATATCAGATGTGTTTAGGGCATGAAAATATTAATGTGATATTTTGCTTTAAGTTAGAATTATGACAGCTAAGATATTTATCCCGAACCTGTGGGCTGCTTAGTTAATGACATATAACACCTCGTGTATCATTATTTGGCAAGAGACAATGTAATAAATCACTCACTAGTTGTTAAAATGAAAAATGATATAAATATCAAATAGATTTCTAAACTGAAAAAAAAATCAACTTCAGCTGACTTTTAAAATTATATTAGCTTTAATAAAAATTATAAGTCAACAAGCATGAAAAGGAAATTTACTATTAAAAGAGATTACTTAAAGAGGTAATTTGCAATCTGAAATAATAACAAACATATTCATAGCCAAAAGAGTAAATGCACTTTAAAATGTTCTGAAAAAGTTTGCAACTTATATTTATATTTCTCTTTTAACCCCTTAAGGACTGAGGCAGTTGTACAAGTTGTGATCAAAACAAAATGTAAACAAAACCTTGAATTTGTGCTATATTTCTGTCCAGGTGTAATTCACCTCCTTCATATTACGTGCACCCACACTTATCATATATAATTTTGTTCAGGAGAAACAGGGCTTTCATGTCACATCAAATATTTGTATATTAAATAGACATGTGCATACGTTTTCGTACGAATACGTTTTAGTCCTACATACGAATTATAAACGAAACTAAATGACAAATACTAAGTGCATTCATTTTTGTTTCAGTTCTTTTGTTTAATAGACTAACACTGTGCAAAAAAAAAGGAAGGAAGGAGGGAGCCGGAAGCGCTACTAGCTCCCTCCTTGTAATAAAAATTAACCATTCCTACCCTCCTCCCACCCGCATTAAAAAAGGGAGGTTAAATGCTCTTGCATGCCCCTACTCGCGGAATACCGCTTGGCTGCTCACTGTTATTTAAAACTGGATATAAATCAGTATAAGGGGACACTATGACCCACATATTAATAAAAGGGAGTTTAAATCCTCCCACATGCCAATGGCTGCTCGCTGTCATTTAAAACTACTAGTGCAATAAGGGGGGATACAAATAATGACTCGTGGGTGGGAGCTATTAGTGTCCCCCCAGACCCCTCCGTGTCCCGCAGGTAGGAACCATAATTAATTAAAGGGGTCCCCACCCATGATCGGCGGGTGGGGACCCTAATTAAATAAAGGGGGGGTACCTAATGTTCCCCCTAGGTTCCCACCCATGACAGTCGGGTGGGGACCCTAATTAAATAAATAATGAAGGGGACCTAATGTCCCCCCCAGGTCCCCACCCATGACCGGTGGTTGGGGACAGTAATTAAATATATAATAGGGGGGATCTAATGTCTCCCCTGGTACCCACTTATGAGTGGGGATGGGGACCCTAATTAAATAAATAATGGGGACGACCTAATGTCCCGCCCAGGTTCCCACCTGTGACCGGCACGTGGGGACCTTAAATAATTAAATAAAGGGAGGGAACTAATGTCCCCCCATGCCCCCAACAATGATCAGCAGGTGGGGACCCTAACTAATTAAAAGGGGGGACCAAATATCCCCTCTGGTCCCCACCCATGAGCAGCGGATGGGGACCCTAAATAAATAAATAATGGGGGGGACCTAATGTCCCCCCAGGTCCCCACCCATGAGTGGTGGGTGGGGACCACAAAAAATAAAGTGACTAAGGGTCCCTAAACCCCTATTCACTCCCCCTCAATAAAATACCTTACCTACCCCCCTCACCCTAATAATAGTGAGGGTTTGTTAGTTTATTATTAGGGTGAGGGGGTGGGTAGGGTATTTTTATTGGGGTGGGAGTGACTAGGGGCATGGGTACCCCTAGTCACTTTAATTTTTGTGGTCCCCACCCGCCGCTCATATTTAGCGTTAGCGTTCATATTTGTTTGTGGGTAAAAAATGCAAAAAACTAATTTGGACGCTAATTTTGGCCAGTGTGTGGCTACTAAAAAATACTGGACATACCCCATTTGCAATACCTTGGGTTGTCTAGTTTTGCAAATGGTATGCCATCATGGGGGTAATTCTCATTCCTGGGCTACCATATGGTCTCAAAGGCAACATTACCAATCTGGCAAATTTCAATGTGAAAAAACTAAAATGCAAGCCTTATATTTGACTTGTAACTTTTGAAAACAAATATTATATAAATATATTTTAAAATGTATATATGTATTTATAACGTCATTCTAATTGTATTTTAATTTAAATGTATATCAAAATACAGTTAAAACACATTTAAATCAGTATATAATTTTTTCAAATTTAATTATTTTTTTTTATTAGCTTTTTCCGTTGTAACTCCTTAGCCAGTACAATACATCGTGCGAATATAATCATGAGTTACAATACAAAACAGAAAAAAGAAAGAATAACCAATAACATATAGTATCGCAACATCGCATACATATAAATCTGAAGTACAATCACCAGAGCATTGATATTTGGCCTATCTGTAAGGTATTTGCATAGCTAGTTATCCCGCACCCCTCCCACTTCTCCCAAACCCCCATGTGGGCCAGATGTAGTTGTAGGGTTTGTGCTGTGTTTGTTTGGCAGGTCTCCCTTCCCTTGATATCTCAAGTTGTTCACAATTGGACCTATGGGAAAGGGGGGCTGATGCCCGTCTCCTCTCCCTCTTCCTGGTCTCCTATACTGCTCCGGCCCCAATCCGGTCCACAGGATCCCCCTTGGGTCGAGATGGGATAATGTGTGTTTGGCCTTGTGCGAGTTTTCCCCAAAAAAAGTATTTCCAAGGTTGCCAAATGTTATGGTACCTATGGTACTGATCTAGGGATCCCCATCTCAGTTCCTCCATCTCATGAAAGTATTCTATTTTTGTGTACCAGTCCTGCGTGGTCGGCAGGGACGTTGATTTCCATTTGTGTACAATTGTGCTTTTGGCTGCTGTCAGCATGAAAAAGGTGAGGGAGTATTTAAATTGGCGGAGTGGGGTTTTCAGGTGAAGTAAGAGAAGTGTCTCTGGGTTGAAGGGAATAGACATTTCGGTTACCAGATTCACCGTATTCCAAACTTCCCTCCAGAAGGCTGACACCTCCCCACATGACCACCAAATATGCTGAAAGGTGCCCTTATGAGAATGACATCTCCAACACAGAGGGGAGGAGTCGGGAGCAAATTTGTGTATATCCGCCGGAGTGATATACCATTTAGCAATAAATTTATAGTTTATCTCCTGTAGGGGTACACTGGAATGTGAATGAAAGATAGTTCGAAATATATTCGTCCAGTCACCCTCCCCGAGTTCACCGTTTATGTGTTCGCTCCACAGTCTAGTGAAATATGGTAATTGTGTGAACGCCTGAGTTTGTTGGAGTCTGTAGCAGAGGGAAGTCTGTCTGGGAGGCGGCTTAACTCCTGCACATAATTTTTCAAATTTAGTCCTTTCCCTGGGAGCCCATTGGGACAAACCTTGCGTGGTAAGGAAGTGTCGTAATTGTGCATATTGGAATCTCTGCATGAGAGTAGGGATCTTCCCCTCGGTCAAGTGAGTAATTGGTACTAATCCCCCTTCTTGCATCACCTTCTTAAGTGTTATATCCACTTCCTTTCTATCGCCCTTTACAGGTGTTAATTGGTAGCCTCCTTTACCTGGTATGAATAAGGGATTTTTCGTGATAGGGTAGTCTGGGGACGGGGTTGGCTCTATGTCCGGGTACTGATATAGTTTCCCCCAAACCTGTGTGGTTGGCGTCACCGTCGGATGTATTGCGGGAGTCCAGACGGATTTGTATGGCACCAGCCACGGTATTGCCCTTAGTGACTCGCCTATTAGGGATTGTTCTATGGCGACCCATGGTTTGGATTCACTTTGGTGGGACCAGTCTAGGATGCGACCCAAGTGAATTGCATGGTAGTACTGTCTAATACCCTCGACTCTTTCCTCACCGCATTTAGTAAGGGTTCCAGGCTTAGGATGAATAATAACGGGGACAGCGGACAGCCCTGTCTTGTGCCGTTTGATATACGGAAAGGATCTGAGAGTATCCCGTTGATTTTGAGTCTAGCTGTGGGATGAGAGTAAATAGCTTGGATCCACTGCATCCATCTGTCTCCAAGCGTTTCCAGCGTCGACAGGAGGAAACTCCAATCCACCCTGTCGAACGCCTTCTCCGCGTCTATGGCGAGCAGGATGGAAGGGACCCTAGTACTATGTGCTCCGTGGATCAGGTTGATGATTTTGGTAGTATTATCTTTAGCCTCCCTAGAGGGAACGAAGCCAGCTTGATCTGGGTGAATCAATGTCGAGAGCAGAGGCTTCAGTCTGATTGCTAGCATTTTCGTAAAAATTTTCAGGTCGACATTGCTCAACGAGATCGGTCTATAACTACCACACAAGTCCGGGTTCTTCCCGGGTTTGTGGAGCAGAGTAATGTTGGCTTCTAGACTCGGCATGGGGATGGTTTTTTCTGGGCCTACTGAGTTGATTGCGTCTAGTAAGTGTTGGCCTATTTCTTTTAGATACGTTTTATAGTAGGTGGCTGAGAAGCCGTCTGGGCCGGGACTTTTGCCTGATGGGGTGGATTTCACTGCGTTGGTGAGCTCGAGAAGGGTGAAAGGTTCGTCCAATGATTGAGATAGAGACTGAGGAAGGACTTTGTCAAATTTATCCGATAGGTATGTCTTGATTATCTCCCTGTCTTGTGTGGTCTTGGTTAAATTGTATAATGAGTGGTAGAACTCACAAAATGTGTTTGCCATCTCCTCATTGGTGTGTACTAAAGTGTTGGTAGAGGTCCTAATTTGGGGGATATATGTTTTCTCTTGTCTGTGCTTTAGTACGTTAGCTAAAAGTTTGCCGCATCTATTTCCGTGTGAGAACAACAATTGTTTGGTCCATGCCATCGATTTTTTGGCCTTGGACTGTAGGAAGAGCGTCAGTTCAGACCTTAGGGATAGGAGCTTACGGTAGTCCAGATCGGACATTGATTTCTTATGTGTTTCTTCCAAGTGTTGAATGGCCGTTAATAGTTCAGTCTGCCTCTTAATTTTAGTTTTTTTAAGATAGGATCCCCATTTTATTAGTTCCCCTTGCACCATACACTTATGTGCCTCCTATTGAAGGAAAGGAGTGTCTTGTGTATTGTTCTCACGGAAGTAGTGCGCTATGGTTTGGGCGATTGCTTGTTTCGCCCTTTCATCATGGAGGATGGTAGTATTGAGTTTCCACTGGCCTTTCCCCTGTGCTAGAGAAGGGATTTTAAATTGTATGTAGATTGGGGCATGATCGGACCACGTAATGTTTCTGATCGTTGCCGAGGTGATCAGGGAAAGATCCCTATGCGTGTTGAGAAAGAAGTCTATTCTCGTGTATGTGGAGGCTGATTTGGAGTAAAAGGTGTAGTCTTTCGTGGAAGGGTGTAGCGCCCTCCAGCAGTCTACTAATTGGTGAGTATGAAGAAGCCTCTTTAGCTGGGATCTGAGGGGTTGGAGATGATTTGGGTGGCGTGACGTACTGTCCTGCTGAGCGTCAATAGATAAGTTAAAGTCGCCCCCTATAATTAAAGTTCCTTGTGTGAGCCGCTGGATTTTGCTTAGAATTTTGCGGAATGTATGACACTGGCGTGTATTTGGCAGGTAGACATTAGCCAGAATGATTGGAGCATTGCCAATCTGTCCCTGTACGGTGACATATCGGCCCGACGTGTCTGCGTGGTGTTGGTGATACACGAACGGTATCTTAGCCCCTATCAGGATCGCCACCCCGCGAGACTTGCTGAGGGAGTAATTATTGTAATATACATGAGGAAACCGTCTATTGGCTAGCTTTGGGGCTGCGGATCCCTTGAAGTGCATCTCCTGCACATAAACAATGTCTGCCTGTGATTTATAGAAATCCCTAAGGGCCATATTTCTTTTCTCTGGTGAATTAAGTCCCCGGACATTGTATGATAGAATTTTAATTGTATCAGTAATAGAAGAAGTGGTTCCGTGTGAAGCCATTAAAAATCCTTCCCTGTCCTGGTGTGTAGCTTGGTGAGCTTGAGATGTAGGTGCCTAGCGATGTATACGACTTTTATAACTGGGCTACAGAGGGCCCAAATACGAGTGTGGAAAACCTGAATAACAATACAACTAACCAAATAATAAATAAAAAAATAAGGAACATAGAAAATAAACTTCGTGTATGTGACTCGGATGTTCTTATTCTAGCTAGTGTCGTCCCTAGCCAGTAAAGGAGTCGGTGTGTATTATCTCCCCGTCAGTGGAATAAATCGGAATCGGGGGTAGATGCCCCACCGGATCGGTAGGTGTCTTGCACCGCTCGTAACCTCAGTCGGTTACTCGGGGTGGTAGCTGATGTAGTGTGAGATTGCAACTGATAAATCGTGTTTATCCGGTATGAATACTTTTGAATATGTTGAACAGTGTCACTGTTCTCACTCACCGTTCTTAAAGGCACTTATAATCTTGCGCCGCCAAGCGCTATGTGTATTGCGTGCGGGTCGGGGCATGGTGTCTCCTTTCTCTTGGTCTGAGAGTATGATTAACGTTCTCTATACATAATGTGCCCCCCTTCCCCTTTTTTTTTGTTTTTTTTTTGTTTTGTGTGTTTTGTTTTCCTCCTTTTTGTATTACCGTACTTGGTCGAGAGGAGCAAACCTGACTTACGACAAATAAAGGACGATTGATACTAGCATACATAAGAATAACAATTTGAAAGCATCCTAGAGCTGTGCGTATGATGTTCCCCTCTCAAATCTCCTCTCTGGGATGCTCACCCTGGCTGACACTAATTGTGTTAAGTATAGGAAGAGTGTCTCCCACGCCTATTTTTTTTTTTTTTTTTTTTTTTTTTTTTGTATTTTTTATTATTATTTATTTATTTATTTATTTTTTATTTTTTTGTTGCTTTCTTTCCTTCCCCCCTCCTTCTTCCCCCCTCTCCCTGTCCTTCTTTGTGTTCGTGTTGTGATCTAAGCAAAGTAAACACTCCCCCCACCACCCCCCCGGTTCTCTCCGATTGTGACCCCACTCCCCCAGACCCAACCGCCCAGAGTCACTAGTAAGTCCCACAGTTCAGACAGTGTGCGTCTCTCAGTACTATCCCCCTAAAATGAGTCTGGTAGTGTGGGGTGCGATACTTGCGTCAGTCCAGTGCAGACAACAGGATGTGCCAGGAGGCTCCAGAGCTGCAGAGGTTCTTGACTGTCCCTGAGCGGCCCAGTCGGAAAGCGCGATGCCCCTGAGTTGTAACCGGTCCCGCTTGTAATAAAGGCTGTGCAGCTGGGTCATGAGCGAGCAGTCCCATAGCAGAAGGATGCAAGAAGGTAAGTGTCATGTCCCGCCTGCCGAGGTCCAGAGACCCTAGTGAGTGGTGGTCGTTTCCGCGGTGTCCTCTTCTTCTCCAATGTTCCTCTCCATCTGAGCCGCTGTGGCAAGCCCTGTGCCACCTCTTGTGCCCCATGGCCATACCAGTCGCGGATCTCCACCTGAGGAAGGTCGAATGCTTTCAGGAATTCTGGAACATCTTGAATAGATGTGATACTACTCTGTGTTCCCTGATGTGAGGCGTGGAGGGAGAAAGGGAATCTCCAATGGTATCTGATCTCTTTGGCCTGCAACGCCTGTGTAATCGGCCTGAGGGCCCTCCTCCCCTGAAGCGTCTGCCATGCTAGATCTGGTAGAATCTGGATACGCGCGTCTGGGAGATTCAAGGCAGGGGAATTCCTTGCCAAGCGCAGAATATCTTCCTTTAGGGTGTAGTAGTGAATTCTGCACACTATCCCTGGGAGTTTCCTGCAGTAGGCCCCTAGGTCTTGCCGCTCTGTGCGCCCTATCCAGCAGGATCGGGGTGTCTGGAGCGCGTTGCAGTATGTTGTTGAAGAGAGTCTGGAGCGTGCCCTTGGTGTTTTCCATCTCTCCCTGTGCCTCCGGTATCCCTCTGACCGGGAGGTTATTTCTCCTACCCCGGTTGTCCAAGTCCTCCGTATGGCGCAAGACATAAGCATTTTAGATTCCTGTGCTGTTAGCCTTTGTTCTATGGTGGATTACCTGTTGTGTATGGTGTCCCTCTCTCCCTCCAGCACTTCCACACATTGCCCCATCTGCCGTACCTCTGTAGTGATGGAGTTCAGCCGTTCCTACATAGAGGCCTCTAGCTTCAGCAGCATTGAGGCTATATCCTCCTTAGAATAAGATCTTGCAATGTTGGCTGTGCAGGGAGGTCTGGGGAGTCTGAGCTTGCTGGGCTAGACGGGGATGAACCACGTGGTGATGATGGCGGCGAGGTAGATGGCGGCGCCGCCATTTCAACCTCCCCCGGCCCTCTCCCCTTTCTCGGAAAAACCGCTCCAGTTCTCCTGTTTTTTTCCCCGGTACCGGAGCCTGGGTGTCCTGGGACGTTGAGGACTTCTTTTTATTGCCCATCGCTCAGAGAATTTCGTGCTTGGCGGCAAATACTGCACGGTCGAGCGGGAGCTGAGCTGGGACACGTCCGTCTACATACGGAGTCAGGCCACGCCCTTTTTGAATTTTTTTATTTGTTTATATATATATATATATACATCCAAAGAGGTAGCAGATTATTTCAAATCTATAAAATCACGGTCAACGCTTTAATCCTGTAGCTAGGACTTTCATCAGGATCAATACTGATATATGTTAAAATTTGAAACATATATAGGCATGATAGTGTTCAGAGGTGCACCAACATTAATACTGTTCAGAGGTGCACCAACATTAAGAAACAAATTAGTACATAGTTATAATAAACCGGAAAAAAGCAATCACTTCCTGATAGGAAAAAATGGTTTTTATAAATGTGGAGTGTGCAATATATGTAAACTAAACCCTAAAAGAGAAAATTCTACTACGTTTACATCATTTGTCACGAAAGAAGTGTATGACATTAAGGAGTGCATCACCTGTAACACAAAACAGGTGATCTACATGTTGGAGTGCCCTTGTGGCCTCCAATATGTGGGACAGACAAAAGGAATCCTAAAAATCAGACTCAGGGAACATGTCTACAATATTAGGAGAGGTTTTGACAAACATTCTCTCTCGAGTCATTTTAAAACGCACCATAATAGTGATCCGACACTACTTAAATATAGTGGTATTCAGAAAATAGAAATACCGTGGAGGGGGGGTGAACTAAACAAGATTCTAACTTATAGAGAAATGTATTGGATTTATAACCTGAAAACCTTAGCCCCTTTAGGTTTAAATGCTGAATTAGAACTAGCAAATATACTATAAGAAGAAATCTTTAGGTTCCAATAGATAAGGTGTATATTAGTATTATCTGTCATCACAACCATCTATCTTGTATATACATTTTTCTTCTTCAGTTTATCTATCCCATAAACTAATATACATTAGAACAAGTATATACACATTTTTTTGAAGTGCCTAAACAGAAAATGGATATGCATCTTTGAACATTTATCACATATTATTGCATATTATTTATGTGTTTTAGTACAAGGTTTTTTTATGTAAACCAATTTATATATATTGTTAAGAATGATTTTTATATAATTTTTACATTATTTTTATACTATCATTATTATTTTTTCATATTATTTTTAACATGATTATTATACTATTAGCTTGTGTAGCTATTTAAGTATGGTTTTAAGAGTTATTGTGCTGTATTATTGGTTTTCAATTGCCATAATAGGAAAAAGGCATAGTTTGCTACTATCAATCGCTATAATAGGATTAAACATGCACAAATTGTTGTATATGCCTTTAAGGATTCAAATGCTTTTTCCCGGCAAGATATATAACTGCCAATCAGTGTATGGAACACCTATCTTGAAAAAGCCCACACAAGAGGGGCGAAACGCGTTGATGAGGAGTTCGTTTTTATCTTTTTCCATCTGGTGAGATTGTCAATACGTCTAGTCTCCTGTGCCAGCCGAGGTTACATCTGCAGAAGGGAGGACTTTACAGAGCATCCAGCCTGCCTCAGTGCACAAGACAAACGCTGTCTCCATCTGCAAACCGGACGGCACACTTGGCACATAGAAGAGACTGCAGCCAGATAAGCTTTTACGTGGTCCTTAGAAATAAGCACCAAATCTATTTCTTGTAAGGGTTTCTATGTTGGGGAGGGGGATTCTCTTTTTATGTTAAGACATTAAATACAGTATTATACTATGTTTATTTTCTGTCTTTTTTAAGGGATCTCCAGCACCAGTCTGTGTTTTCAACAATTTTATGGACTTCCCTACAGTTTGGACCCTGCTATAATACCATATGCACTGGATTGTGATATTATTTCCTTTTTTTTGGGGGGGGGTTTTATAATCAGCAACATTGACACTTTTTATGCTAGATTTTGTATCACATAGTTGTTTCTAATTGTTGCAGATACATTTGTAAATGTGTATACCCCAAATTAAATTCAAGGGGATTATCTACTAAGCGCTGACAACATAATCAAAAAAATATATAGGCATGTGTATTAGCTAGATTGACTTACCCCCAGGTGAAGTGGATCTCAGATCGGTGTCCTGGCCCGGCCAATGCGCCTGTGCAACTGTGCTCTGCCCCCAAGTGCCGTCATAGCGTGATGACTTCATTTCCATTTCCATGGCAATGCGGCAAACACAGCGTCACTCTGGGAGTGGAACACAATGAAATATTAAGTGCCAAAGTGTACCTAATGTACTACTTGATCTGGGGAACAATGTGGATATTTAGAGTAAGGATGAACATCAGTTGAAGTTATAAAGTGCTGTGTGCAAAAATAGACATTATCATGTGATATAGAGAATGTTTATATTACACATTTCTATGTATATATGTTGAGAGGTGCTGATATACTAGCAACCACTTATTATGAGGAGATACTTATTTAACACCAAAAAGTGCCACTAATAATGTAAAGTGCATTGTGAAAAAAAATATAAAGTGCTATGGTGATTAAAATTTAAAGTGCCACAGTGAAGAACAATTTTTTGAAGTATTTATAAAGTATCACTAATTTCATAAAGAATTGAAAAATTTCTTATTTTGATACAAAAACATATATTATCCGAATATAAAGTTCTGTGGCTAAGTTAAAGTGCGTATATAGTGAAACCCGGTACGTTTAAAAGGATGGCGGGGACGTTCTATGCCGCCCTCCGGCGCTAAGAGCCACCTCAAAAAGGACGGCATAGAAGGCCCGCCATCCTTAATCAATGTTGATTGTTAATGTATTTTCAAATGACAGAATAAATACCATACTAATCTCTACTAATATAATCTGAAATTAACAATATTTACTGGGTACATGGCTAGTTGTTAAATAGTGTTCTAGAAGAAATCATATATGGATAGAGTTGTGCAGATAGGTAATTTATAATTAATTAACTGTTCGTATTGCATGCTTATACAATAAAGATAGAATTGTTAGGAATTCATAGTGTAAAATAGTACTGGAAACATTATCCAAGTCATCTACACTTTGAATTCCTGACAATTTTCACTTTAATAAAAAACTCTGATTTGCATATGTCTTACTTTTAATTCCAGCAGCTAATAGAAATAGTTCTTTGAAATACATGTTTAAAGGAATACTCCAAGCATCATGACCACTACAGTCCCTAACATAGGTAGTTAAACTGCCTGACGTCTTACCCAGGAAGCACCGGGTACATCTCACTGGCTCTACTTTTCCTGTATAGAGCTTTTGCTAGTAGCTTCCTTTAGCTCTCCAAAACTAAACTGTGCAGTGCAGGGCCAGCTCACTGGCTTAGAAAAAAAATTATTTTGACAATTGCAAACAAGAAATGGTCAGTGCTAGCATGCTGGTAAAATAAAAATAGAAGCAATACAAATTGTAGTAATAGTTTATGGACCATATAAATAAAAGTGAAATGCTTACAGGCCAAATAAACCATGAAAATGTAGAACTGAAATGAAGACAACACATAATACTAAAAACAGAAAAGCAAAGACTGATCATACATTGACAATGTGCTACTTGCATTACAGACTTTTACTGAATTTCATTACAGATTTTTATTGAACTATCAGTCTAAAGAACAAAGGTACTAGGTTCCTATTTCCTCACTGAGTATTTTTGCACTTGTTAAAAAAAATGTAAGCTAATTTTAGCCTGTTTATTTTCCTTATAGAAAATTACATGTTTCTTGCATTAGTTCCTGTTTCCACTTTACACAATATCCTGTATCACTTACCCTTTAAGGATTGAGGTAATTATCCAAGTTCTGCACCAAAACAAACCCTAGAATGTGTGCTATGTGTTTGCTCCATCGTAATGTAAGGGTTTCTCTTCAAGTGTGCCTATGCATATTATACATTGGTTTTAAAGGTAGAAATGTCTTTCTTTTACTATCCTTTATCTACAACTCAAAAATATTAAGTGTGGCGAAAATCTTAAAAAAATGTAAAATAACAAATTTTATCATAATTTAGCTTATAATAATTTTTACACATCCCCAAGGGTCTGTCCTTGGTCCCCTATTGTTATCAATCTATATTGTTTCCCTTGGTAATCTCATCAGCTCTATCGGCTTCCAGTATCGTTTCTATGCAGATGACACAAATTTATCTGTCCTCCCCTGATTTCTCACCACCCCTCTTGACTCGTGTCTTTGACTGCCTCTCTGCTATTTCCAACTGGATGGCTGCTCATTTCCTTAAACCTAACTTGTCCAAAACAGAACTACTGGTCTTCCCTCCCTCAAGTGTTGTTATTCTCTTGTTTCCCTCCAAGTCAATGGCACTACCATCACCTCTTCCTCACAGGCTCGCTGCCTAGGTGTTCTCTTTGATTTTACCAGGAACTCGCTCCCACACTCACCTACCTCGCGCTCCCATGCCACTTCTCTTTCTCACTCAACGAGGACAAAGTGTCAGAGCGCGACCCCCCAGCAGCGCGGTTGGTTCAATCACCCACACCAACCACTCACGTTCATGCGAACAGAGGTGCTGTTCGCATGAACGCCACTTAACCGATGCAGAAGGAAGAACTCCATGTGTACGAACACCACCTCTGTTCATGTGAAAGCTACTCACCTATACAGCAGACAGAACACCGGCTCCCGAACACAGCAAAAATAGAAGTCTGTTTGTGAGAACACTGCTGCTTCCACGTGCGACTACACAGAAAGTAAATCTTCAAAAGAATCAAAAGGTGCGCGCACGCCTACACAGAGCCTTTTAAAGGTACAGAAGGTGGAGACCAG